>JAPKLY010000352.1:0-109339 GCA_026898435.1 Prunella vulgaris | reverse complement strand
ACAGAGGGAGTATATATTAATATGAGTAAGTCTCCTATGCACCAATTACACGGTGCAACTCTAGTTCATTTTTAAAAAGTTAAACAGTTTATAACTGAAAAGTTAAACATTTTATTACTGAAAAATGTATCTTTTATAGTTTAACTTTTCAGTAATAATTTGTTTAACTTTTTAGTTATAAACTGTTTAACTTTTTAAAAATGAACTTGAGTTGCACCGTGTAACTGGTGCATACAAGACTATTCCTATTAATATATTTTAAAAAAATGTTATTGTTTAGTGGAGCACAAACAAAAGGTACGCAAGACCTTTTTATACAAAAAAAATGTGAGATAGAATATTTTATATGCAAAAAAAATTGGCCATTCCATTTATGTGGTGTACATAAAAAAAAAAAAAAAAAAAAGCAGTTTATCCCTCGGTATAAGGCTATAGATGGTGTACTATCATATCTCTATATTTTTTTTGAGTATCATATCTCTATATTTTTCTGTGAGTAATTCTCCGTGCACAGTTCAAGTACATTCTTAAAAAATTATTTAAATATTATTAAAAATTATATATATATTATTGAAAAATATATTTTTTATTAATAATGCATGTGATTTTTAATAATAAATGATATAATTTTTTAAAATTATAATTAAATTTCAAGAAACGTTTAGTGCATAGGAGAGTAGGGCTTATATTTTTCATGTCATGATAAATGTAGATTGACAAGATGAGATTAGTTGTCAATCTCTTTCACCATGTTTGGTTTTAAATAATAGTATGAGGTTTGAAAATTTACAAACTCGATCCTATAAATTGTGACCAAATGGATCATTAATGTGAAACCACCCCCACATGATTCCTAATTTATTTTATTTATAAAATTCGTATCATTCACATTGTCGAGAACATGGATTGGTGTAATTTGAAATACTAAATCTCCACAAATCATGCCTCTATTGATGAAAATTAAAGAGTAATTCATAAGTCATAACAAAATCAATGATATAAATGGTGATAGTAAGATCCCCTATGCGGGCGCTTGACGACACTCGACCACCGATGAAATTAATATATTTGATATTGTCGATGCCACCCACACTGACGCCGGTTGGATGATCATTACTTTTTTTTCAAGATAAAAATTAAAATTAAATTTAAAAAGTAGAAACTAATTACTAAAATAAGAAAACTTAATTGAACTACTTCATTATTTATTGGTACTATATATTTTATTATTTTTGTTTTTCATTTAGTAGTTGAACAATGTCGTATTATGATAGATTTACATTTTTTTGACTTTTTACATTTTGTGAAAAATGTATTTGGTTATTAACTACTTTTTTTAATTTACAATTTATCGTATAATCTGCATTTTTTATTAATATATGCTTAGAAAAAGTTTAACATTAGTAGAATTTAAAAAAAAAAATACTTTTGCACTGCCTAGGTGGTCTAGGCACTTGTCGGCACTCAACCGTCCGATGACCACAAAGCGTCATTTACACCCTTGAACAAAACCCAATAAAAAAGGAAAAGAAAAAATATATAGTTTATATAAGGAAAAAAATTCATTTTTTCTATACGTGGTTGTTATGTGCTTTTCTATTTTCTTGTTTTGTTTGAGGTGGTTTAGAATATTTTATTCAACTAACTAACTAGTCCTTCAACTAACTAACTAATCCAGCGGTCTTCATAGCTTAGAACCTTCATAGTGTTAGGTGATGTTCGTCAGATGTTGGTCCTGACTCTTCATTTTGGTCGTATCCTTCGTTGCTTGGAGCTTAGAAGCTCGTACGAGGTGGTCCGAGCTTCAAACCTACTGGAAACAGCTCCATACGTCTTGCCGAGCTTCATATGACCTTGGACATTTTGGCTGGTGTGAGCCTGAGCTTCGGGTATCCTCGAAGAGACTCCTAAGAGCACTCTGAGCTCCATATGGCCTTGAAACGGTAAATGTGAAAGTTGACCGAGCAGTTGATGTCCTCGATTGGACTATGTGCCTTGCTCCGAGTTGCTTCAGCTCGTCCACCATTTGGGCCTGGCCCAGGTCATTTGGGTATTAAGCCAAGATCCTAAATAGACATAATGGTGCCACAACATGAGGTAAGTTAATTTACACTTAGATTTTTTTCTTTAATTTTTCAATAAAAATATTCAACTTAGAATTGTAGGTAAGAACAAGTTAGACACATGCATGCGTAGGTACTTATTAAAAAATATTAACTCATGTTATCACGATAAACTCTCACATGAGAATAAAAAATTTATATTCTAACTGCAAATGGTACATATTTTCTCCCCCATCCCTCCCAATATAGTGGTGCCCTATTTTTCATTTTATTTTCATTACCTCAAACATAGAAATTACTATTGATTATGTTACAAATTAATTAAAAACTCACATGCACCTTATTAAATACTCCACATAAAAGTCACTATAAATATCTAAAAATAATTTTAACACTTGAATTGAGTTTGTAAAAATATCACTATAATCCAGATTTCGTTTTGGACCATTGAAGTAGTAAGGAGACATGTATTATATGAAAATGACAAAGGGAAAGAATCAAACATCCTTTGTCAATTAATGGTATGGTATGGACAACTGTATTTAAGCTGTTGGGTGAAGTGCAGTACACAAATTTAATTAATTCATAAACATCATCTTTAATAGAGTTGGTCAAATTTCAATATTAAATAAAGGAAAGCCCTACCTTACCTAGTAATGTATCGTCTCTTTCGATAGTCGAAATTTCAATATGATGTCGAAATAAATTTGAGTTAAAAATTTAGTTTTATTTTCAATAAAAGATTTTTTAAGGGTTATGAAATAATTTTATTTTATTTAAAAATTAAAAAAAAATCGTGAAATCTATTTATTTATATAGATTTTATAACATAGGGATTGGAATGAGACTCTCTACATATAAAATTTAGTAAATCATGCTTAACCAGAAATACATAATGGGGTGCGTGGGTGGGCTTGGGAAAAGAAAGTAATATTGTATGAATAAGTTTTATAATAAAACTAATTTAAATATAGAAAAGTGATAATTTTTTATTTAAAAAAATTAATTTTAATATAGTAATGCAATGAATATTTTTTAATAAAATAAGTTATACTATTTAAAAAAATAACTATTATAATTCACAACTAATTCGTATAATAAAACAACTAATATTTTATAATAAAACAAATAATATCTTTTAATTGAATAATTAATACCAATGCATTCAAAACGAGTTACACAGTGAATCACTTATACATAAAATAAAAAAAATTACTTGTACATCTTTTTTCTTTCATTTATATGATACCTAAAATAAATAATTGCTTTACATTTTTATTCCGGAAAAGGAGAGACAAATTATAAAAGTATATTTTAAGTTTAATGTTCAACTAGATAGATAATATTAGAACTAATTAATATAAGAAAATTAATAAATAAGAAAATGAATTTTTTATCGAAGTTGGGGGATGCAAGAACATTGGTTTAGTTTCGGAAGTCCGAATCCCTATTTTCAACTAGTTTTTTGACCGTAGGTAATTACTGATTTAAAAATGTCTCATTATTTTTAAATAGTATTTTAGTATTTATAACTAGTTTTTTCACCCACGGTGTAAAATTAATATAATTTTTAAGATTATTAGTTAAATTTTTATGCATATCATTCCACACGTTCGAGTGAACTAAAGCATTTACAACTGAGTAATTTACAGTTCTAATGGCAATCCACTGATAATTGCATTATTAAAGAAGGCATCCTAAATGCCTATTCAAGTGAGAAGATATCGACCAATTACAATTTTTTAAAGAAGCCACTGGAAGAATTACTTAAAGAAGGCATCTTAAATGCTAATTAGTAATTACACATGACTCAAATTTTATCAAAGTAATTTAGAAAGTAGCAACAACAAAAAATACGAACCGCGAAGAAAGCTCATCTAATTTACTGAGAGGACAGCTAATAGAGTTACCCCTTAAAACCCTAACTGGAAATTAACACCCAAAACAAAAGGAAACAATCTATATACCATAAACATGCACCAAAAAACATGGCTGGACTCAATACCTCATGGCTGGAATGATGGTGAGAGGAGAAGACTGGAGGCGCCGTCATCAACGCGGCCGTGGTCAACGGAATCAGCCATCGGAATTAAAAGCTCGCGATCTCTGCTGCTGTTGCCCATTACGCCGAGAGATTTCTCATCTCCCATCGCAATCAGTTCACAGCCTGAATTCCCTTCTCCAAGTCTCTCAGTCTCAACAGCTCTTTCAAGATGTCTCTCTCTCTTTCCCCAAAATTCAGCTGTAGATTTTGCCTGAGTGCCTAATTTTGGTTATAATCAGGTCTATCTAAGAGCACCTACGACAGATATAACTCACAAACGTGTCTATGCAATATGTGTTAATTAATCCGTCTCAATAATCACATAAACATCTGAATTCAATTATTAATATGTGTTAATTAATACCCACTCTTGGATCGTCCCAAGAGCATATATATCAAGTTTTTGTTTTACAAAGTTGGTGTTTTATTTCCGAGTGTTTTTGCATTTATGGGACAGGAAAAAGGATTGAAATTACAGTGATCAAACAAACTTCTAATATCAAAGATAAACCTTAAATATAATAATTCCAACACAACAAAATCTTACAAATCTCATAGGACATGGTTCATCGACTATTGGATACATTTTCTTTACAGAGAACCTAACATTTCAAGCATCGACAAAAGGTATTAAACACCAACTCAGTATTTCATATTTCACATCACCTGCACAAGAAATGCATAAATGGATTGAAAGCTGAGGAGAATAACAATATGGTTATTCAACTTCCTAGCCAAGATTGGCAAGCAACCACAATCCTGGCCTCTCTTAGATCTACACATTAGGATATGTAGTTTTGTTTTATCAGTGTGGTACCGTGTATATAGCAATCATCCACAGTATTCATCACATAATTGCGAGATGCCAAAATTGAAAAGAGAGTCTCTATGGGAAGGCAACTATTCCACTAATAGAAATTCAAATCACACACAAAACAATGTGAATCTTCAATGTCAAGCAATCAACTCTTGCCAGAAAAGATAGTTGGATTCCATTGGTAATATACACATTAGTAAAATATACGAAGATAGTTATAATTTACAATCTATAAATACATGTTCTCTCATTAGTAAACGAATCATAGCAGCGTGACACTAGAATATGGAGGTGAGAATATGTAGAAGCGTAGAAGAGAAGTCGGATGTTTCTGCTTCTAAAGGGGATGAAATTGTGAGAGCCGCACATTGAGAGAGACATTGCTTTTGCTCCGACTTCTTCAATGTGCGTGGGCGTTTCTTCATTGCGATTTTTTGGCGTTTCATCAGTAAAAAAGAATACTCATTTACTAACCCAAATTAACACACCGAGAGTCCATAAGAAAAATTTGGGAAGCTGTTTGACATACCTTCGAGCAGTACCGCTTCGTAGAAACTTAAGGCTTCACAGAACAATATATGCATAGAAAACAGAACATCAGAAACTGCAAGTATATTTCCAATGAATACGTTTTAGTAAAACTACTGATACCTTTTCAAATATAGTTGATTATAATACCGTAGCTAGCTACCTGTGTGATAAGCATGAGCTGGTGAACGTAATTATGGCCGGGAAATAGGGGCTCTCTGGTGATTATCTCAGCAAGAATGCAACCAGCAGACCATATATCAATTGCAGCAGTGTAGTTGGAGCAATTCAGGGGCTAGATACCATCGAGTAACAACATATTCGGTCATAAAATCAGTCTCAGACATCTTCCTTGCCAGACCAAAATCTCATATCTTAAGGTCACAGTTTGCATTAAGAAACAAATTACTCGGCTTCAGATCACGGTGCAACACATTTGCAGAGTGCACGTATTTCAGCCCCCGTAACAGCTCATACATGAAGTACTGCACGCAGGTAAATATATATATATAGCAATACCTAGTTAATTAGCTTATAGATTGGGACTTTTATGAACCTGATTTATAGATGCACCTGATTAAAACCTGAGAATGATCGTCCATCAACAGTTGATCGAATTTGATTGTCCGATGCAAGTCCGTGTCCATCAGCTCTTAAACGATATTGTTGTGTTACAGTAGAAGCAGAAGTGATGTGGATTATTCAAGAATCGAAGTCGATCCTCCAACAAAATAAATTTGTGAAAACAAAATTAAAAATAAGAAATTGTATATTCTAGAATTAATCACTGACAAAGCAACATAAAACCCCAGAAATTGGGACAAAAGGGAACGGTAGAGAATCGAAAAACCTACATTTTGTTAGGTTACTGGGCTTCCTGGAGTGCTTCACCTGCAATATAGAGAATCGAAAAACCTACATTTGGTTAGGTTATTAGGCTCCCTGGTGTGCTTCACCTGTAAAATTTCAACCTAACAACACATATTGAAGCGAAAATAAATCACAAGTTTACATTTATTATTTGGATTTAGATTGATACCCCCCTTCCTTACCTGATTCTTCGCATGGCTGCCCAGATGAACTGGGAAATGAGAAGCAATGGAGAATTTTATACCTCT
Organism: Prunella vulgaris; assembly: GCA_026898435.1. Taxonomy (NCBI): domain Eukaryota; kingdom Viridiplantae; phylum Streptophyta; class Magnoliopsida; order Lamiales; family Lamiaceae; genus Prunella; species Prunella vulgaris. The sequence goes on along the minus strand of JAPKLY010000352.1, from coordinate 102,769 downwards.
GGGACCTCTTGCAATTTATTCGGCCATCATTTTGCTTCTTCCACTCACTTTTCTCACAGCGCTGGTGGTTTTGTGTACCTCCATAATCACCTTCCCAAATTAAGAAAAAGAGATAGGTTTTGGTGAGAATTTGTAAAAGATTTTTTTTATATGACACTACAACTCGCCGAATTACTGGAGTCACCGAAGTGGAGTTAGCTATCGCCATATCAGCCGCCGTTTCACTTCGCGGAAATCACAACCACCGTCCCTATGCGAAGGGAAAGAAGAAACGTATGCCTTTTCCTCTATTTCTATTGATTGCGAATTGTCATCAATAATTATCCGTTTCTTTTTATCTATCCTTCGTGCACAGGAGCGCGTGAATATCACGGATAGGATAGTTGGGCGAGTGTAGTTCACACATTGATTGAAAAATTTACTTCTGCTGCTGTTTTTATATATATACTAGTACATAACCCGCGTGCCACGTGGAAGATGAATTAATTTTTTTTAATTTTTATAATGTATATTTTATAATAAAAACTCTAATTAATTTTTTTTATTATGATTAATACGATTTAAAATTTTTGAAATAAAGAATTGTTAGGAGAATTAAAAATATAATCTTAAATAATTTTTTAAGGTAAATTTGTAAACAATATCTTTTTAATGTTATTGCTATATTTTAAGAAAATTCTTAAATACTTTTGGTATAAAAAATTATAATTTTGACATATTTTAAAATTTTGTTTTTGACATATTAAAATATTTTGTTTTGTTTTAAATTTAATAGAACGATTTTAATTGTTTGTTAGGATAATTATAAAATTTAACCGTAAATAATTTTATGTAAATTCGTGAATTATTTTTAAGTAAAATCGTAAATAATTTTTTTATTTTAAGTTCGTAAATAATATTTTTTATGTTATTGCTATATTTTAGATAAATTCGTAAATAATTTTTATATGTTTTTAAAATTTTAAATTTATTTTTGACATATTCAAAATTTTTGTTTATGTTTAAATTTAATATGTACGGTTTTAACTTTTTGCTAAGATAATTAGAAAATATAACTGTAAATAATTTTAAGAAAGTTTGTAAATAATTATTTAGGTTAATTTGTAGATAATATTATTTTATGTTACTGCTATATTTTAAGTAAATTTGTAAATAATTTTGGTTTTAATTTTTTTATAATTTTAACCTATTTGTAAAATTTCAATTTTAATTTCAACAACTTTAAATATTTTGTTTTAAATTAATTTGGTTTTAAAAAAATTAAAATTTTGACATATTTATTAAATTTTAATTTTAACTTATTCAAATATTTTTTTTTTGGTTTAAATTTAACATGAACGGTTCAAAAAATTCTTAAATAATTTTGGTTCCAAAAAGATTATAATTTTGATACATTTTTTAAATTTTAATTTTAATTTTTACATATTCAAATATTTTGTTTTGGTTTAAATTTATTATGAACAGTTTTAAAGTTAACAATGTTGCTTAGTTAAATTTGTATTAAAAAATTAAAAATTTGACATATTGTTGAAATTATAATTTTAGTTTTGACTTATTTAAATATTTTTTTGGTTTAAATTTAATATGAACGGTTTAAAAAATTCGTAAATATTTTTTTGGTTCCAAAAAAATTATAATGTTGACATATTTTTTAAATTTTAATTTTAATTGTGGAGTAGCCGCGTAAGATGAGATTAAGATAAGACAATGGTTTAAATATATTTGTTATTGTAATTTATATAAATATATTTGTTATTGTAATTTATATAAATATATTTGTTATTGTACTTTTTAAGTAGATAATAAGGAATATTTATTTAATTTTAAATAATTAAACTTTTTCATATCTAATAACTAATAGTATTTACCAAGTCAAAGAATGTAATATCTCCCTTATTTTCTTTGCAAATTAATTTGCCTTTCGATTTTTTAATTTCTATGTAATGTTATTTATCTCTGCACTATTTTACTCCATTTAATTCAAAATAAAACTTATCTAGCTATAAATAAAAATAAATATAAATTTTTAAAGATACGTGTAGCATCAATGGAACTCATTGTATTTTAAAAAATCATCATTTTTATATGTTTGTGTGAGGTTTTATGTATCAGAATTTAAAAAGAAAAAAGAAAAGAAAAGAAAAGAGAGAATATAAATTATGTAGAGTAAAGGAGAATCATATCGAGTAAAAAAAGTAACCTTTGGAAAAACGTGAAAATGCGTCTGCTGCGTGCACCATTAAGAACACCGGTACAAAAAATGACGACAAAATACATTGATAAAATCATCGAATTTAAACTAAAAATAAAACTTATGTTTGTGTGAGGTTTTATGTGTCAGAATTTAAAAATAAAAAAGAAAAGAAAAGAGAGAATATATAAATTATGTAGAGTAATGGAGAATCATATCGAGTAAAAAAAGTAACTTTTGGAAGAACGTGAAAATACGTCTGCTGCGTGCACCAGTAAGAACACCGGTATAGAAAATGACAGCAAAATACAGTGATAAAATCATCGAATTTAAACTGAAAAAGAAAGCCCATTAAAAAATTACAATTAGTCAACCATGAAAAGATCATCAGAATGGAATGATGGCGAAGAGAAAAGAGAGAGATGACAGAAAAAAATTATTTTTGAATATGATGGTTACAAACTATAGAAGATTAACTTAAAAAAAAAACCGTCAATTTCAAAATTAAAAAAAAATGTCTAAATTAATTTTAAATAATAAAATATAAAAATAGATAACCGCTTAAGTAATGAGATTTCAGAATTTCAAAATAGAGACTTACGGAGATAGCCACGTAGGATGATAAAGAACTCACAAATATAAGAGATTAAGATAGATAAATTTAATTTATTGAATTAACGTTAGACATAAGATGATTCATCTGACTCTTTTCTTATCCACACTTTTATAAATTATATATTTAAATTCATATATTTTTTAAAATTTTTCAAGTATGTTTAAAGAAAAATCTAGAATACTATTCTATAAATAGCAAGGTTGTAGAAGTCGAAAATCGGCAATCAGACGTTTTCTAGCCTATGCGGCCTTCTATTTTTTTTTAAATAAAAAGATAAAAATTCAAATTTAGAACCGCCTAGAATTGCCGATTTTGCAGAAATATGGTAGAAAAGTGGCCTCCTAGGCCGATTTCTGCATCACTGATAAATAGGGATCTCATTCTAGTCATTTGACATATAAGAAATCAGACATCAATAAGTCAATATTCTTCTAAGTTTCAAAGACATTCATCATAGCTTCAGCATTCTGGTGCAAAGCAGCAAGGCACTAGCTTTGGATCCGAGATCACGGTGTGAAACATCTCGATCAACGTTATTCTTGAGGATCTTCAGCTAAGGTCTTCATCAAATTCAACGGTGTTCTATGAAATTCACCAAAAGTCCGTAAATTAAAAAGATCTTTTAAGATCAAAGTCCCAAAACCAAAAAAAATAAAATTTAACCTAAAATAAGATTCAACGCCCTCGGGTTAATGTTATAAGTCTGTAAGTTAAAGATCATTCAAGATCGAAAAGTTTAGGTAAAAAAAAAAAGACAGTAAAGTCCGCAAAATCCACAAAGTTTTGAAGTCAAAAGATCAAAGAAAGAATTAGAGGAGAAAACCTAGAAATTGTAAATCCAAAAAAAAAATTCGGTAGATTTGAAATAAATCAAATTGTAATCTCCTTTTACATTATTATATTAATTTCATAAAAAAATTTGCTATTACAAATTTTGGCACGCCCAACAAGACAATACATTTTTAGTGAAATTAATATAATAACACAAAAATTAAGGATTGCAATTTAATTTATTTCAGATATACTGAATTTTTTTTAAAATTTTACAATCTCTAAATTTATTCCCCTAATTTTTCTCTTGAATCTTGGCTTCATGACTTTGTAGACTTTTGGAACTTTGAACTTGAAAGAACTTTTTATTTACTGACTTATAACGTTAATCTAAAGACGTCGAGCCTTATTTAGAATTAAAAGTTATATTTTTGGAACTTTTAGGACTTTGATCTTGAAAGATCTTTTTTTTTTTTTTAATTTATGAACTTTTTGGACTTTAAGTGAACGTTGAAGAACATTGTTAAATTTGATGAAGACCATCACTAAAGATCTTCAAGAATAACGTTGATCAAGAGACATCGCACCTTGACCATCACATCAAATGTCAATATTTTTCGCTTTGCCGAAGAACTCTTTTGAAGTTGTGATAAATGCCTTTGAAGCATCGAAGAATGCCGACTTGCTGATGTCTAATGTATGATGCCTGTCAAATGACTAGAAGGAGACTCCTATTTATATATGTAGAATTCTAGATTTATAAGCTAGATTCGATGGGCTGAGAGATTTAATTTATCCGAAAAGATCTGATTTGATATAGAATTCTATACTAGATTCAATGTATCGGACAAGATTCGTAGTTATTCGAAAAGATTTATCGGGCTTCTTGATGGATTTCAAGAATTTGGATTGAGCTTGATTTAATTTGGTGGGCTTTTGAGGTGCAATTTAATTAATTGGGCTTTAGAGACCCAATTTAATTTATTGGAGGCCAATTTGAGTTATTAGGCTTTAGATGTCCGATTTGATTTTTTTTTTTTACTTTAGAGGAACATTTTGATTTATTGGACTTTAGAACTCCTATTTAATTTATTAAATTTTAGAGACTCAATTTGATTTATTGGACCTTAGAAGTCCAATAAAATTTATTGGACCTTAGAAGTCCAATAAAATTTATTGGACTTTAGAGGTCTAATTTAATTTATTAAGTTTTAGAGACTCAACTTAATTTATTTGGCTTTAGAAATTCAATTTGATTTATTAGACTTTAGATCCATAATTTAATTATTATTTTAAGACTCAAATTTATGTAAATTCTCAATAATTTTTTTTTTTTTTAATTTAGCACATAACTTTTTTCATATTATTTTTTAAATTTGACAATTAATTTTATTTGTCTATAATCATAAAATAGAGAATGGCTATTATAAAAAAAAAAAACAAAGCTATAATTATATCTTTAATAGACTGGGGGCATTCTAACAGCACAAAAACTCACCTTTCAATGGGGGCTGTACAGGTGTGCTAAAAATATAAGGGTTGCAAAATTCCTACCCAACCCAATTCATTATTGGCTAGTTAGTTCGTTACTTATGCAGTGAGTTCATAGATTCGAATCATTAATTGACCATATATATTGTTGTGTCCTGAATTAAGAGTTGTTCGCTCCTAATTAAGAATGATGAATTTACATTAATGAAAATAGTAAATAACAAGAGATTTGTCTAGACCTTATAATTCAAAGTCTAGTACTTGAATGTATGAGTTCTTCATTACTTTGTAAGCAAAGAAATGCTGAGTAATTTTTGTGCATAGTTTATTTTTGACAAATTTATTTAAATAATGACTTTTTTTAAAATAAATAATCAAAATAATTTTTTTTTATGGAATTATGAATTTACAACCCGTCGGTATTTTAACCACCGACTGAAGGGGACATAATCACGTGAGTTGGCATGTCACTCGATAGGTTCATCATGGATAAACTAATCAATCTACCTACTCTCCAAATAATGTAGTACATCCATCATCCATCTAGTACAAACTCACTTTCTTAAATAAATTATCTCTCAATATAAATTGTTGCCTTCCACCCACCCACGTCCACTCACTCACTCACAATTTCTCTCTCCATATATATATATATATATACACATAAAATTTTTAACATTTGTATATACATGTATACGAATTACCAGTTGCAATAATTTAAAGTCTCAACAACAACTTTGAATTGAAGCTATGGGCTATGGCCACAGCCTTGAAACCGCCATTGTTGGAATTGAGTGGAGAAAGCTTTCACACATCGGAATTAATGGAGTTTGCGAAACTGATCTGACATTTGAGGACCACTAACAAGCACAACCACCTAATCACGTTCGAAGCACAGTGTCGCCATCGTCATCGCTATTGACAAAGCATGAAGCCCACAACCTACAGCTCAAGCCCGCCACTGCAAACAAGCATTCTCGCCAATAAATAACTATCACCAACACAGACCGACTCAACCGTTAAAGCTTTCCGCCAGAAATTCAATGTCAAGCTTGCCACTACCATCCCAGAAGCCGCTGGAGTTCATAGCCCCTACACCCAAAAAAACACAATCAGGAAAAGAGAAAGGCGCAGGGAATCAGCAGCTTTGCACAAAAAATTAAGAAAGGCCACATGGAGTGAGGAAATGCTTCTTCTGATGTTGCATGTTGTGGAGGAAATAAAGGTGTAAACAAATAAATTTTGCTACCCAATTAAATAATGACACGTGTATAAATTAAATAAATATCAAAATATATTACTATTTTAATTTTGAGGATTTATCAAATTAATTCTCTAATTAAATAGTCAATTGATATTTATTGTACACGATACAAGTCGCACTATGACAAATTCACTGATAGATAGCGGGTTTTACCCGCCATTAAAAGGATTAAAAAATCGCTGTTGAACATTGTGATATTAAAAGTGTTGGGACAATCTGAGTGTTTTGATTAGATCCCAAAACCCCTTGATGAATTTGCCTAAGTATAGTTCATCAGGATGTTAGTTTCAGGATAGTTAGGTTAGAATAGATTTTTCTATTCACATGTATTCAGTTCAGGGGGAACGTGTTGAAGATTGAAGACTGATGGTGGCGTCCCAAAAGTCTGAAGTCTGAAGCATCTCCAACCCTGAAGGTCTTGATCGTCCTGAAGATGATCAACCTGAAGTTGCAACATGAAAAACCTAGAAAGAATCTTGAAGCTTCGTAGAAGCCATCCTGAAGAGATCCACTGATCCTGACCTAACTGAGTAAACTAAGCATGCTCAGGGAAGTCTCTATCAGTGAGGGCACAAGTAACCTTGATCAGGGTGAACGTCCTTCTGATGTTCATAAGTCCTGACTTGGGCCTAGTATCAGTTAACTTGATACTTGTAAGTCCTGAGACCCAAAGGTTACACGTGCAAATGGAAGTTTGAAGAAGCAAAAGGAATGTCAGTGTCTCCAACATAAGATAAAAATTTATTCAGAGTAAAGAACGAGAGACTCAGAGTTATAAATGTACGAGGTTCAGTAAAGTCAAAGCCGACAAGCTAGCCGTTGGACAAACGACCAGTAAGAAGACGTCACGTATGTACGGAGACTGAGCGCATTTAATGCTTCTGAGAGGTGCAGGCGGCGGATCGTATCTTTGCCATACTAGGTATGGGTTTTGTCAGACAAGGACAACCAAACCTGCACCTACCCAAAATAGGAAGGTTTGAAACGGATCTCCTCCAACGGATCTATTTCAAACCTCCCTATAAATACAGAAGGTCTTGCTCCCATTCAAGGCTAACAGGAAATTTCCAAGAGAAAGCTCTCAAGATTCCAAGCACTCAAAGTTCATTTGAAGCAACACTCCGAAACCTTAAATTCCCCTAGCGTTGTAGTAGGAATCTTTTCTGCATTTTTTGCTTAGAGTATTGATCCCATCCTTAGAACTGTTTTGTTAGAGGGATCAATACACAATATTTGGAAACATGAATACCGAACCCCTCAGTTTGTGAGTTGGTTGGTAGGAAGGACTGGGACTTGTAAAATACCCAGGGGTCAGTTCCTAAGAGAGGAAGTTAGCTACTCGTGTCCCTTGACACGTTAAAATCAAGTACCTATCCTCAGGGTAGAGGGTAGCTTCCTGTTAAATCAGGTCCTGGACGTAGGAGTTGGTTATCTCCGAACCACGTTAAAAAGTCCCCTGTGTGTTGATTTACTTATTGCTCAGGATCATAACTATCATTCATATTAAACTGAGCATACTTGCATTGTTTTGAAAACCATCAGGATTGATTCTTCATCTTGATCAGTAAAACTGTGCACCAGCCTTAATCACGTTTTCACTAAGCAAACTGATAAGTTTTCAGGAACTAAAACGAGTAGAAACTTAAGGGCTCACATTTCGCACTAAACTAGGCTTACTGAGATAGCTATCCAACTGACTTGCTACCGAGCTGTCAGTAGGTGAGTTATCTCTACTGAGCTTCTGAGAGCACAACTCTGACTTAGCTATTTGGTTCGTTGCTGATCCGTCCCTGCTGCCCCTGAGGACCATCAGTTTAACTGAACATCTCTGGATCTTCCTGACTAAGTCTGAAAGAGAATTTTCCTGAAGTTTTGGGAAAATCTGACATCAGTGTATTCCCCCCATACACAGTGTTCTAAAAAATGGCCTAGTCGGCCGACTAGTCGGTGACTAATCGCTAGTCGGCCGATGGCTGACCCGATTAACCCCAAATCAGCAAGAAAAAATGTTCAGGTCTTTAGTCGGTGCCTAGACGCCGACTAGTCGGGTCTAGGCGCCAAGTCGGCGACTTACACGTTCATAAACAGGGCAAGACGGCAAAAATGTTAGTGTCTGATGTAGCGGCGGCGCACAGGCGTGGGAGGAGGCGGCGGTTGAGGAGCCCACACTTGCTCAAAATAATTTTGAAACCCTAATAAAATATAATCAGATTCAATTATACCTTCAATTGACAGTGTGGCGTGCCCGTGGAAGGCAGCGGGTGCGTAGCGTGTGGCAGAGCGGAGGCGAGGCTGCGACTTTGTCTGATGTAGCGCACAGGCGTGGGCGGCGCCGGCGTGGGAGGAGGCGGCGGTTGAGGTGGAGGAGGCAGCCCCTGAAAATCCGTGGTAATGGCCGAGGAAGAGAACAAGAGTATAATAGATGGTACAATGTGGATAAGTGGGTTTCTGAAATTTAAAATTTTAGGTTTAGATATAGGTCTCATGGGCTTTTGGCCCAACTTTCCCATTTATTTCTTAGTAAGGTCCAGGTTATAATTTTATTAATTAACAAAAATATTAAAAAAAAGTTTATTATTATTTTATACATAATGTATTATTAATTTATTAAATAATTAATTATATTTACCATTTAGGAGTTTCCGACTAATCTCTAGTCGCTAGACCCTAGTGGTCCGACCGACTAGCGACTAGCGACTTTTAGAACATTGCCCATACACTGATTATACTCGTTTTGGGACCAACAAGTGGTATCACATCAGTATTTCAAAAGACCACTGACTTTGTTTACCAACAGTTTCTGAGGAGAAACTTTTGGTGGTCAACTGAACAGATCTGGTTTAGAAAACTTGCATATCATGGCATCCAGTTCTAAGCGCCTTGAGGGCAACCTTCCTGAGTTCTCAGTTGATAACTATGATTATTGGAAATTCAGGGTCCTTGCACATCTCTACTCCATCCATGATCAGATGCCAAAGATGATCGAGAATGGCCCTATCAAGTTCATGACTAATCGATCCACCACCTGGCCTGTAGCTGGTAATGTCCCTGTTCCGGCTGCCGGAGATGAGCCTGTGGAGAGGTCCGCGCTTACTGCTGATCAGATTAAGCAAATCAGACTGGATAATGTTGCGAAGAACATTATACTCCACACCGTTTCTTACGAGAATTCGGTCAGGCTTATGCATCTGAATACTGCAAAGGAGATCTGGGATGCACTAAAGGAGATGAGCTAGGGTTCTAAGAAGATTAAGGAGAACAAGCGGGATTTGACTATCAGGAAGTTTGAGGCGTTCTGGATGTTGGAAGGAGAGACCATCGATCAGATAGAAGCTCGTTTCATCAAGATGATGAATGAGCTAGCAACCCTTGGGAAGGAGTTTCCCAAGAGGGAGGTGTCGTCTAAAATCCTGAACTGTCTCCCTGAAAGATGGGATACAGGAGTGATCTTGTTAAAGAACACTAGGATCTCACAAACGTTCATTACTCTCACCTTTTCTCAGAGTTAAAGGCTCTGGAATTTGACCTCGATAAGAGGAAGACGAAGGGTGTTGTCAGTGAGGATGTAAGTGAGGAGAAGACACCTGAGAAGGAAAAGAGCGTGGCTCTTAAAGCTACTCCTGAGCCTGAGGTTGGATCTGGATTGAAATCTTTGAGAGATATGAGCAAGGATGAGCTAGCCCTGGAGTATTGCCTAATGGCACAGAGATTTGAGAAACTCTCGTTTCGGTAGGTATAAGAAGTTTTATACTGACACCAGTGACCGCAGGTATTCCAGCCCCAGGAGATCGAGCCCCCGGACGGAAGAGATGAGGGGTTCAGATTCCAGGGGAGAAAGAGATGAGCCTGAGCGGCGAAAAGATGAGAAAAGCTCCAGAAGGAGAGACAATGCTGAGCCCAAAAAATCCAGATCCAAACCTGAACGATCATCATGGAGAAGGAGGGAATCGTCAAATAAAAGGTACACTGATAAAATAGGTGCTAGTGATGTAGATCAGTGCTACCATTGCAAGAAGACTGGACATTATCAATATAATTGTCCGGAGCTCAGCGCTCAAGAGAGAGAAGATCGGAGAGCAAAAAGAGATCTCAGGGCATCAGATCGGAGAGCGATGATTGCTGAGGATTCCTCAGACTCAGATGGCCCAGGACGCCAATCCCCTGAACTCTTCTCCAATGAGGAGCATGATGATCTCTGCATGATGGCAGATGATGAGGTATGTTCTTCTGCCTCTTCTCCTGATCACACACCTGTGCTTAGCTCAGACTCAGTAAGAGACCTCGACCTTCAGCTCGCCTTAGAGCAATTGATGGTTGATTTCTCAAGGCTGCAGAAGACTCATATTCACACAGTGGATGTGAATGCACAACTGAGTGGGGAGAATGATCGGTTAACTGAGTCTCTTAGAATGAGAGATATTGAGGAAGCACTGAGGTTAGTCAACCTCCAGGAAGAGTTGCTTCATGCTCGGAATAGGCATGATGGAACTCCAATGGCGGTTGAAAGACTGAATGCTATAATTAGCTCACTGATCGAGACTCGTGATATTGATTTGTTCCTTGCTCAGGAACAACAGAAGATTGAGCTGATAGCTCTCAGGGGGATGTTTGAGGCTGAGTGGCAAGCTCGCCCTAGTGCTGAGCAAACTGCTTGGGACCTCGAACAAATCTCAAGAGAGGCTGTTCATCAGAAACTGGTGCTTCAATACACCACTGAGATTGAGGCCTTGAAAAAGGAAAATATGCACCTTGAAGTAAAGCTGGAGAAGTTACACAAATCTTCCCTAGTGGTTGATGAGTTAACAATGATCTCCCAGTATACTGATAGTGCTAAAGCTGGGTTAGGCTATGATTCCTCAAAAGACCCAAAGGGCAAGAAGAAGAGAGGTGCCTCAGAGAGCAACTCTTAGAAAGTGTTTGTCCCTGCCCAAACTGGTGACAAAGGCCCTAATGTTGCTCACCAGGATAAGGGCAAAGGGAAGGAGAAAGTGCCTGCTGAATCTGTCAGGCAAAAGGCTGAGGAATAAAGGCCAAAACCTAAGGGAAAGGCCAAAGTTCCTCACCAAGAGCCGAGGAAGACGGACCAAAGGAACTCCAAGGCTCAGCCTAGGAATCCTCAGGCTGAAAGGAATTCCGCTCCAAGCACTTCTCAGGCTAGGCCTCAGAATGCTCAGGGTGGAAGGACTTCAGGTCAAAGAAGGCCTCAGACGAAGCTAAGGAATACTGATGTCCAAATGCCTCAGACAGGGCACAGGGCCCATCAAGAACGTCCTAATCCTCAAAGGAGAAGGACTAACCAAGTGGTCCCTGAAGGGCGACGGAGACCTGACTCCGATAACACTCAGGCCAGACCTCAAGTGCCTAGAGGTCAGGCCCGAGCTGCTCCTTCCCAGGACAGACCTCAGCCAAACGCACCCAGGCCAAGGAGGAATAGGAGGCCTGCCCCCAGGAACAAATCCAGGGCTCCTGAACCTCAGGCTGACACCTATACACCCTCAACTTCCCAGGCACAAAGGAAGAAGAGAACGATGTATGTTGATGTTTCAGGGAGACAGGTCTACACTTCTGATGCCATCAGAATTGTTAAATAAATCTGGATCCCGAAGGGTATGGCAGACACTGTAGGACCCAATACGAGATGGGTACCTGAGGCCTGATATTTTTCAGGTCGCTGCGGGCTACAAGAAGAGGAAGGATGATATGAAGAAGGACTGGTACTTGGACTCAGGATGTTCCAGGCACATGACAGGATTTCGTGATCTCCTTCAGGACTAAGTAGCTCTGGATGACCCGCAGGTAACCTTTGGTGATAACTCTAAGGGTTTCACCAGAGGATTCAGTACTCTTGTTGTTGGTTCTGTTAAAGTGCTTAATGTATCCTATGTTGAGGGTCTTAGGCATAACCTGCTTTCGGTCAGTCAGTTTTGTGACCGTGGATATAGTGTACAGTTTACATCTAACATATGCATTGTGATAGATAAATCTACACTGCAGGTTCTTATTACAGGTGTCAAGAGAGGCAACGTTTATTTTGCTGACTTTAAGAGCAGCTCTCCTGAAACTTGTTTGGTCGCTAAGAGTTCCTCAGAACTCAGTTGGCTTTGGCATAAATGCCTGAGTCATCTTAACTTCAAGATTATTAACAAAATTTCTCGACTTTCTCTTGTAGAGGGTCTACCTAGTGAAGTTTTTAGGAAAGACCACGTGTGCAGAGCATGTCAGGAAGGCAAGCAAACTAAAGCTTCATTCAAGGAGAAAGATGCCTTCTCAATTGACAGAGTGCTTCAGCTCCTGCACATGGATCTCTTTGGTCCGATTACTCTTGTCAGCATGAATGGTAGGACATATACCCTTGTTGTTGTTGATGATTATTCCAGGTACACATGGGTTATTTTCTTGCTGAACAAGAAGGAGACTCAGGTCAAGCTTCTGGAGTTACTCAAGAAATTGAGTACTGAACAGGGTCAGAGCATCGTCAGGATCATATCAGATCGGGGAACAAAGTTTATTAACTCTATTATAACTGATTTTTGTACTGACCTTGGCATTGCTCATGAGACTTCTGCAGCCAGGACTCCTCAGTAGAATGGAGTAGCTGAGAGAAGGAACCGGACCCTGAAGGAAGCTGCCAGGACCATGTTGGCTGAGTCAGGACTGCCCAAGAAGTACTGGGCTGAAGCACTCAACACTGCTTGCTACACTCAGAACCGATCTATGCTGAACAAACAACATGCTCAGACACCTTATGAAACGTGGAATAAAAGGAAGCCTCGTATCTCCTATTTCCATATTTTTGGGTGTAAGTGTTTCATCCTAAATAATGGGAAAGACCAACTTAAAGCCTTTGATAGCAAGGAGAAAGAAGAAGAGCCGGACCATCTCAGTGGGAGTTTTACTGATGGGCCGGAGCATTCTCTGCAAGATCGCCCGTCAGCAGGACAAACTGAAAAAGCTAACGACTACATTTTCAAATGCAAGGAAGGAAGACTCAGAACGTTTCCTGAACATTGAGAATCAACGATCTACTGAGCTTGCCACCATCTTTGGCCAGGTACAAAACACTATTAATTCAGCTCTCAGTGGTCTTGATGACAGGATCAGGGCACTTATTGCTGAAGCATTAAAAGGGCAGGAGGCCCAGGTCAGAGAGGTGGCTCGGGAAGAAGCTCAAGCGGAGGATGCGTCTCTCCTGAGTAAGATCAGTGAAAACTTGAAGAATTCGGATGAAGTATGGCAGAAGTCATTCAACAATCTGATGATGGATTGTTCCAGTCAGAAGAAGGAATTGGCTACCATGATGTCTAAATTCGACAACCATCTATCCAAAAGCATAGTCAGGGCGGAGAGGACTGATGCGCTGACTTCTGATCTGAAGTTGGTAACTGACCAAGCTACTTCTCAGGGGATCCTGATCAACGACATTAAAGCAAAACTTGATAAGGACGAGGATGCCCCTGATGCTGCCAAAAAAGGGGAAGGGAAAAAGAAAAATCCTAAGTTCGACACTTCTAAGAAGAGGAAGGCAACTGATCCTGAAGAAGTGCAAGAACTACTGGAGGAATGTGAAGAGCAACTCTACCCTGGTGATCCCTTAGTGGTAGCAAAGAAGAAGCAAAATCAGTTAACTTTGGAAACTGCACTGAAGGTCCGGTCTCAGGATACGAAGATTGAGAAACTTCAGGGTTAGCTTGAAGCCCTGAAGGAAAAGGACAAGACCGAGAAGAAGAAGCCTGAGACCAGTGCAGTGAAGAAGAAGGCTGCTGGTCAGAAGAAGAAGACAGTTCTCGTAGAGCCGTCAGGACCAATTCAGTACGTAGACAACTTCATCCCACCTGAACTGAACGAGACCTGGATCCCGGTCAAGAAGGAGTTTGTGGAGAAGTATTATGTGTACGGAAACTGGCTGAAGTGTGAAGGTCATGAAAAGAATGCTGTATTCATGGAGTGGATGACCTTGCACTATCCTGACTTATGGGCTGAGATCGACAAATTTGCTGACAGAGTAGGCGTTCATATCAAAGCTCCCGAGAATGTTGTTTATGTCCCGCCACTGCTTGGAATCAATCATCATCTCAACTGGTCTGTCATCCAAGCTGAAATGAAGATGGTTGCTCAGAACTGCGGAGCACTTCAGGATGTTGATCTATTCCATGCAGTGAAGCTAAGCGTCTTGGCAAAGTATGGACTCTCATTGGAAAGGTGGGACGATGAGGACTGAAGAGTAGATCAGGATTAGTTGTCAGGAATTTTTCTTGTAATAGTTTCAGGATGCCTTGTACTTCACTTATCAATCAATGAAACTATTTTATGTTCCTGAGACAACATCTCGTTTACTCCTGATTTACTTTTCAGCTCTTTATCAAGAACTATACTAACCCTTTCCTGTTTCCATCTTATAGAACTAAGGACCTGACATAGGTTCCAGAACTGAATACTGAGGTTTCAGTAAATTGTTTAGATGGTAGGATTTTTCTAAGGGTTTTGGCACCATAAAAAGGGGGAAATTGTTGGGACAATCTGAGTGTTTTGATTAGATCCCAAAACCACTTGATGAATTTGCCTAAGTATAGTTCATCAGGATGTTAATTTCAGGATAGTTAGGTTAGAATAGATTTTTCTATTCACAGGTATTCAGTTCAGGGGGAACTTGTTGAAGATTGTGGCGTCCCAAAAGTCTGAAGTCTGAAGCATCTCCAACCCTGAAGGTCTTGATCGTCCTGAAGATGATCAACCTGAAGCTGCAACCTGAAAAACCTAGAAAGAATCCTGAAGCTGCGTAGAAGCCATCCTGAAGAGATCTACTGATCCTGACCTAACTGAGTAAACTAAGCATGCTCAGGGAAGTCTCTATTAGTGAGGGCACAAGTAACCTTGATCAGGCTGAACGTCCTTCTGATGTTCATAAGTCCTGACTTGGGCCTAGTATCAGTTAACTTAATACTTTTAAGTCCTGAGACCCAAAGGTTACACGTGCAAATGGAAGTCTGAAGAAGCAAAAGGAATGTCAGTGTCTCCAACATAAGACAAACATTTATTCTGAGTAAAGAACGAGAGACTCAGAGTTATAAATGTACAAGGTTCAGTAAAGTTAAACCCGACTAGCTAGCCATTGGATAAACGACCAGTAAGAAGGCGACACGTATGTATGGAGACTGAGCGCATTTAATGCTTCTCAGAGGTGCAGGCGACGGATCGTATCTTTGCCATACTAGGTATGGGTTTTGTCAGACAAGGACAACCAAACCTGCACCTACCCAAAATAGGAAGGTTTGAAACGGATCTCCTCCAACGGATCTATTTCAAACCTCCCTATAAATACAGAAGGTCTTGCTCCCATTCAGGCTAATGGAAAATTTCCAAGAAAAAACTCTCAAGATTCCAAGCACTCAAAGTTCATTTGAAGCAACACTCTGAAACCTTAAATTCCCCTAATGTTGTAGTAGGAATCTTTTCTGTATTTTTTGCTTAGAGTATTGATCCCATTCTTAGAACTGTTTTGTTAGAGGGATCAATACACAATAGTTGGAAACGTGAATACCAAACCCCTCAGTTTGTGAGTTGGTTGGTAGGAAGGACTGAGACTTGTAAAACGCCCAGGGGTCAGTTCCTAAGAGAGGAAGTTGGCTACTCGTGTCCCTTGACACGTAAAAATCAAGTACTTATCCTCAGGGTAGAGGGTAGCTTCATGTTAAATTAGTTCGTGGACGTAGGAGTTGGTTATCTCTGAACCAAGGTTGTTGAAGTCGGAAATCGGAAATCGGGCGTTTTTGACCCGCCTAGTGCCTAGGCCACCTAGGAGGCCGCCTACTTTTTTTTAATTTTTTTTTATTAAATAAATGAGAAAGTTGGGCCAAAATTTCATTAATGGCCCATGAGACCTATATCTAAACCTAAAATTTCAGAAACCAACTTATCCACGTGTACCATCTATTATACTCTTTTAGTCATGTTCTCTTCCTCCACGCATTTTCAGCAGCGGCCAGGAATCGCTGCCTCCTCCACCTCAACCGCCGCCTCCTCCCACACCAGTGCGCTACATCAGACAGCCTCGCCTCCGTGCTGCCACATGTGACGCACCCCCTTCCATTCACGGCCACGACACGCTGAGGAGGCGACACAACAGTGGATGGCGGTGACAATTTTGTGAGGGAGACGCGTGACGGCCGATGCCCTGTGGAAGGAGCGCAGCTGTGCGAGTGACGACACGACATAAGACGATGGGCGGAGGGGACGCTGGAGGAAGAGACGCCAGAAGAAGAAAGTGCCGTCGCACCGCCTGGGCTTTGATGTTTTGATTTTTTAACCCTAGGCCCGCCTTGCCCGCCTCGGCCGACTAGGGCCGCCTAGGCGACGCCTAGTCGGAAAAATAATTATTTCACCCATTTTTGTAAAAATCGGGCCGGAGCCGCCTAGCCCGATTTTTGCATCCCTGCTCCGAACCACGTTAAAAAGTCCTCTGTGTGCTAATTTACTTATTGCTCTGGATCATAACTGTCATTCATATTAAACTGAGCATACTTGCATTATTTTGAAAACCATCAGCATTGATTCTTCACCCTGATTAGTAAAACTGTGCACCAGCCTTAATCACGTTTTCACTAAGCAAACTGATAAGTTTTCAGGAATTAAAACGAGTAGAAACTTAAGGGCTCACATTCCGCACTAAACTGCGCTTACTGAGATAGCTATCCAACTGACTTGCTTCCGAGCTGTCAATAGGTGGGTTATCTCTACTGAGCTTTTGAGAGAACAACTCTGACTTAGCTATTTGGTTCGTTGCTGATCCGTCCCTGCTGCCCCTGAGGACCATCAGTTTAACTGAACATCTCAGGATCTTCCTGACTAAGTCCGAAAGAGAATTTTTCTGAAGTTTCGGGAAAATCTGACATTAGTGTATTCCCCCCATACACTGATTATACTCGTTTCGGGACCAACAAAAAGTAGCGCCGAACAACAGCGGTTTAAAACCGCTATTAATTCTTTATTTAATAGCGGTTTTTGACCGCTATCGTATCTTAAAAACCGCTATTATAGTTTATTAATTTGTTCACCTCATAAAATCTACAACAACGGCTTTATCGAGATGTAAGAGTAGATTTTAACCACTATTAAAAGTACATTCAATAGCGGGTAATACCCGCTGTTGTATATTAAAAACTGCTTTTATAAGTTATTAATTTTAAAATCTACTACAACGGTTTACTACAGATATAAAATCGGGTATTACCCGCTATTAAAAGTTACAAGTCTCCCGGCACTCGTAAATGGCAATAAATGGCTAATTTGCCCTATTTATGCGAAATAATAAGTATTTTGTATAAATAAAGAAGATGACGGAAATCAATCAAGTTAAAGTTGATCGATTCGTAAATTATGCCAATCAAATCAGCATCAACCAATCGAAGCACGCCATGTGTCAGTGCAAGAAAGGAAGGTCTTCACCTCTCCACCCTATAAATAGAGGTCATTCCTCCCTTCAAAAAGTGGTCTACACCCAACAAAGACTCTGACGAATGAACGAGCAGCAGCAATCCTCTCGACGAGCAACTTGTGAGCTAAGAAGATTCAAGTCGTTCTTCACCAAATCTGAAGAAGTTCTTCGAAGGTTCAAGTCGTTCTTCGTCAAAACCCTCCAGAAACACCGTTTGATCCAAGACAAGAGGCCAAATCCCTCCGATAAGATGTTTTTCTTGAAGAATACTTTGAAGATCATCAAGCGTTCTTCGCCGTCTTCAACTGTTCTTCGCCAAATCCAGCCAGAAATATTCTTCGATTAGAAACAAGGAGCTTCATCCCTCTGATCAGACGTTTCTCGTTCAAGAACACCTCGAAGACAACAAGTGTTCATCACCATCTTCAAAGCGTTCTTCATCAAGTTCATCCGCAAACACACTTCGATCCAGGAGTAAGGGGTCAAATCCCTCCGATCAAGTATTTCCACCCAAATCAAGACTTGAAGATTTGAAGATCGTTCTTCGCCAAATTTGAAGCGTTCTTCACCAAAATATCACAAAGACAAACGGTCGATCCAAAACAAGACGACCCAGTCCTTGGATAAGTTTTATCAAGTCAAAGTCCATTCAAAGTCAAAATCAGATCAAAACCGAGTCAAAGTTAAAGGAGAATCAGAGGACAAATTAGAGAGAAGAACCCAAAATTCAAGAAAAGTAATTGTATATCATTTCAAGTGTTAATAAATATTTTATTACACAAGAATTGTTATCACAAAAGGAATCAAGTAATTAATGTTGCATCTCCAGTCAGTAATTGTATTACCGATTGGCCCAGAAAACGAGACAAACAGAATTCTAAAATGTATACTATGTCATTAGTCGGCAATGGTTTAGCCGACTAGATATCCAGTCTGTACCATTGTTTCCAACTAGTTTTATTTTACTAAAACACATTTTTTCTCTCCTATTTCCGTTATTTTATCTCAAAAAATCCATATTTTAATAAATTTACATTTCTTTTTTATCTATTCCCTTTTTACGGCTATTTATACATTTTTGTTTTCAATTGGACAAGCATTATGTGGTCACAAATCCGTCAGTAGTGGTGCACGCCCTCCTTCTTCCACCATGCAAAGGAGTTGTACTAGGCCTATATGGGAATGACACCTGGCCGCATATTTTTGATGGTGGAGCTTTTGGTGTCAGAGTATATCTTCTATCATTCTGTCCTTGATCTCCTCTTGAAGCTCGGTTGCTCGCGGTTAGTTGCGGAGCTCCATTACTCGTGGTGTGTTGAGGAGGAATCTTTATGTCATTTCTCGAAGTTCCGGTTCCTTGAGCCATGGTTTTCGTGTCTAGCTGAGGACATCCAATTTTGCTCATCTGGCTTCCTTGACTTGATTTTGCTCGTGTCGGACCAAGATGCTCGTCTTGGGCTGATTAGTTCTTGGTCGGGGCTTGGGCCTAGTTCTTGATCCATTACTTACGTTATGGAATGGATACATAATGGACCTAAAAGCTGTAGGGACTAGGGTCCAAAGCCCAATTAGGTAACCGTGGTACAACACACACATATATATATTTAAAAAATTCCAATGCATTAGGGTGTGCTCAGTGTAGACAATTCTACTAAGGAATGAAAATTGAATTACAGATGAGTGTTTTGTTCACACATTTGATTTCTGATGAATAAAATTGGTATACAAATACTGAGGAAATCCCATTTCTCACTTTATTCCCCCATTTTTATAAGAAAGACTTTTGTTCCTCCCTTAATTCATGTTCTTTATTATATTTTTTATTTTACTTTTATCTTTCAATTATAATTTTTTACCATTATGTGTTATATAAGCATCATTAAATCATAAAACAATTTTTTAATATAAAAAATTATGTTAAAAAAGTTTAGAATTTTTTTTTGAAAGGAAAAAGTTTAGAATTAAATCAATCAACATCTATAATAATGGTAGTTATTCCTGATTTCCTTCATCAAATCAAACAATACAATAACAATAAGCATTTGCATTCCATTCTTCACTATTATCATTTCAATTCTCGCTAAATTTGTGTATGAATCAGAGTTCACGATCAACTCGAGTTTATCAATTATCATTGTTATGTATATTTACTATCATTATTTTTTTATAAACTATCAATGTAAAAAGATTAAGTATATTTTTATACAGTGATATTATATATGAATAACAATGATAATATTTGTACATAACAGTAATACGATTTAATGTGACCTCGAGTTTACAAGAGACCTACTCTTAAACAATTTTAGTGACTTCATTGTTTTGTTGACCTGCTGCAATTTATGTTTAGAATTTTTTGTAATTGATTTAGTAATGACTTGCTAAGCTAATGCACAATTATATAAATTGTAATCAGTAATTATTGCAACTTATATTCATAAGTAACAATTAGTGCATCATTTACTAGTGGTAATACAGATTTGGATTGGGTTATGTGAAATGAACATTTGGTATTTTGCATTTTGGAGGGTAAATGCATTTACCAAATTAAATCTAGTGAGAATCTAAGGGGGGTGTATTGGATTAGGATTTTAAAAGACTTTTTTAGCTGAAAAAAACCCTGCAGATTTTAAAGATTTTGTAGGATTTTGGTGACTTTTAAGATTTTGCAGGATTTTGTAAGACTTTTAAAATAAGGATTTTAATGGATTCTATAGGACTTTGTAGACTTTGCAGAATTTCATGGATTTGTGACATACAATAAAAATTCAAAATTTTTCATACCTTCAAATTAAAAAAAGAAAAAGAAAAAGTTAAAGACAAAAAAAATCATAATATCATATCCTTTTAAATAGCATTACTCCACATATTCATAGCTATACTAGTCCTCCAAACATTAGCGTCATGTCGTTCTTGCTCTTGAGTTTGAATGATAGGCTCAAAATCACGGTCTTCATTAACTGGTAATGTTGAAGATGAAGGTTCGTCCACCGATTCAATTGGAAATTCATCAGAATGACATTCTTTGCGAATAAAGTTATGTAGAGCTGCACATGCTAATATTATCAATATAAAAAAGTATCGAAATTGAATAATCAAAGCAACCAAAGTAAAATATAACAAAACTCAAATACCGTAAAAAAATATTATCAATATAAAAATATTACCTAATGACATATGTAATATATAATATTAGTATTATAATAATACTATATAAAAATAAAGATTTATCTTGTATATAAGTTAGGATGAACAATATCGTTTTTTAATACTATTTAATGATTAATTATTAATTATTTTTATTTATTCTAGTATATATGTATATATAATATTATATTACTCTTCGTCACTGTAATTATTTTA
This sequence comes from Prunella vulgaris, assembly GCA_026898435.1. Lineage (NCBI taxonomy): Eukaryota > Viridiplantae > Streptophyta > Magnoliopsida > Lamiales > Lamiaceae > Prunella > Prunella vulgaris. Next base: position 81,642 of record JAPKLY010000352.1, on the reverse strand, counting down.
TCGTTGATGTTATAAATGTAGAGATGAAATTATAAGGTTAAAACTATTTTAGGTCTTAAAAATAAATAATTATATATAAATCAATTTGGGGATAAATAAAGTCATTAATTAAAAAAGTCCACCGAAATCCTAGAGGTTTTGATGGGATTGTTGGTATTTATAAAATACACTAAAGAATCCATCAAAATCCATCAAACCCAACAATCCTTTAAAATCCTTATATTTTTGAATACCAGTGGATTGTTTTTAAGTCTTTTAAAATCCTGATTGAATAGCAGTGGATTGTTTTTAAGTCTTTTAAAATCCTGATTGAATACCAATGGATTATTTTTAAATCCTTTAAAATCCTGATTGAATACCAACAGACTTTTTTATAAGAAAAAAGTCCTTTAAAATCCCACGAAATCTTAAACGAATACACCCCCCTAAATAAAATTTTTATTTAAACAGTGTTAGTTAACGAGTGTCTCTTAGCTAACTAATATTAAGAAATAATTCGGTTTAACTGAGCATCTCATTATTTCTAGAATTTTTTTTTTGAGATTGGATTAATTTTATCACGGGATTAATTAGGATAATATAAATTGTAGAGATACTGAACTTATGACTGAAATATTATTTTTCCATATTGATTACATATTTTATTTTACCCACTCTTCTGTGCTCTAATTTTAGTTGTAACTTAATAGTCGCCAACCAAAAACAACCCACACTCACAATTATTAAGATTTTAATTTCACAAATTAATTTTTCATCCATGGGGAATTGAATTTTGTTTGTGATTGCTACTAGTTAGTAAAATAAAATTTAAAAATTATATTTTTGCATGCCTAGACACCACAGCCATTGGACTAACAAAACTTAAATTCAAATGAAAATTTGTGAAATCTAATCAGTTTATATATAGATGTCATTGCATGCAAGAAAGATTAATCTTATCTTTTAAGGGATTATTTGCATCCCATAAATGTTAAAATTTTAATGTTTAACAAAGGAGTTCTGTAGTTGAGATATTGGTTAAATTATGTATTATATAATGTGTAGGAGCGTGTCTTGGATGCACCCAAGTGCACCCTATACATTAAAAATTAAGCTTTAATTATGATTATAATTATAATTTTGATCGACTCATTCCATCCATTGAAATCCGTTTCCATAGCCAACCTTTGCTCTGCTCAACCCTCGGGATTGGCTGCTGCAATTTGCTTGTGAAGAGATGAAGCAATACGGTTGCTACGCGATGGCGCGACCTTTGATGCGGTGGCGGAGGATACAAGTGTGTTGGTCCCTTAAGTGGTCAAGGTCTAGAGGGGGGGGTGAATAGACCATAAAAAACAAATTTTTTTTTTAAAATTTTCAAAAGAGAGTTTCTAGAACCTTAAAGTTGCCTTTTATAAGTTTAAAAAACAAGAAGCCTACAAGAGTTTTGGACCACAAAGGTTACAGCTGTAGACTATTGAAGTTTATAGCTGCAAAGTTAAAAAACTTAACAAAATAAAACCATCAACTTGTAGACAAGATCAGAGGGGTTCTCACACTTAAAAGTGTATTGAGATACCTCTAATGTGCAGCGGAAATAAAGTGTAAATGTTAATGAAAAACAATATGAACTTATCAAAACTTAATAGCTGAGTGACTTATGAAGTCTACAGCTATAGAGTTTAGTTCTTTTGTGAAAAATACAAAGTTTTATGCTCCAAGTTAAAACGAATGATGAATGTAACAATAAATTAAATATGCAATACAAAAATTAAATAAACAACAAAAATAAACAAATCAGTAAATGAACAAGATTTATAGTGGTATAGAGTCTATGAATAAGACCTCCTACATCCACTTTTACACCACTCAGGTGCCAAATTCACTAAGAAATGATCACAAAGATCAATACAAGTAATTCCCCCTCAGAACTAGATTCACTCAGATTTCTATTCTAAGTAAGAGAATACTGTAACCTATTCACTCAGAATATGTACTCACAAAGAGTTAAAAACCTCACAAAGAGATATCTACACTAAGTAAAAAATTTAAAGTGTGTGTGAGGGAACAACAACAAAATGTGATTTTTACTAAGAAAATCTTAACCAACTATCCTATGAATCACAAAACAAGAAAGCTTTCTCTCAGAAATGTTGGGTGTGGACTTGCTTAGGTTGAATGCTTGAATTCTCTGGTTGTTGTTATTGTTTCCTCTGAATTCTTCCTCTATTTATAGATGAAGAGGCGTGTCTTATCCATTGGAAATTTGAATTCCTGATTAGGCTCCTCTTTCTCTCTATAGCCTTTGTATGTGTGAAGTGGTCTTCCATCTTCACCCAGAATAATACTGATAGTACTATTTGTCCTTTTCTCAGAATTCTAGTTGACTTTGAATTAATCTTCATTAAACATCCAGATTCTTCATGATAGATACCTCCTTAAGTACTCTCTAGTGAGTGCATAAATGCTTCACTAATTTGAGGTTTAAGGGTCTTGATAAACTCTCTTAATCTTTAATCTTGTATTCAATCTTCAAACGGTCATCTCAGCTGTAGATTCTTGAACATTACAGCTGCAAGTTCCTGCAATTTCAATTCTAGTTGTAGGTTACAGCTGCAAGGTCTTGTCTAGCTGTAGTTTAAGCAACTATACAGTTGTTGGTCCCAAAGACAGGTTTTAAGATAAGAAAACCCTAAGTCAAGTCTAGAAGGGGGGTTGAATGGACTTGAGGGATTTCAAAACCTTTTTCTATTTTAGGCTTATTTTAAAAACAGCAGACAAGTTAGAGAGTGTCTGGTTTTGAAAATTGTGCGCTGTGTATTTGAGTGCGGAAACGTTTTAATGAAAATCCGTTTAGTGATTTGTGCACAGATAAGAACAGAAAATAAAGAACACAAGACACAAGGGATTTATAGTCGTTCGGACAAAAAAGGTCCTACTCCACTCTCCACAATCCAACTGGAATTGTGGGGCTCTCCACTAACTTCTCTCACCCACTCACTCACAAACTTTGAGAATACTACTCTCTTACAATCAGTCAATGCTTTAATGGCAATCGACTTCTAACAGCTTCTATAAAGCTTACAAAGGATAGATATGAATAAATGGTGTTGAGTGCGAGTAAAGATTTTGACAGAGTTTCGGCAAGCTTAAACGTGTGTAGATCGATACTTGCAATCATCATTGGCACTCTAATTTATAGGGTCAAATAACTAGCCGTTGAGATAGACTCGAAATCTGAGATCCTATAAATTTGGAATCAGTCAATCATAAGGATTGATTTAATTTCCTTCCTGATTCCCGGAAGTCTTCGCAATCTTCAATCAATCAAGTTTGTCCCCTTGATTGATTGATCTTCTATTATGGGAATCCTTTCTTATTGTCACAAGTCAACCGTTAATGTGATTCCGAAGAATCCGGGCGGAGCACAAGACTCCAGCTGATCTGTCTCCTCAGCTGGTGTATCGGTCTGCTGATACTTGGACCTCAGCTGATGTGTTGGTCTGCTGATGTGCACCTCAGCTGATCTTCTGGACCTCGTCTGGAAACCTTGATCCTTGGTCCTAGTCTTGTCTGCGACGTGCTCAGCTGATCTTCTGACATCAGCTGATCTTCTGACATTAGCTAATCTTCTGATATCAGCTAATCTGACTCTTCTGATGTTCTACTCAAGATATTCCAATGTCAACTGCTCAGGTCTTCTGTCTTCATGAACTTGCTAAGTCTTCAAAACCTTAGCTGGTCTTCTTCTCTATGATAGCCTTGGACCTTCTAGGCAGCAAGGTTGATTCCCCCTTACTAAAACCTATCTAATCCTAACTATTCATCAGCTGACTAACAGGTTCAACTGGTCCTATTACAAGCTGATTGGTTTATCATATCATCAAAACATCTAACAAGAATATCCTAACAACAGTTGTAGACTTCCCTTTACAACTATAACTTCCTTAGCCATTAAAACTTACAAGAATTAATAGTAACCAATTAAGATATATGTTTTGCACACATCAAAATCTAAACAAGACAAGTACTTAACAATTTCCCCCTATTTTGATGTTGGCAAAACACATTATGCAATACATAAAGTAAATATGCAGTAGCAATGAGATATTGCTAAACATAAATAATGAAATGCAATGCAGAAGACAATAAAGAACAAATAAATAACAGAAAACTAAGCTGGATAAATAAAAATAGTTCAGATACAGCTTAAAAATCATAGATAGACTAAAAACTAAAAAGTTTTAGTGTCTAATCTATACAAGTGTTTTCAAAGTCTTCATCTCCTTCTGTGCTTGGGATCAGCTTCATCATCATTAGAACTATCTTGTCCTGTCTTGAAAATTCCTTGAGCTATCAGCTTCTCGTTCTTCTCATCTTCCTCAATGTACTTCATCATCATCATCAACTCATAGTTGGTAAAGTCTTCTTCTTATTTTTTTGATTTGTAAACTCTCTTTGCAGGTGCTCTCTTCTTCTTTGCATCTTTTCCTCCAATCAAATGTTGCCACTATAGAGTGTTCCATTGGCCTTCATGTCCTTGAATTTTTTATATTTATCTTTCTTCAGCTTAATTTTTTTCAAGACTAAGTGCATATCTCTGATTTCTTCAAATTCTTCCCATAGTAACTCAAATTGAGTTTTCGTCTCCTTTTGCTTACTTTCTCCTTCTTCTTCTTTCTTCTTACTCTCTTCAGGAGCCAACTGCCTTAGAGGCTGTACATTCAGAGGCTTAATAGGAATAGACATATTTAGTTCCTTTCTACTCTCCTGAAATTCTTTCACATTCCTTTCCCATTGGCCAACATATATTTGAGAATGATGAGACTTCACAGAGAGTTGCTTAACTGCAGGTTTAGAGCTTGGTAGATGTATGATTTCTCCTTGAGAACTCTTCTTGTCACTCTCTAACTGCTCAGCAAGCCTTGAATTCAAATCCTTAGACTTTGCAGCTTCAAATTCTTCAACCATTGCTTTACTGTGTTTTTTCACATTTCTCAGAATTTGTTCTTCTTTCTTTTCTTCTTCTACAATCTCCTTCTCAATATTGCTGCTTTCCCCCTTTTTGCAAGCATCAAAATGTGACAAAATGAGTGTAAGCTTATCCATGATATTCTTCTTCATTTCTTTGTTATCTATAATCAGTGTCTTCACTTCTTCCTTCATCTCTCTGACTTCCAATTTTAGATTGAAAGTATCAGTCTTCATAGTGTCAACTGATGTCTTTAAGCTTGAAACTTCTCTATCTTTTTGAAGCATCTCATTCCTTATATCTACATTTTACTTCATAAGATTATCCACTATCAGTTCATACTTTCCTTGCATCAAATTTCTTTCTTCAATTCCTCTCTCTTCAACATTCTTCACCACATCCTCAACTCATTTCTTCACTCTCTGAGATATAACAGTGTCTGGACCAAGTTTTACTTGCTTGAGGATTCAATTTCTATACCTTTCAATTTCTCTTCAAATCCTTGAAGTTTAGAAACAATTTTCTTAGGAGTCATCTTTGGAAGTGAGTCACTATCTTCTTCTTCTGACTCAGCTTCTTATATCATCAACTCCTTTCCTTTCACTATTTTCTGAGTTTTTGCAGTTTGTAACTCTACAGCTGTAGAGTCTTTAGTTGTAGCTTTCCTTTTAGTAGGAGTGATGTGCATTTCCATTCTCTTTGTTGATGTATCCACCATGCCTTCAATATACTCATCAAAAGTTGCTCTCTCTAAAGTTGAAAAGCTTTGCAAAGGAGGAGTACCTTGACTATATATCTCATCTAGTGTGTACATAGTGGGAGGTGGTTGATTGAATAATGTCACAGCTTGAGCAGTTTCATCTTTGTCACCTTCATCAATTTCTCTTGTTGTGTCTTTCACTATTTGTTTAGTGTTCAAAGCTTCTTGAACATTGGAGATTTGAACAGTTTGAGCTTGTGCTCCACCCATTGGGGTATTATCATCACCATCCTGGTCATCATCATTACTTCCTTTATCTTGTGGTTCCTTGCAAGGTGAACCACTTCTACCAGCTTCCTTCTCTTTATCTGATTTATAAATAGTATCCTCTGGTTCAGATTGAGTAACTTCAGGAATCAAATTTGCAGCACTTTCTCTTGTAGATTCCAAAATTGTTGCACCTTCAGCAAGGGTTGTTAGACCTTCTGCCTCAACACCCTGTGTGCTTCCTTTCCCATTCCTTCTTGGCAAATCATCTTCATCTTCTGAACTGACTACTTCAAAGCTTGCATCAGGAAATTCAGCATTGGGATCAGTCTCAGTTCCCATTGCAACCCTAAGTGCTTCAGCTGCTGACTTTGTCATTCTTTGCCTCTCAGTTTCAACAATTACTTCTTTCCATTTTCCCTTATTCTTCCTTAGTTTCTCAGAATGAAACTCATCAAAGAAATATGGCCTTAGCAACTTCTCCAAATCAGAACAATTTGTCCAGTCAACAACCCACTGGAACAAATCTTTCTCTTCAGTTTTAAGCTTCTCAATCTTTACTCTCAGATTCTTCCAATCTTCAAATTTTGTTATTTCATCTTCAAATCCTTCAATCATTTCAACTGGGACAATTTGCAATTGTTCTGGTTGAATAGGAGCTTTAGGAATAGGGTCTTCTTCAATTTCTTCTGACTGCACATTTGTCAAGTCTACCGTTGTAGACTTGTCAACTTCTTCTTGTGCTTCAACAGTCTTCTTAGAATGATATTTCTTAGCTCTTATCTCCCTATCAACTTCATCTTCTGATTCTGAATCTTTATCTACTAATCTCAGTTTCCTTCTTACATTTTTCTTTCTCCTCTCATAACTATTAACAGCTGTAGATTTCGTAGCTGCAGAGTCATGTTTTTACTTTTCTTCTTTATTCTTCTTTCTCTTCTTCAACTTGGGAGCCATAGGAGCATCCATAGCTCCTCTTTTGAAATTAGCACGCCCAATAATTCTGTGTGTGAGTATAGGCTGACCCTCATACCCATCAAATAAGGAAAATCCTATTTTCTTCAGTATGTAGTTAATAAACAATCCAAAACCTTTGTTTCTTCCTGGCTTTGCTACATCATTAATGATTTTTCTTAACAACAACTCTCCTATGTCCATATGAACTTCTTTGTCAATAGCAATCATCATATCCCACATAAGTCTAGTACCTATGTCATGTGCACCAGTTCTACAAATAGACATTTATCAATAACTTCATATCGAAAAACGTACTCAACCGTAAGGTCATTTTTCTTGAATGTTCTCTTCCAATTCTCTGGAAATGGCCTGTCTGTAGTGAATATTCTCTAATACTGTTGGGATACAATCCGAACATTTTGATTAGATCCCAAAACCCCTGATTATTTGCCTAAGTACAGTTAGTCAGGATTGTTTAGTTTAAGATTAGTCAGGTTAGAATAGTTTTCTATTCACAGGTATTCAGTTAAGGGGGAACGTATTGAAGACTGGAGATTGATGGAGACGTTCCAAAGATCCAATGTCAGAAGTGCATTTCATCCTAAAGATCAGAGTTCGTCCTGATGACATCTGGTCTGAAGCTGAGTCCTGAAGAACCTGAAGATCCATCCTGAAGTCAATCCAAAGATTCCCACTGATGATGTTCCTACTGAGTACACTGAGCATGCTTATGTCAGGACTCATCTAGTGAAGACAGAAGTAGCCTGAGTAGTCAGGCTGAGTGCTCATTCACTGACGCTCATTATATATCCTGATGAAAAACTATTGAAGCAATGGGAGTTAACATTTATGTTAACACCTGAGAACAAAAAGAATGTTAGTGACTTCCGTATGAGACAAACATTTATTCTGAGTAAAGAACAAGACACTCAGAGTTTAAATGTATGATGAAGGATAAAGTCACATCTCTTTTGTAGTTGTAAGAAGGACGACCAGTGGTATGTCGACATGTAAGTATAGAGGACTGCACGCATTTAATGTTTTCAAACCTGCAGGCGGTGACACAGAGCAGTTTCCCTTTTTAAGCATTGGGAAAGGACAACCAAGTACAAGCTAGCCTGCACCTACCTAAAATAGGAAGATTCGAAAAGATCTCCTCTAATGGATCTATTTTGAATATCCCCTATAAATACAGATTGCTTTGCACCCATTCATGGTTATGGGAAATTTCCAAGCGATTGAAAATCTCCAGATTCCAAGTGCTTAAAGCAAACCATACACAACACTCTGCAAGTTTAAATTTCCCTAGTGTTGTAGTAGGAATCAATCTGTATATTTCTTAGAGTGATAATCCTTATCCTTAGATTTGTTTTGCTAGAAAGGATTATCACAACCATAGTTGGAAACCAGAAAACCAAACCCCTCAGTGTGTGAGAAGGTTGGTGGGAAGGACTGAGACTTGTAAAACGCCTAGGGGTTGAGTTCCTTAGAGAGGAAGGAGACTATTCGTGCACCTTGGCATGCTAAAAACAAGCACCGATCCTCAGTGGAAGAGGGTCGCTTCCTGTTAAATCTGGTCATGGATGTAGGAGTTGGTTATCTCTGAACCACGTTAAAAATGCCCCTCAGTGTTGATTTACATTCTTGTTCAGGATCATATTATCATCATTCTTAAACTGAAAATTCAGCATAAGTTTTACAATTTCAGGTGAAACCAATTCTCCTGAGCATAATCAATGCACCAGCCTTAACAACTATTTTCTATGCAAATCGGAAATCAGTTTTCAGGAACTAAAATGAGTAAAAGTTTAAGGGCTCACTTCCGTACGCAACTCTAGCTTACTGAGATAGTTATCCAACTGACTAGCTTCCTGAGCGGTCAGTAGGTGGATTATCTCTACTGAGCTTCCAAGATCGCAACACTCACACTCAGCCTATTTGTCTCCTGACTAATCAGTCCCTGCTGTCCATGAGACCATCAGATCAGTGAGTAACATCAGGATCTTCCTGACTGAGTTTGTAAGAGCATTTTCCTGAGATTTCAAAAAATTTGACATCAGTGTATTCCCCCCATACACTGATTAATACTCATTTTGGGACCAACAAGTGGTATCAGAGCAGTGGGTCAAAAGACCACTGACTTTGAGTACCAACAATTTTAGAGGTGAAACTTTTGGTGGTCTACCTGAGCTAGATCTTGTTTCTGAAAACTGTATATCATGACATATTCTAAGCGCCTCTAAGGCAATCTTCCTGAGTTCTCCGTTACTAACTATGACTATTGGAAGTTTAGGGTTCTTGCCCATCTTCAGTCTATCCATGATCAGATGTACAAGGTGATCGAGGAGGGTCCTATCACGTTCATGACCAACCAATCAATCACCTGGCCCATTTTCGGAGGAGTGTCAGTTCCTCAGGCGGGAGAAGAGCCTATGGAGAGGTCCGCGCTTACATTCGACCAGATTAAGCAAATCGGACTACATAATGTTGCGAAGAACATTATACTCCACACTGTTCCTTACGAGGATTCAGTAAGACTGATGCATCTAAAGACTGCCAAAGAAATTTGGGACACTTTGGCAGAGATGAGTGAAGGATCTAAGAAGATCAAAGAGAACAAGAGAGACTTGGCGATCAGGAAATTTGTGAGCTTTAGGATGCTAGATGGAGAGTCAATAGACCAGATGGAGTCTCGTTTCATTAAGTTGATGAATGAGCTGGCAACCTTTGGGAAGGAGTTTCCCAAGAGGGAGGTATTCTCGAAAATCCTGAATTGTCTCCCTGAAAGATGGGATACAGGTGTTATCATGCTGAAAAACACTCAGGACCTTACGAGTGTCTCTCACACTCATCTCTTCTCTGAGTTAAAGGCTCTAGAATTTGACCTCGATAAGAGGAAGAAGAAGAGTGAGGTTAATGAGGATACGACTGAGGCGATGACGTTGAGAAGGAAAAGATCCTAGCTCTTAAGGCCACTCTTGAGCCTGAGGCTGGATCAAAATCCCTAAAGGAGATAAGCAGATACGAGCTTGCCGCAGAGTACAACCTGATGGCCCGGAGGTTCGAGAAGCTCAACCTCGATTTGGCAGATATAAGAAATTTTATACTGATTCCAGGGACAGAAGATATTCCAGCCCCAGGAGGTCAAGCCCCCGGAGGGAGGAGAGGAGGGGTTCAGACTACAGGAGAGATCGAGAAGTGCCTGAGCGTCGGAGTGAAGAGAGAAGCTCCAGAATGAGAGACGAACAGGATCCCAGAAGATCCAACTCCAAGCAAGAGAGAAGTTCAGGGAGCCGGAGGGATTCTGATGGTAAGAGGTACACTGATAAACCGGGTGTTAGTGATGCAAATATGTGCTATCACTGTAAGAAGACCGGACACTATCAGTATGACTGTTCGTAGCTCAGCGCTCGTGAAAGAGAAGATCGGAGAGCAAAGAGGGATCTGAGGGCGTCAGATCGGAGAGCCATGATTGCTGAAGTATCTTCGGATTCAGATGGTCCAGGATGCTGATCCCCTGATCTCTTCTCCGATGAGGAGTACGATGATATCTGTTTTATGACAGATGATGAGGTATGTTCTTCTGCCTCTTCTCCTGATCACGCACCTGAGCTTAGCTCAGATTCAGCTAGGGATCTCAACCTCCAGCTCGCTTTAGAGTAATTGGTGCTTTCGTACACCACATAAATTGCATCCCCGAGAAAGGAAAATGAGCACCTAAACTATCAGCAGGAGAAGTTATACAAATCAACCCAAGTGGTTGAGGAGTTAACAATGATCTCCCAGCAGACTGAAATGACCCGGCTTGTTGCAAGAATAGCAAACATCATCTCCCCCTCTCTTTGGACTTGGTTCCCTTCTTCTTTCTAGAGACTTGTATCTGAACTCCTTGTCATCTGATGGTGTCCTTCTATCAGACGACTTCTGGTACCATCTAGAAGAATCACCCCTGCTCCTTTTCTAGTGAGATCTGTATTTCTGGAACTTATTTCATATTTTATAAAATTTCTTAGTTAGCAAAGCTAACTACTCTTTAAGGCTCAGGTCCTCTAGAGTAGAGGGCTTCTCATGGCTTTCACTTGTAGCAGAGAATACAACATTCTTGGCAGCTGAAGATGATTATAGGGTCTTATCTTCTTGGTTCTCCTCTTGAATATCGAATTCATGAGCTTTTAGATGAGATAGTAGTGTATGATGACTGATTTCTGACAGATTCTTGCTCTCCTTGATCACAGTCACCTTGACTCTCCATCTGGGGTTAAGGGATTTGACAACTTGTTGGTTATTTCTCTCTCAGAATACTCATTTCCCAAGGAACATTCTTTGTTCAAAATATTTGTTAACCTCATATCCAGCTGATCGATAGTCTCATCAGCTTTCATCTTATACGTTTCAAATGTGTGAAGAACAACTTGAAGTTTATTTTCCTTGATCTTATCTAGGGGTGGAGCAAATACCGAAAATACCGGTATACCGTACTTATAATACTGAAAAATACTGAATTTTTCGAAAATTTTGGTATACCAAAAATTTCGGTACGGTATGATATCATACCGATATTTTCGATACGGTATCGGTATAGAATTTTAAAATTTTCGGTATACCGGTATATACTGAAATACCGAAATATTTTTGGTATAAACCGGTATACCAAAAATATTTTGGTATACTGATTATTTTCGGTATACCAAAAATATTTCGGTATCTCGGTATATCGGTATATACCATTTTGGTAATTTAATATTAAAATTTATTTTTTTAATTAAAATTATACTTCAATTATTTTGGTATGGACCGGTATGATGGTATATACTGGTATGGGCGGTATACCGACATAGTCGATATTTCGGTATGGACCGGTATTTTGGTATAGATCGGTATATATCGAAATATCGATACGGTACGGTATACCGAAATTTTCGGTACGGTATGCGGTATGCATTTTTTGTATACCGAAAATTTCGATACGGTATCGGTATGCAAAAATGCATACCGAAAATTTCGGTACGGTATACGGTATAGGCAGTACGGTACGGTATGGTACGGTATGCCACCCCTAATCTTATTTGTCCATCAAGGAAAGTTTCTCCCACATCTCCTTGGCATTCTTGCAAGTCTTAACCTTTTCAATGTACTCCTTGGACAAAGTCTCAATAATCTCTATCATGGCTACCTGATCCAGTTTAAATAACTTTCTTTGTCAACTCATTCTTTTTCTTTTCAGGTCTTGTTCTCTTGCTGACCTCAGCTTCAGGAGTTTTTCCATCGCTAACTGGATCCCTCCTCGAGCACATCTAGAATTTGATGGGTCCCTCCTCGAGCACATCTAGAATTTGATCATGGATAGCTCCTAAGTGATTCTCCATTCTGAATTTTCAATAATCATAGTCTTCTATGGAGAATTCTGACAGCTTCCTAGTTTTGGAACCACTCTTCTTGTAGGATGACATATCTGCAGGTGTTAGATAAAAAAGCACACAAGGGTTTTCAAAAGGATTTTCAGGGATCTATCCTGGTGACAACCAGAAGCTTTCTCAGGTTGTGGTCTTTTGGACACACAACTCTGATACCACTTGTTGGTCCCAAAGGCAGGTTTTATGGATAAAGTACTTGAACAAGTCTAGAAGGGGGGGTTGAATAGACTTGTTAGCACTTAAAACTTTTTCAAATTTGTCCTTTTAAGAAATCAGCAGACTACCTTAAGAGGTCGTCTGTTTTTGTAAATCAACACAAGTGTTGAGTGCGCTAGTGAATCTGTTGTGTGGAAACGTTTTAGTTGAAAATCACTTTTTAATGGCGATTGTTCACAAATAAATAATGCAGAAATAAAAAGCAAAGGATACACGATGTATAGTGGTTCGGATGAAAATCCTACTCCACTCTTCACAATCCAACTAGAATTGTGAGTCTCTCCACAATCTTTCTTTCTCCCTTACTCACTTTCTTTGAGAGTACTACTCTCTACAATCTTGTTAGTGTAAAGTTTTCGACTAACTAAACAGCTTCTACAAAGCTTACAATGAATTTGTGTATTGTGAGTGAGCTTGAGTACAGTGAAAATCTAGCAGCGTTTCTGCTAGTTTTAATCAAGTAGAATTGTAGTAATTTTTCTTCACTTGTACTCTTATTTATAGGGATTGATAACTAGCCATTGGTGATTGACTAGAAATCAAATAGCTATGAATTTGGATTCAATCAATCAGAGTGATTGACTGATCCTCTTCTTGATTTCCGGGAGTCTTCAAATCTAGGCCTTCTAATCAATCAAGTTTGTCTCCTTGATTGATTGCCTTCAATCCTGTAAATCTTATAGTCATTGCTTGAATCTATTTCTTGATTGGATTCGCTCATTCTTGGACAAGATCTCAGTGCAAGACATCCTCAACTGATCTGCGTACTCAGCTGGTATATCAGACCTTATCTAATATTGTGGACCTCAACTGATGTTGCAGACCTCAGCTGATATGGTAGACCTCAGCTAACATCAGAAAGCTTCAGCTGGTCTTGAAGGTCTTCTTCTGTGTTGGTCCCGAAATGAGTATAATCAGTGTAGGGGGGAATACACTGATGTCATATTTTCCAAATTCTCAGGAAAATGCTATTACAGAACTCAGTCAGGAAGATCCTGATGTTACTCACTGAACTGATAGTCTCAGGGCAGCAGAGACTGATCAGTCAGGAGACAAATAGGCTGAGTCTGAGTCGAAAGCTCAGTAGAGATAACCCACCTACTGATCTCTTAAGAAGCTAGTCAGTTGGATAGCTATCTTAGTAAGCTAGAGTTACGTGCGGAAGTGAGCCCTTAAGTTTCAACTCATTTTCTGTCCTGGAAACTGTTATCCGATTTCCTTAGAAATAGTTGTTAAGGTTAGTTCACTGATTATGCTCAGGAGAATTGGTTTCTCCTGAAATTGTTAAACTTATGTTGAATGCTCAGTTTAATATGTATGACAGTTATCATCCTGAATAGAAATATAAATCAGCACTCAGGGGCATTTTTAACGTGGTTCGGAGATAACCAACTCCTACGTCCATGACCTGATTTAACAGGAAGCGATCCTCTTCCACTGAGGATCGGAGCTTATTTTTAACGTGCTAAGGTTCACGAATAGCCTCCTTCCTCTCGTGGGAACTCGACCCCTGGGTATTTTACAAGTGTCAGTCCTTCCGACCAACCTTCTCACACACTGAGGGGTTTGGTTTTCTGGTTCCAACTAAGTGTGATAATCCTTGCAATTCTAAACAAATTCTAAGGATAAGGACTATCAATCTAAGCAAATACAGAGTACGAATCCTACTACAACACTAGGGAAATTTAATTGCAGAGTGTTGTTTAACGTATGCTTTGAGCACTTGGATTCTTGGAGATTTCGATAGCTTGGAAATTTTCCATTAGCCTTGAATGGGTGCAAGACAATCTGTATTTATAGGAGAGATTCAAAATAGATCAGTTGGAGGAGATCTTTTCGAATCTGCCTATTTTAGGTAGATGCAGGCTAGCTTGTACTTGGTTGACCTTTCCCAAAGCTTAAAAGGGAAACTTCTCTGAGTCGTCGTCTGCATGTCTGAGAACATTAAATGCGCACAGTCCTCCGTACTTACGTGTCGACACACCACTAGCCGTATTTCAAATGGCTACAAAAGTGATGTGACTTTATACTTCATCGTACATTTAAACTCTGAGTGTCTTGTTCTTTACTCAGAATAAATGTTTGTCTCAGACGTAGGCTACTGACATTCTTTCTGGTCTCAGGTGTTAACATAAATATTAACTCCCATTGCTTTAGTAGCTTTTCATTAGGATATTATGAGCGTCAGTGGATGCGCACTCAACCTGACTACTCAGGCAACTTCCGCCTTCACTAGATGAGTCCTGTCCGGAGAATGCTTAGAGTACTCAGTAGGAGCATCAGCAGTGGGATTCTTCTGGACTGTCTTCGACGGTCTTCAGGACGAACTTCAGGTCCTTCAGGGATCAGCTTCAGGTTGAGTGCCTTCAAGATGGACTCCGACCTTCAGGCTAGAACACTCTTCTGACTTAGGATCTTTGGGACGCATTCCATCCATCTTCAGTCTTCAGTGCGTTCCTCTTGAGCTGATTACCTGTGAATAGAAAACCTATCATAACATGACTAGTCCTGAACTAAATAGTCCTAATGACTGTACTTAGGCAAATTCATCAGTGGTTTTGGGATCTGAATCAAAACACTCAGATTATATCTCAACATTCTGGTCTGAACTGACCTAACTGACCTCAGCTGATGTTATGACAATCAGCTGATCTTGGTCTTTGTCTTTATTGCAACTGGCTCTCCAGCTGGTCTCTTCATAGAGTTAATCTTTTCTTGAGACTTCATTTGTGTTAGTTGCCTAGGTCTTCTGTCTTCTGGAATCTGCTAAGTCTTCAAAGAGCTCAGCTGATCTTCTTCTCTATGAATAGTCTTGGATCTTCTAGGCTACAGGGTTCCCCCTTACATAAACACCTATATAATCCTAGACTTCTCATCAGCTGACTAACATATTCAGCTGGTCCAATTACAAACCAAGTAGTTTTTCATATGATCACAACACTAACAATAATATGCTAACAGTCATTTTGCTAGTGGAATGTCTGTGGCGTGGGTGCATGATTGACCTCGACAATCAATGGAGGAATAATGCAAAATAACAAGCTCGAATGATCTAGGAAGATAATATCCTCTTTTCGACATTTTATTCTCTAATTCAATATTTGTGTGTTGCATTCAATACATGATCATTCCTCGCCTATCATTTATGAGGTTATATTTATAGTGTGAGCAATCCTCTTCCCACATCCCGACCAAGTCCAACAAGGGTTTAGCTCTTTCATGGTCGGCCACGTTATTGTCCTTCCCGACCTTGTACTGACCTCTAAGTCTTCTCAGTCTCTTTTACTTCTCCCCATCGTCATCCATTTCTTGATCCTCTCCTTGGGTCTACCTTAATCGGTCATATCTGGATCTTCATGTTGTTCATTCTTCTCATCCCATAATTTGTACTTCCTTCAGCTCGCTACGTGGCTAGGTCATAACCGGGCACAACAATGCATGCAAGGAGCGAATTGAAAGAACTAAATAAGCGTATTAAAATTTTAGTATTAGTGGTGCACTATATATAATAATGACAAAGTAATGTATAAATCATTTTCATAATAAGCCTTATGATGAACCACTATACAGACTTATATTTTGATTGTTGATAAGGCGAACTAATTAGAGATGATTATGGAACTATTGCGAAGGCCCAGCAGGTCGCCAGCTCGCAGAGGTGCCACACTGTCAACCTGGATCGGGGCAAACATAAGGGAGCTCGGCGAGGTGGAGGGTAGCTTGCCCAGACCCCGAAAGCCTGAGGTCAACTTATCGATCGGGCGAGAGAGGGGAACTCGCGAGGGAGCTCGCCCACAAAGGGGTAGCTCGCCCATGAACATAGAGGCCGAACCGAGGCCCTTTCCTACACTGCCCGAAATAGCACAAGGCCCAAGAGCTCGCCTAAGGAGCTCGCCCAGGAACAGTGTACCTTCGGGATATGTATAAATAGGATAGAATATGGATGTAGTAGGAAGAGGCATTCTAAGTGGAGCAGTGTGAGGGACCAAGATGAAGGTTACAGACCTTTGTCAACACCGGAAGCCAAATAGGATCGTAAGGTGCTACCTCACACCCGCACACCTATAAATAAGACCTCTCTTGTAACTATTACACAATTCAATACAACTTACAATCATAACATATATTTACTTTCTCTCTCTCTAAACTCTCTATTTCTCTCTCTATATCTTCCCCTCAAGAACATCTAAGAACACAAAATCTTAGTTTATTGTTTGGTAGAATTAATACGTTATAACAGCCACATAACAAACACCGTTAGTAAATTCTATCAACAATTTGGCGCTAGAAGGAGGGTGTCATTGAACCAAAATTTTGAGAGTAAAAATTAGGGTTTGTTGAAGGTTTGAAGATTTGAAGGTTTTCTTGACAAAACTCA
The DNA here is from genome assembly GCA_026898435.1 of Prunella vulgaris. Classification (NCBI taxonomy): domain Eukaryota; kingdom Viridiplantae; phylum Streptophyta; class Magnoliopsida; order Lamiales; family Lamiaceae; genus Prunella; species Prunella vulgaris. The sequence goes on along the minus strand of JAPKLY010000352.1, from coordinate 64,759 downwards.
AGAACACTTGAAAATACACACATATTTTCGTCCCTTGAACGTAAACCCAAATTTTCGGGTAAAAACCCAAATTTCTGGATCCATAGTTTCTGCCCAGAAAAAGTTTTCAAACGCACACGTGTACACAAATAAACCGGATTTTGGATAATTCGTTGCACGTAACCTAGACGAAAACCCACCAAAAATTATCCTGGCCGGAGACCGCGACCTCGGTGAACACCCGGAGGTGGAAGGAGGGCGCCTAGGAACAGGTCGAAGGGGAGACCTCACACCGAGCTCCCCCGAAGAGCAACGCTCCACGACCTCCGAGAGTCGTAGTAACTCAGGAGGATTTGAACCCCGCCCTGAGGGACCTCGCCAGCGACCCCGACGAGCTCCAGTGCACGATTGCAACCTTGCAAAGGTTCCAACAGAGGCAACTCGATGAGCTTGCCTTAGTACCTCGGCGAGCTCCGGCCACTGAAGCTAGGGACCAGACCAGGCCAACCCAGGGCACCCAGACCCGGGGTCACTATACCGACCTCCCATCCGAACAGGAGGTGAGCTCCGCCCAAGCTCGCTAACATAGGGAGCGCACTAGAAAGGCCAAGGTGTTGGAAGAGCCAGCTACGCATGCTGGGCGAGCTTCGGCCTACACCGAAGCATCCGCCACCCACCAATCACTAAAGAGGGAGGTCCTCCAGGGTAAACTAGGGCCCAGGTGCGGAGAGGATGAACGGACAGCTGCCCCAGTCACATCTCATGGGGGAGATTCAGACCTACAACCGCGCAGGTCCGCCCACGACCGATTGAGGAGGCCCACGACCGACAGGTTGGGCCCCTATGGCGGCACCAATTCCAGCCCGTTGCAGAGAGGTCACCCCAGAGTGAGGTACCTCAGGGGCGTGCGTCTACGAGGTGCACAACCTTCGAGCAACCTCTGCCAGAGGTGGCCCACGATGACGAGCTGGCCTCACTGAAAAAGGCCGTCGAAATGCTACAAGCCCAAGTAGCAGCCAAGTCCGGCGGACCTGACTCCACCACTCTCCCCACATCACCATTGGCACCTGCCATACTCCGGGCGCCGATCCAAAAGAAGGTCCAATTCCCAGTGATGTCCGAGTACGAGGGTAAATCTGACCTGAAAGTCCACTTGGCCAAGTATGCAGACTTCATGATTTCGGTGGGCACCACCGACTCCACCCAGTGTCGGAACTTCCCACTGACCCTAGGGGACCGAGCTCACCACTGGTTCTCATCACTCGCCCTGGGGTCAATCCACTCATTTGGCCAGCTCTCATGAAAGTTCTTGGCCCACTTCTCTGGGTTTGGGTCCTACCTTACCCAGAAGCACCGCCTCGCCAACATCCACCAAGACGAGAATGAAACTGACCAACAGTACCTGGAGAGGTTCGACAGGATACTGCTGGAAGGCGAGTCAGTGAACGAGGACACCAAAGTCGTCTCAGTGATGGTGGGACTCCGGAAGGGGACCGACCTTTGGAAGGAAATGCACTTACACCGAATTCTACCACAAGGCGGGGGTGTTCGTGGCCATGCAGGAGGCCCTCCAGAAAGAGGTCGGTGCCTCTGAGGAGAGGAAACCCTACGGGAAGAATTCTGGGGCACATAAAAGGCTCCCCGGAACTTGAAAGCTTTTAGCGATGGGGACGAGTTCAAAGAGAAGCTCAACCAGGTCCTCACTGTCTCCATCGACTATGTCTTTACTGCGATCAAAGACAAAGCCTTGTTGGAAGAGCCGAGGAGAATTCGCCAGGACCGCGCGAAGCTCAACCCCAACAAGTACTGTGCCTATCACCAGTCCATCAGCCATTTCACCAGCGAGTGCCGAGACCTCCTCAAACAATTTTGGAAATTCTATGAGGATGGGAAGCTGGCCGAGTTCATGATGAAGGCACCGGCAAAGAGGCACAAGTTCAAGAGAAGGGAGGTCTCTGATGACGAGGAAGAGGACGTGGGCCAACGCGGACCTCAGAATAGGCGAAGGCCACCTCCCCAACCTCAACAGAACCTAGAGCCCACTCGAGAACTCTTGGTTCTCGAGGAAGAAATTGGAGCTGCCGGAGGTCTCCAGGACGGGGGATCCTCCCTTTCCAAGAGAAAGAGGAAGGCCGAGATCCGGGCCATCAACCAGGTCCAGGAAGGCAGCTCTTGCCCCAGGTCCGTCGCGTAGCTCACTGATGAGCTGACATTCTCCTCAGCGGACCTGGAAGGGGTACTAACGCCCCACAACAACTCGTTGGTGATAACCGCCAACATTATGAACGTTCGAGTTCACAGGCTACTTGTGGACACCGGCGATTCACCAACATACTCTTCAAATCCACCTTCGATGCCTTAGGTGATTTTGAGTCGTATTTAGAACCTAGCAATGCTAGGATAGTGGGGTTCGGAGAAGCTGTAACCGTCCCCCTAGGTAGCATTAGGTTGAGCGTCCAACTTGTATCGGCCGAGGACCCGGAGCGGAGACTGACTAGGTTAGTAGATTTCCTAGTTGTCGACCAGCAGTCCTCCTACAACGGGTTCCTTGGCCGCTCGTTTATCAATGAATTTAAAGTGGCGTGTTTGACCTACTACTATTGTCTAAAATTCCCAACTCCAAAAGGTGCCGAAACTATCAGAGGTGACCAGAAAAAGGCCAGAGAGTGCTTACTCCAAATTAAAGATGGCTGAGCCAAGAAAGCCGTGATGCAGGTCCAGGTCCAGGTCCTTGAGGAAGAAATCTAGATCCTAGCGGACGAGCCAAACATCCTAGACATCATCTTAACAGAAACTGAGTTGATGGAGGTAGGCGACCCGCTGGAACCAACGATGGAAATCGACCAAGTCCTAGGACCTGCGTGAGATACACAACCGGTGCCTATGGAAGGAGTAGAAGAGGCCCACAGCAACCAAGTACGGGGACCTGCGCAAAGTGCGCCACCTGTGCCCATGGAGGTGGTCGAGGATGCCCAAGGCGGGGGACCTGCGCAAGATCAAGAACCAGTACAGATGGATGTTGAGCCAGCTCCCCAGATAGCAGAACCTCTCCAAGCTGGCGAAACCCCGGAGGTCCTGACAGTTGACGGACCTGACCAAGTTGAAAACCTAGCTGATGATCTCGAGCCACGTCTAGGTCACGAACCCGCACAAATGTCACAAGAGGAGTGGGATAAGTTCATCAGTGACCCCAGGTGGAAAAACCAGAAAAGGGAAGCCACCCCTATGGAAGAATTGACGGCACTCCCGGTGGACCCGGAAAGGGACCTGGAGCTCTTCATAGGTTCCGAGTTACCTGAACCGTACCGGTCGAGGATGGAGCTATTTTTAATGTCAAACTTGGACGTGTTTGCTTGGTCCCATGAAGACATGACGGGAATCCCATTGGAACATGCATGTTACCGACTCAACATAGATCCGACGAGGAGACCCGTACACCAAAAATGAAGAAAATATGGACCAGACAAATACGCAGCTCTGACCGTCGAAGTTGGAAAGCTGCTAGACAACAAACTGATCAAGAAAGCCTTATGTCCACAGTGGGTCGCGAACCCTGTCCTGGTCAAGAAGCACAACGGGACGTGGAGACTATGCATCGACTTCACGGACCTGAACAAGGCATGCCCAAAGGACAACTTCCCACTTCCCCACATTGATCAGCTTGTAGATAGCACCGCTGGCCACGAAATGATGACCTTCATGGACGCCTTCGCGGGCTATCACCAGATAGCGCTGCACCCGGATGACCAGGAACATACGATGTTCTACACCAACAAAAACATGTATTGTTGGGAAAGGGTGCCGTTCGGACTTATCAACGTCGAAGTGACCTACCAAAGGCTGGTGAACAAGATGTTCGACCAACACATTGGCGAGTCTATAGAGGTGTACGTGGATGACATAGTTGTCAAGAATCTGAGAAAGGAGGATCACCTTGACCACATAAAACAAACCTTCGACATACTACGCCACTACAACATGAAGTTGAACCCCAAGAAGACCAGTTTCGGCGTACATTCAGGAAAGTTCCTAGGTCACCTGGTGAGCCAGTGGGGGATAGAGGTCAACCCGATGCAGGTCCAATGCATAATCGAGATGGGCGTGCCTGATTCCGTACAGAAAATACAGAGGTTGACCGGATGCATGGCGGCCTTGAACAGGTTCATCTCCGGGTCTGGCGACCAAAATCACCTATTTTTCGAGGTAATCAAGGCGAACACGTGGAGGTACAAGGAGGCAACCAAAGCCAACAAGCTACACCTTAAAAATCACTTCGTATGGACAGGCAAATGCCAACGAGCTTTTGAAGATATTAAAGCATACTCGGCCGATACGCAGGTCCTGTCAAAGCCAATACCTGGCGAAAAACTGTAATTGTACCTCGCTGCATCGGAGGTTGCCATTAGCTCCGTCCTGGTCCGAGAAGAGGTGAAAACACACCTACCAGTATACTACGTAAGCCAAGTCTTACACGAAGCTGAGCTGCGGTATACCCCGACGGAGAAGCTAGCTTATGCACTGGTGATGAGTGTTAAAAAATTAAGGCCCTACTTTTTCGACCACCCGATGGAGGTGCTAACCACATTTCCACTAAGGCAGATACTACAACGGTCGGACACTGCGGGACGCTTGTTGAAATGGTCACTAGAAGTTAGCCAATACGGTATAACCTACGCACCCCGAACAATGATCAAGGGACATGCACTAGCCGACTTCATTGTCGAGCTAACCTTCCCACAAGATCCGACGAGGGGGCGTATACCTCTGTGGCACCTCTACGTACACGGATCATCAACTAGCACAACAGCAGGAGCCGGTGTAGTTCTGATTAGCCCAGATAGACAAGTCTTCACCTCCGCAATTTGGTTCGACTTCAGAGCGACCAACAATGAGGCGGAGTACGAAGCTTTAATAGCCGGAATTAGGCTATCATTAGTTGTGGGGGCAACCAACCTTCAAGTGTTCAAAGATTCCCAACTAATAATATCCCAAGTCCGGGGAGAGTACGAGGCAAATGACCAGCAGATGATGACCTACCAGAAGATAGCCGCGCACCTGATCTCGATGTTTACGCAGGTCTACATCAATCAAATACCGTGGCTAGAAAACACATAAGCAGATGCCCTAGCCCGACTAGCCACCAGTAACGGCGAAGCCGAAGTCACGGAGTTGTGGTCACCAAACTAAAGAACCCCTCGACGTTCGATTACAAAGTAAATCAAACCTCGAGTGGGAGGCAGAAAGATAGCGAAGACTGGTGCACTCTAATCCAAAAATATTTAATGGATGAAACAACCCCCGAGGACACGTGGGAAGCTAGCCGGCTAGTAAAGCTAGCCAGATATACGCTGCTGGATGGCCAACTCTACAAACGTGGATTCTCTCTACCCCTACTCAAATGCTTATCTAAGAAGCAAGGGTTCGAAGTGTTAGAAGAAATTCACGAAGGAATTTGCGGAAGTCACGCTGGGGGGCAAGCCTTGGCATACAAGACGATCAGACAGGGGTACTACTGGTCCACTCTTCACAAGGATGCCATTAGCTTCGCTCGGAAGTGCCGAAAGTGTCACCTTTTCGCACCTAACATCCACTCCCCAGCTAACCAACTGAAGTCAGTCTTCAGCCAGTGGCCTTTCGCGAAATGGGCTATCGACTTGATCGGCCCATTTCCACCTGGCAGAGGTGGTGTAAAGTTTGTTGTTGTAGCAGTAGACTATTACACCAAGTGGGCTGAGGTCAAAGCGCTCACAACGATAACACAAGAAAGGACGATCGGCTTCATATGGAAGAACTTGATCTGCCGATTCGGACTTCCACAATCGATCATCACAGATAATGAAAGGCAGTTTGACGGCCAAAAGTTGAGGGACTTCTGTAGTTCATGGAACATCAAGAAGCACTACTCCACCCCATACCAACCACAGTCAAACGGCCAGGTCGAGGCGGTTAACAAAATCTTGAAGCACACATTGAAGCTCCTCCTCGAAGACAAGAAAGGTAGCTGGGCGGACGAACTCCCGGAGGTCCTATGGTCTTACCAATTATCATACTGAGCTAGCACCGGAGAGACCCCATTCACCTTAGCCTTCGGGACTGAAGCGGTAGTACCCATCGAGGTTCAGAACAAGACTTGGAAGGGGGTAGGATTTGATGAAGAAAAGAATGACGAAGCCTTGGCAGTAGAGAAAGATCTGATCAAAGAAACCAGGGCTTCATCAGAAATTAGAAACGCCACCTACAAGCGCAGAGCAAAAAGGTACTACAATTCCCAGGTCCGAGACAGAAAGTTCAAAGTTGGGGATCTAGTACTGAAAAAGAAACTAATGGCCCCACCAGGTGTGTTCGGGTCAAACTGGGAAGGACCGTTCTGGTTTACCGCAGCCTGGGCAAATGACACTTATGATCTCGAAGACGCAGAAGGTAAAGCCTCATCGTACACCTGGAGCGCGGCCCACTTGAAAAAGTTTTATCAATAGACCAGGATTCTGTAATAGACTAGTCAAAGGTTCGCATCAGAAATGTTGATAGCAACCACTGTAAATTACGTTGCTATGAAAAGTTGGAAAAATTCAGTAAAGTCAGAAAAACTATCAACCATGCAAGCTTCTACAGCTCGCCAGCTAGGCGAGCTACTGCAGCTCGCCAAGTAGGCGAGCTCCTATAGCTCGCCCATTGTTCGAAGGTGTTAACCCACTGTAGCTCGCCAAGTGTTAGAAGCTTCGTAATGCGCAAGGACCAAGGTCCCAAACGTTATAATTAAAATGCTCGAAGGCAAAGGCCAAAGTGCCCAAGGTCGCAAAGGTACCCTTCTTAAAGGATTGCCAAGCACCTACTGCCATAAGTTGGAAAAATTTGCAAAAAAGACGAAAAAACGTCTAAGGCAAGGTTCATGAAACCCAACTGCCCAACGTGAATTAAATGAAGTACAACTCGCAACCCCAAGTGGTCTAAGACGAGCGATTCGTAACCCTAAGTGGTGTAAGATGAAGAATACGTACTATTAAAATGGAGGTACAATTCGTAGTCGTAAGTGACGTAAAACGAACGATTCGCTTCTCAAAGTAGAGTAAGATGAAGAATTAAGTACCCGAAATGTAGACGAGCTAATGAAAGATATAACGTAAAGCTCGAAGACGTAAGTAAAAAGAGTTAGAATGAAAAGGCTCGAGATTCATTCAAAAATACTTAAGAAACTTTCAAGTCAAGTATACTTGAAAAATTCCTAAGTATAAGGAGTGGTGCTAGCCACAAGGGCCGGCTAGCTAGCCATCTTTAAAATGCAAAAAGCTCCTTCTGGGCGAGCTACACGTGCCCGGCGAGCTACATCTACTTGAACAAAAAGAAGAAAAACTAAAAAAATGGAGCTCCTTCTGGGCGAGCTATACAGCCCGGCGAGCTAATGAGACTTGCAATAAATAAAGAAAAAAAGAAACTAATCTAGGATTCCGGGGTAGTGGGGGCAGCGGGGACGTCGGTGGGGTTTGGAACGACCTGGTCAGCGGGGAGGGCGAGCTCGGCCTCAGAGGTGATGTTGCCCCTCAGCTCACTGGTGTCGAACCTCGTTGTGTAAAGCATTGCATCCCCGCAGGCTTCTTGAAGCTGCTCGACAGTGAGGGGGTTTCGTCCCTCTTCATTGGCGACCTCATCCTCCCCGGCGAGGTCCAGTTCCGGCACGGGCACAGTGTTTACGATTTTGAAACATGCCGGAACAAAGTCGAGGGGCACACCAAGCTCGGGGAGGTCGCCTATATCGAGCTCCGTCTCGTCGGGGAAAGGGACCCTGTCCAAACAATCCTTGAAATCCCCGACAACGGCTTTCAGCTCATCATCCTTGTGAGCCCGTGCCCCCCAGATCGCCCGGATGACCTCGGCATAGCATTGCACGAAGCCCTGGTCCGAAGCCTCGGCTTTCGTAGCCACCAAATCAGCCGGGGAAGAGGCATTATTTCGGAGCTCGGCGACCTCATTCACCTTCGCCATGAGCTCGGCCCTCAACCTCGCACACTCCTCGTCCGCACCCTTGGCCAGATCTCGCTGGAGCTCCAGCTCCCTCTTCGTCAGAGCGTGCTGATCAACCTCTCGGGCGAGCTTCTCAGCGAGCTCTTCCTCCTTGGCTTTGAGCTTGGCCTCCGCATCTTGCTCGATCCAGATAAGCTTCCGCTAGAGGTCACCGAGCTGCTTTAAGGCACTTTGCTTGGCGGCCTTCTCCTCGGTGAGTCTCGCCAGCTTTTTAGCCTTGTCGGCGGACTCCACCATGGCGATCACTCTCTTATTCTTCTCCTGGCGACCTACCTCCAGCTCGGCCGCCTACTCCAGTGCCTTTTGGTTCGCAAGCAGCAACCCACTTGCATAGTGGGCCGAGAGGAGGAGATTCTCAGTCAGGTTTTGGCCGTTGATGGTCGCCACCTGGGGAGTGGACCAAAATCTCAGCACCTCGCTCACTGTGTTGCGCACCAGACCCGGAGGAAGGCTACGCATCAAGGTCAGGATGCGAGACCTCTCATAGGCGTGAATGGCCTCGTGTCGGCCGGGATGCGCAATGGGGGCATAGCTGCGAGGTCAAAACAATTAAGAGTTAGAAAAGAAAAATAAAACATGCGAAGAACTGAAACTTAAGTGGCGAGCTACTTACTGAACTCGCTCGGGGTCCCAACCCAGGAGCGTATCTTCGTTTATTTGAACCCCGAAGGGAGATGGGGAAGGTGGCGAGCTCTGGATGGGTGCGACCGCCATCAGGGCAGTAGATTGGGCAGATCCACCCTGCCCGGACCTCGCCAAGGTCTGCCCTGCTTGGTCAGAGACCTCGTCAAGCAAGCCAGCGTACTTGGTTCTCTTGCGATTCTGAGAGTCCTCTTCGCCCACTCAGGATCCATCGCCTCTGTGGGGGCCTTGCTTCCCCGCACCTCACTCGGGAGTGGCGCCACCTCGCCCTCCGCCACTGCTGGCCTTGGCGACCTCGGCAGCATTCGTCTTAGCTGGGGCTTTGGTTTGCCCCTTTTGAGTCCCGGATCCGCCTACCTCGCCCTTCTTCTGGGCGAGCTTGGCCTTTTTACTCGCATCCAAGGCGAGTAGTGAGGGCGGGGCGAGCTTGTTTGGGCGAGGTGGACCCATTGCAAACCGGTGAGCTACTACTTGATATGCATCTGGGACCTTGACAGATGGGAAGACGACCTGGCTACCGTCTATAAGGGGTTAGTGTCTCAGGCGAGCTACCCCCCCTACGGGCGAGCTTCGAGAAGTTATGAACCTGGGAGCTCAGGACCTTGGACCAGAAGGTGGTGTGGTAGAGCATGGAGCCCGGCAAGCCTCAAACAATGGTGCTGAGTAAGGTGGGCGATCTCCCGGTCTTCTTGACTCCTCAAGTGACAGACAGCCCGCACCACGTCAAACTCAATTGATACTGCAGGTCTGCCTCGGCTAGACTTGTGATGTTTCAGAACTGCATAAAGAAAGAGAATTAGATTAGTAAATCTAATCCAACCCACACACACCGAAATAGGCGACCTACTGTTGGCTTCCCCATATCCCTCGGGAGTTGGAATACGTCCACCTCGCCCAGAGTAAGTGTCGGAAGCCTGCCAGTCTCTGCCTATGAAGAAGAATTGCTCCTTCCAGTCGCGGACTTTGTTCGGCAAGATCCCGATAAATTTTCCCCCAGGTGAGCTTTCAAGTAGTAGTATCCCGCACCGTCATTCACTTGCCGGGTCAAGACGAAGAGCTCGCCCAGGTCCGCCCAGGTCACCCGGTTCTCATAGCCCTCCAACCCGAAGACGGACAGGGCCGCGAGAAGGTTGCTCCAAGCATTCGGTGTGAGCTGGGTAATCGCCAGGTTGATGTAGAGAAGGAACCGACCGATGATTGGGTGCAGGGGCAGTGTGAGCCCGGCCTCGAGGGTATGAATATTGATGGCGGTCAGTCCTTCGGGAGGCGAATCGGCCTGCTCGTTCTTTTCTGGAGCGTACATGAAGATGTCGAGCGGGATTCAGAACTTCCTACGTATGTTAGCGAGGGAGTACTCGTTGACGATGCTCACTACCTTGCCTGCCTTGTAATCCAATGGGGCGACCTCTTCTAGATTGACAGGGAGCACTCGGTCTAGACAGGGGAAGCTTGCCGCGTGCTCGGCGACGTATTCATCCTAGTTAAAGGGCTGAACAACCTCGGCGGAGATCTGATGCTCAATCAGCTGAGGCTCTGGGAAACCGATGGAGCGAAACCACTCAACCGTAACTTCCTCCAGGTCGCCTCCCTCCTCGCCCACCACGGCAACTTCCTCGCCGACCTGAGCGACCTCCTCGCCAGCCTCGACGGGCCCTTCGTTGCCACTGGCAACCCTTTCCTCTTGGGCGACCTCATCGCCTTCCTTCCATACCTCGCGGACGGCGGAGCTGGAGGCCCTTTCCTCCGACTCTTGGGAGCGGACCTCGCCCAGTAACTCGCCGGAGCCCGGGAGAGCTACCGAGGCCGCCTCAGAGCTGGAACCAATCATTATTGGGGAGATCAAGGGGATCGGCTCGTTCTCAGTCATTGGCTGCTTCTTGGGGTTACGGTTGGAAGGGGTCCCACTCGAAGCATGAGTCGACATGACCGAGACAAGGGTCTAAAATAGTCCAAGATTCCGATCGCCGGAGTTACGGTGCGAGAACAGTCGAGAGTGGTGAAAAGTCACCGGAAATGTTCTAAATTTCTGGGAAGTTGAAGAAACGTGGGATGAAAATAAAAACAATCTGCAAAAGAAGGAGAAAAGAGAAGAAAATTCGAATTCTACCTTGAAGAGCCTTCGAAAATCCGTCGGATGTAATAAAATGTTCGCCGGAAAAAAGCTCTGAGAATTCGGGTTTGCAAAAGTGAGAAATGAACCTGGGTTCCTTCTATATATAGGTAAGGGCGCGAGCTCGGATATCCGAGGAGTGCAGGGACCATTTTGCAAAGGATTTGAAAGTTGTCATTATGGGGGGCGGGAACCGGGGCCTAAAAAGGCATGCACGATGCCTAAATTCCCGCACCACGTCGGCCCGCAAACCGCCACGGAGGGAGCTCACCCGCGTAGCTCGGCACATGCCCGAGGGTAGTCCGTCAGCATTCGAGTCATCATCCGAGGGATAAGTTAGCTCGCCCACACATTAGATGAGTCATGATGTGAGCGAGCTGAGGGGCAAATGTTGATAAGACGAACTAATTAGAGATGATTATGGAACTATTGCGAAGGCCCAGTAGGTCGCCAGCTCGCTTAGGTGCCACACTGTCAACCTGGACCGGGGCAAACATAAGGGAGCTCGGCGAGGTGAAGGGTAGCTCGCCCAGACCCCGAAAGCCTGAGGTCAACTTATCGATCGGGCGAGAGAGGGGAGCTCGCGAGGGAGCTCGCCCACAAAGGGGTAGCTCGCCCGTGAACATAGAGACCGAACTGAGGCCCATTCCTACACTGCCCGAAATAGCATAAGGCCCAAGAGCTCGCCTAAGGAGCTCGCCCAGGACCAGTGTACCTTCGGGATATGTATAAATAGGATAGAATGTGGATGTAGTAGGAAGAGACATTCTAAGGGGAGCAGTGTGAGGGACCAAGACGAAGGTTACGGACCTTTGTCAACACCGGAAGCCAAATAGGCTCGTAAGGTGCTATCTTACACCCGCACACCTATAAATAAGACCTCTCTTGTAACTATTACACAATTCAATACAACTTACAATCATAACATATATTTACTTTCTCTCTCTCTAAACTCTCTATTTCTCTCTCTATATCTTCCCCTCAAGAACATCTAAGAACACAAAATCTTAGTTTATTGTTTGGTAGAATTAATACGTTATAACAGCCACATAACAAACACCGTTAGTAAATTCTATCAACAGTGATATATTTTTTCGGCTTATATTTGTGGGTTTATTGAAAAGTTGTTCATAATAAACCTACTCATAAATAATTTGATTATCAAATCTTATTATCACATATATTTCAAAAATATATTCAATATATTGTTTTATAGATATATTTAATATATTATACAATATATATGATTTTGATTAGAAATAAAATATAAATTAATATTATAAGTAATTTAATTAGAAATAATACGATTTAATTAAGAAGGACAAAAATGAACACAACAAAAATAGGATATTGACAAAAACTTTAAAAAATATTAATGCTTGTTTATCATTTTGATATAATCCCTCTATCTTATTATATGTTACTCATTATTTTTTGGCACACAGATTAAGACAAAAGTTAAAAAAAAAATACAAGTGATGTGATGATAAAAGTGAAAAAAAAATAATGAAAATAGTATAAAATGTAATGAAAATAATAATAAAAAATAAATAATAGTTTATAAAAAGAAAAGACAAAAAAATAAATAGATTGGATGAAAATTGAAAAATTGGAAACATGTAGTGGAATCGAGAGTGTATATATGTTATAGATTATATCTTGTAATATTCTTGATTTTTGTAAATTCTTTTATTTCTCCTCTGAAACGGTCGATTGAATAAGATGTGTTTCAACTACTTGATGTTGATCTCTCGATTAAAGGTGTGTTTCAACTACTTGATTTTGATCCCTCGATTAAAGGTGTGTTTCACCTAGCTACTTGATTTTAATCGTTGCCCCCAGTTTATATATATGTGACATTTTTTGAACTTTGATTTATATTTCATATTCTCTTATCAGTTTTCTCTATTTTTTTTTATTTTTTATTTTTTATGATGAGGTTTAAAAGAACCAAAATGTATACTATTGATGACTTTGAATCTAAAAGGACTTGATCTGCTGTCAATATGGGGTCTAGTGAGATTAAAAAGAAATGATGTTATTGCTAGGTTGTGAGAGAAAATATTCTAAGACCTTATCAGTGCCAAGCAACTGAATTCGGACTATCGAAATGCCCCAACCACACGATGTTGATTTCTATTTCTACGACGGTGATGGTGATGAATCCTCTACTGTGTAAGTAATTAATTAATTTCGTAAATTTACTACATATTTATTAGTTCTTGTTTTATGTATATTTCTGTTTTAAGAAGAATTTTTATATTCATGGGAATTTTATCAGTACTTCCAAGTCTGATATATATTATGAGCTTGATGCCAAATAAAGAAATCTATCTTCCAATCCTCACAGTTTGGTGCTTGAAGGTCAACAATGAAAAAATATATGTATATTAATGTGAATGTATTTTCAAATTAATATTTTTAATAGTGTGTAAATTTGTTTGAGACGTTCAAATATAAAATGTACAAGTTTTTTGGGACCGAGGAGTAATTATTTTGATCTTACTAAAGATTAATATTTAGTCTTTGTTCCTCGCTAATTGCGACACCTAGAGAAAAATATCTTCATTGAATCTACTGAAAATTTCGGTAAATTTTCTACGAGAAAATGACACTTTTGGTCCCATCAACCACGGGGGTTCACGATTTTGGTCCCATAATTTATACATTTAGTCCCAAATTATAAATTTTGAACACATTTATTCCCAAAATTCATTATTTTCACACATTTAGTCCCAAGTCTGTTAAAACTTAACGGAATATGTCATGTGCCTCTCACGTGGGCATCAGTTATTGTTTTTCCTTTTTGAGAAAATGACACTTTTGGTCCCATAACTTACACATTTAGTCCCAAATTGCAAATTTTGAACAGATTTAGTCCCTGATTTCAAGAGGTAATAAATGTATCATTAGTCTAGCTTAGTGGAGGTTGTTGTTGATGTGAAAAAGTCTTAAGGGAAGAAAAATAAGTATATTTAATGTTTGGTGTGGAAGATTTAAGATTATGTTTGACCCAAGCAATTTCATGTTCATCGGTCCAAACAAAAAAACTACATCCAGCATCACTAATGGAGTTGGGACATGTATGAAACAACCTAACTCTGCTTCTTTACTTTTTCAATCACTATGCCAGAAATGGCCTTCGACCACGGAGAAAAGACCACGGGTATACATTCTAACCGTGGTCTTAAGTGTAAAACCCGTGGTCTTAAATATCACCGTGGTCTTAAGTTCAGTGCTTACGATATAAGACCACGGGTTTAACCTTCCGTGGTCCTTTTTCGTGGTCTTAATTTCAAATACATAACAAAAGACGACATAAATAAACACCGTGGTATTTTTTCGTGGTCTTAACTCTTTTTTTATTAAATAAATTAAAAAATATTTTTCATTTATAACTAGTACTAAATATATGAAAACCTAATCTTCAATTCACAACACAATTCACCCACACAATCTAACTCACGCCATGAAAACCTAATTCCTAAATCATTACGATACAATTCACCCATAAAAATGCCACTCACGCCGGACATCAAGCCACGTCGCCGTCCACCACCGGACACAATTCCTTCGGGCTGTTTTTGTATTTCAGAAATTGCATATTTCTTGCCTCAGAAACAAAAATCTCTGTTGATTTAAAAATTAGGTGGCGCTGAAGGTGGTTCTCGTGTTCGTTTGGAGATATTCTCGCTCAGATCGGGAGCAGAAAGGAGGAGCGAAGCAAAACTCATCTGTGAGAATTCTTTTTCTTTTTTTTTTCGTTTTGCATTTGTTGTGTGTACTCGGTTGGATCTGCATATTGTTTGTGACTAATCTCTTTATCCCCGACTGCTGTTGAACTTCTTCTCTTTCCTGCCATTGTTTCCTGGTAGAAACAATTTTGTATTTATTTTGGGGAGTTTTGCTTATCTTATCTTCGAATTTTCGTGATTATTGTGTTGGTGAATTAATTGGGTTGAGAAATTGGGGGATCTTTAGCTTGTTTCTTTGTTGATATGTGCTGCATTCTTAATTTACTTGAAAAATTAGCCTCTTCCCCTCTTGTTCATGAATGAATTAATTAATTTAATCTTTGTTCATCTCATTCCATGGATAAGTGCAACTTCGGTTCTGAATCATAGGTAAAAAGCGTATGTAAATAGGCACCCTGTTTTACATATATATTTTTATTTGTGGTGTAATTGTATGATAGCTTAATTATCTAAGTCCGACTGAGTATCAAATATTTTTGGAATTGTTTGGCGTAATATTAATTAAATCATTTGAATTAAATGGAACCTTTCTACTTTACATTCTGTTGGGAGTCAGAGTATCATATTTTGATTCAGTTAAGAGTCAAAGCACTTCCCTTGGCTTGGGTCTGTGTATTTTGTGCTTCTGTTTGTAATGTAGTATGTGTAATTTTTGTGCTCTTTGTGTGTGTCCTGTGTTTGTGGGAGGTGTTGTGTGAGTGCATTGTGTATTTTGTTGTTTGCTCTATATGTGCTGGAATATATACAGCTAATATTAGCAACAAATTCAAATATCATTTTTAGAATTATGAAGAGTTAGGCAGTACAGTTATCATCAAAATTTTACATGGCTAATTTTGTGTCAGTAAAAACTATACATATGTTATATGGGACAACTAAGAGCATGAGATCCTTGTCAACTGATAACATCAAGGTGCGTAAGATGCCCATTTGTTATCCATTTTGGTTATGCAAACATATTACATATTAACATTTTAGTTATGCAATTGCATCTGGCAGCAGTAAATCAATTTTTTATCTTACATATTTATTTAGGCAAATATTTAAATGCATCTAAGTTTACCAAAATGAAAATAATAATATTAATAAACAAGAGAAAAGACCAACACAGGAGCAATAATGGCATTACTAACCCAACATGTCTGTACATTAGATTGTATTCAGTTGAACTTATCTACATAAACTTGTATCCAAAATAATTATTTGAATTATATAGTTTAAAATTTTGCCATCCCCTAACACATCATTATAAGTGTTGAGGTTATTGATTGTTGTAAGTGTTAATATAAGTAACTACATTTGTAATTTCTCTGATGAAACTTGTAAGTGTGATATATATAAGTATCTATATCATTATTGAGAATTTTCTTGACATTTTCGCTGACAATAAAGAAATTGAATGGACAGCTCTTATTTTATTTCAAGAAAACTGGAAGTCCTGCTCACTTTGGTGATTGAAGTGCTGCCCTCTTGTCATTTTTCTGCTAAATGCTACATACTTGACTACTTATACTTGTTGATAAAGGAACGAGAAAAAAAATGAAGAAACTTAGAAACAGCGTTTTGCCACTGCCTGCGTTGTACTCTATGTTCTTTTTCCATTTTTTTCTCGAATCTTGTCTGGTGCTTATGCTGTGTTATTATCTCGCATCTCCTCATAGGAACAAATATGAGAAATATTTATTCAAATATGATTATAATCATTCCATTGGCTATTCCTCATATTATAGGGCTCCATTATTTTTATTTTTTTGAAAAAATTACCCTGTGTGCCTTGGGCACTAGTGGAAGCTATGCTTGTGTAGCAGTCCAATAAGTTCTCATGGTATGGAATTTTCCTTGTTTATCAATGTTAAAAGAAATTGGTGACTAGAGATTGTAAGGTCTTCACTTTTGATTTGTGGTGAAGCATGAAACTGGTTTAACTGATACTGTGAGGGTGTTTTAAAGATGAATTATGTGTTTATGGTTTTCAACGTTATGTTAAATTTCATTTTGGCATATTATGGACAATGGAGATGTCTTCTCAATTTTCAATCTTCTTTGTTTCTGAATAAATTAATGTTCTTTCCTGCTAACCTAATACTTGTTAAAGTTGTGAAGACAAATCAAGTATATGACTTCTTAAATATTACTCCTTCTATTCTACACTTAAGAGACATTTTCTCAAAAAGTTTGACCCGGTCATACTTATTGCTACATTTCCTAAAAAAGGAAATATATTTCTTTAACTTTCACCTAACTCAACCCTTTCTTCCCTTAAAAAAACTATTATATACTCTCTATCCCGCAATTATTCACACACTAGCCTTATATATCCGTCCCAAAATTATTAGTACATTTAAAAAAGGATAACATTGAATTGTATGCACATTCACAAAAATATACATATATTTTTACTAAAAAAAGTGCATTTTCGTAATATGCGTGTGCAATTAGTGTGTAAAAGATCGTGAGACAGAGGGTGTATTAACGACTCACATAACCCATTATGCTCTTTCAAAAAGTAACTTCGTATAATTAGCAACTCAAACATTAAAGCCTGTGCCTAACACTAAATGTAGCAATAAGTGTGGGACGAGAGAGTATATGTTTTGATATAATTATTATTATTATTTTGTTGACATGGTTTATATTCTAGTTATATTCAGAATGAATGGCGATCAAAACTGGTTTGATTGTTATTATAAACTTTGTAGTCGGTCATTAATTAGTATGAATAAATTTGAGTATCAGCAGCTATATCTTGTCAAAACCTTTTCTCCTTTTTCCCATCCTATTAGTTGTTATATTAGCGGCTGTGAAACTAATGATATTGTCCATCTTAATCTATCAGGTTCTTGGATTTGGGGAGTACATTGAAGATGTGTATGCTGCATATGAGCAGTATAGGCTGGAGACTATAGTAAGTACTCTCTCTCTCTCTCTCATCTCTCTCTCTCTCTCTCATATGTACCCTGGTGTGCATGCCCATGTTGTTGAAAATTTCAGAAGATACATACTAGCTTCACCATTCCATTCTGAAAAGCAAACATTAACTGAAAACATATTCCTGATTTGGTTCTGTTTTCTCCATTTTCTGGTTCTCATTACGAAACCAGTTTATCATGTTCACAAGAAACACCTCCTTTGAGTGTCATAAAATCACGTGGTAATTGTGGGTGAAATAGGACACTATGAGAAGTGGGAAATAGAGCAATATGCATGGTTTGCCTAAATAGATTATGTTCACAATTTCACTTACTATAGAAATAGAGAATATGGTTTGCCTAAATGGATTTTGATAGATATGTACAATTATGTTTAATTGGTTGATTTGATGGTGGTTAGATGAATATGTGTTATGTATTAGTTTAATTCTTGTGTATATGAGATTAAATATTGATTATGTTCCATATTGTAAGTTGAAGTTTTATGATGTTAATTAATGATTGTGTTTATTTAATTAAATAGTTTAATTATATATTATATTCATTAATTATATTTTTTGGATTATTTTTACTTTTACAGTTTCCACAAAAGAATTGCTTTGATAAGATATTGATGACGTTCGAGAGGAGTGGACTGACTGTCTTTCAATGTACATGGAAAACTGATGAGCAGTACTTGAAGCGGATGGAAGATGAGAATTTTACTAGTTTTTTATGATTTGAAACTTTTGATTTGTTAAACTAATGAACAATTTATTTTCAACAATGTATTGATATTATGTAAAGAGTTGTATTATGAATCTACAATATTAATATTCATTGTTGTAATAAACAAATTTAATTATAAAATAATATAACATTATTTATCTACGACCACAGGAAAAAACCTACAATAAATGGACTAAATATGCTTTTGACAATGGTTTTAGATACATACAACAACAGGTAAAATTCGTGGTAAAAAATGCCTACGACCATGGGGATTTCCAGTGTTCGTAGCTATTTTTCCACCGTGGTAAATGGGCTGGTGGTCGTAGCTCTACACTTTTGACAACGGGGTTTTACCGTGGTCTAAAGTATCTAAGACAACGAGTATAATTTACTTACGATAACAGTTTTTAACCGTGGTCTTAAGTGGTTAAGACAACGGGTATTATGAAGTTATAACAACGGTTTTTCACTGTGGTCTTATGTGGTTAAGACAACGGGTATTATGATGTTATAACAACGGTTTTTCACCGTGGTCGTAGGTGGTTAAGACCACGATGGAAAACCCCGTGGTTAAAAGTGTGGAGCTACGACCACCCCTCCATCTACCACGGTGGCAAAACACCTACGACCACGGGGATTCCCCGTGGTCGTATCCCTTTTCTGGCATAGTGAATATGTATGCATGGTTGAAAATATCGGCATCGATGAAAATAATGAGGTCTTAAATTTCTGAAAATCTCGACGGATATATCGATATCGATAAATTTAAAAAATTTAGAATAAGATATAATGAATAAATTTAACAAAAGAATTTGAATAAATTTTACAATTTTAATAAGTTTATACATACACACTATTTGTTTCGAAATTCATTGATATTTTCTCAATATTTAACGATATTTATTCTAATTTATGAAAAAAATAAGCGATATTGATATTACAAACCCGATATTTATCGATATTTTTTATTTTTTAATGAGTATTATAAAAATATCGTTTCTACCCAATACGATGTCGATGCCTACGAAAATGGATATATTGTGGATATATCGGGGAAATATCGGGATATTTTCATCCTTGTAGCTTTATATAGGAATTTTTTAGGGTAACTTACATATAGGTTCAAAAAATCACTATATTTACAAATAGGTACAGTGCAGAAAAAAATGTGCTTTTGTGCAGAAAAAAAATGTGCTTCTGTGCAAATATTTTGAACTTATTGTAAATATAGTGACTTTCTTGAACCTATATGTAAATCATCCAATTTTTTACCTCTTCCCTCCAAAAATCAGGTGTACAAGCCATTTTAGCACTTTGGGCACCAAATGTTATATTTTTATTGTTGGGACCAAAAGTGCTAACGATTGACTAACAGTTGACTAACGTTGGGACTAAATGTGTTCAAAATTTGCAATTTGGGACTAAATATGTAAGTTATGGGGCCAAAATCGTGAACCCCCGTGGTTGATGGGACCAAAAGTGTAATTTTCTCAATTTTCTACTTAATAATAATTTTCATGTGTTCTTTTAAAAAAATATAAATCTATGTGGTTTTCTTTTTGCTCCCTTGTTTAGTGGAAGGTGATGTCTGAGTTTCTTGAGTCCAAGCAACATTAGAAAGCCAATTATAAGTTGGAGTATGAATTTAAAAATTCCCATTGAAATGACAAATTGCTAAGCGGATAAAGATTGTGGTTGTGGTATATACGACTGTTCCTATTTTATCTTTCTTAAACTATTACTTTTTGTCATATGTTTTTTTGCCTTTTAATGAAGGCTGTAGCCTTTTCAATCATAAAGTTAGGGATGCGTTATTCAAAATATTACATAAAATAAGATGCAACAATATTGTTTTGACATTCTCCAAAATCTTGCACTTTAGGTCAGCATGGATGGTGGATCGTCAAAATCCTTCATAGATGAACATGATAGTATGGATGACAACGATTCATTTGCAATTCAGTTCAACGACATATTATTCCAATCGACCCTACATGAATATGGCATGCTTTTTTTGTTTCCCGCTTCACCCTAATATTATTGCTTTCAAAGGGCTCGTCAAGGAGAACTATAGCCATGTTTCCGTTGTGATGGAGTACTTGAAGACGGACCTAACAAGAGTCATACGAGCCAAGAGAGGGCTGTTGACTCTGAGCAAAGTCAAACACCGTATTTTAAGCCCGAAAACATTCTGCTCAACACCGGCATTATAAAAATTTACTACTTCGGTTTGTCTCGTATTTTCAAGAGGGAATCGGGGTCTTCCACTTTAAGGTAAGTACTTTATGATCCAGAGTCCAGGAGATACTTTTGAGTGTGGAGGCGTAGACGAAGGCGATTGATATGTGGTCCATCGGGTGCATCATGGCTTCATTAATCACCAATTCAGCCATGATGAAGCCGTTGGAACACATATTAATCGCCTTCGTGTACGTTTTTGCACCCACATATATCTCCATGACTCTCATAAGTACCCACCCCAGTGTGAAGGAGCCCGATTCCCTCTCGAATATACAAGACAAAATGAAGTCACAAATTTCACAGCGCCGATGTTGAGCTGAATATTTTCGGTCTTGAGATTTTTGTACATGACATCGAAGTCGTGGAGATAGTTAATGCTTGAAGTATCTATTTCATCATAAGTTTGACTTTGCTCAGAGTCAACGACCCTCTCCTGACTCGTATGAGTCTTGTCAGGTCCGCCTCTAAGTACTCCATCACAACAGAAACACGGCTATCATTCTTCTTGACGAGTCTTTTGAAGGTAATAATATTGGGGTGAAGCGAAAAACATAAAAGCACGCCATATTCAAGTAGGGTCGATTGGAATATGCCGTGGAACTGAATTGCAAATGCTCTATCACAACAAAAATGTAGTCGTCATTCACCTTGACGAGCCCTTTGAAGGTAACAATATTAGGGTGAGGGGGGAAGCATGAGAGCATGTCATATTCACGTAGGATCGACTGAGATATGCCATATTCACGCAGGGCCGACTGGGACATGCCATATTCACACAAAGTTTGTTGGGACATGCCGTCAAACTCAAATCAGCTCCATCTTGCAATTCCATATCTCATGTGAAGAATACTCTTTCATTGTTCTTGAGAAGAAAGATTGGTTTTGGATCAACCGATATTATAGTATTGGGTATAATGATTTTTTTTAATGCATAATGCTCTTACTTAGTTAAACTATATCCATAAACTGTTAATTTTTATTTCAAAGAGTAAATTTTATATGAAAATAGTTCATGATAGTTTTATTATGGAACTGTTTAAAGTATTGAATTTTTTATAAAGAGTATTAAATTATTCATTATGAGTATAAAAAAATTTAGTAAAAAAATTAGCAATTAAAATATAATCCTCCCTCTGTCCCAGAGGTGTTTTCACATTTGGGATTGCACAATTTTTAGGAAAAGTAGGATGATGTGTAAAGTTATATTATAAAAATAAAAAAATGACTATCTCCATGACTTCAATGTTATGCACAAGGGTATCAAGCCTGAAAACATTCAGTTCAACAATGGCATTGGAAAAAGCTAGTACTTCGATTTGTCTCGTATTTTCAAGAGAAAATTGGGGTCTTTCACTTTGGAGGTGAGTACTTTATGATACTGAGTCCCGGAGATACATTTGAGTGCGGATACATACACGTAGGCAATTGATATGTGGTCCATCGGGTGCATCATGACTTCATTAGTCACCAATTCAGCCATTATATGTACCCGATGGACCACATGTCAATCGCCTTCGTGTACATTTTTGCACCCACAAATATCTCCATTGCTTTGTACCACTACCCACCTCAGGAGTGAAGGATCCTGATTCCCTCTCGAAAATACGAGAAAATCGAAGTTAGATTTTCACAGAGCCGGTATTGAGCAGAATATTTTTGGGCTTGAGATTTTTGTGCATGACATCGAAGCCGTGGAGATAGTCAACGCCTTAGAGTATCTGTTTCATCATATGCTCGACTTTGCTCAGAGTCAACGATCCTTTCCTGACTCGCATGAGTCTTGTTAGGTCCATCTTCAAATATTCTATCACAACGAAAATACGACTGTCGTTCTCCTTGATGAGCCCTTTGAAAACAACAATATTAGGGTGAGACGAGAGGCATGAGAGCACGCCATATTCACGCAGGGTCTACTAGGACATGTTAAATTCACTCAAAGTATATTAAGACATGTTGTCGAACTCAATCAGTTCCATCTTGCAAGTCCATATCTCATGTAATGAATACTCATGTAATTTGGCAGTCTTCCATTGTTCTTGAGAAGAAAAGTTGCTTTTGGATCAAACGATATAATAGTATTGGGTATACTAGTTTTTTTTTCTTAATGTGTAATGCTTTACTTAGTTATCATTTGATGGGTACATAAACTAGCAATTTTTATTTTAAGAATAAATTTTATATGAAAATAGTTTATTATAGTTTTATTATGAAACCGTTTTAAAGTATTGAATATTTTAGGGTGATTTACATATATGTTCAAAAAGTCACTATATTTACAAATATGTGCTGTGCAGAAAAAAAAAAAGTGCTTCTGTGCAAATATTGTGAACCTATTTGTAAATATAGTGACTATTTTGAACCTATATGTAAATCACCCAATATTTTATTATGAGTATTAACTTATTCATCATGAGTATAAAAAAATTTAGTAAAATAAATATTATAATACCAATTATCTAATTTTTTACATTTTTGATGAAATTTTTTATCAACTTTATAAAATATTTGATACTTTAAAATAATTAAATGAAAAGGTTATTATGAAAAATAATTTATACAAAATTTTGCTTTATTTCAACAGATTATCTAAATATTTTTGTTTTAAAAAATAATTTAGCATCTTAAATTTATTTCACAAGTTCTCGAAATAAAAAAGATGCACTTGTCTAAATTATATGTAAACACAGTTTACCAATTTTGTTGGGACTTGTAAATTGTAATTCAAGTTCATGGTTTAATTAATTATGTTGTAATCGTGCGTAGCAATAAAGCAATAAAATAAATAACATGATATTGATTACCCAGTTTGTCACAACGTGACTACGTCTGGGGGCAACCAAACCAGGAGGTGTATAATAATATGATTGCGTATAGTTCGTGTATAGAGGTATGGAATACAAGAGATAGAGATACAATATATAGTAAAGTATCCTAACCCTAACCCTAAGCCCATAGGCCTAAAGCCCACTGGACTAGATATAATATTATGTCCATATAATATATAATATATAATATATAATATATAATGTAATATATTATAACACTCCCCCTTGGACATACTAACAGTGACATGGAAGAATACAAAAGTTAACAAGAGGAGTATAATCATTGATCTTCAGGATTGTTTTGGATTTGATACTCCTCCTGAAGATAACAATCTTCCAAGTCGACGCATCCCGATCCCATAAACGCACTTTTCAAAAGTAGAGGTAGGGAGGGATTTAGTTAACAAATCTGCAAGATTGTCACTTGAGCGTACTTGTTTTATCATAATCTCACCACTCTTTTGGAGTTCGTGAGGATAAAAGAATTTAGGGGAAATATGTTTTGTCAAGACATAGCCATTACTCATTTGAGCAATACATGCAGCGTTGTCTTCATAAATTACTGAAGGGCTTAAGTCATTAGAAGGGATACCACACGAGTCGTAAATGTGTTTTACCAAGGATTTCAACCAAACACATTCTCGTGCAGTTTCGTACAGAACTATGATCTCTGAGTGGTTTGACGATGTGGTCATCATAGTTTGTTTGACAGATCTCAATGAAATGGCTGTACCACCAGAGAGAAAAACATAACCGGTTTGCGATTTCGCATTGTGGGGATCAGATAGATAACCAGCATCAGCATAACCTACAAGTGTTTTATCTTGGTTTCTTTGATAGAACAGACCAAGATCTTGTGAATCTTGAAGATATCGTAAGATATGTTTCACACCATTCCAATGTTAGG
Organism: Prunella vulgaris; assembly: GCA_026898435.1. Classification (NCBI taxonomy): domain Eukaryota; kingdom Viridiplantae; phylum Streptophyta; class Magnoliopsida; order Lamiales; family Lamiaceae; genus Prunella; species Prunella vulgaris. The sequence continues at coordinate 40,640 of JAPKLY010000352.1, read as the reverse complement.
GTTATACTAGAAAGTACGCTTTTACTTTGTATAACTAATCTAAATATTTGAGCTTTATCTGAAATAAATCTTTTATCACTGTGCTTTAAATAAATATGAATGTTATTTATTTATAGCAATCCGTTCATATAATAGTACAAGTTACACTATAGATAAATGTGGTGATCCCCGGATAACTCACAGCAAGATCACATTATCAGTTTCTTGTAACAAGTACTAAATTCACAACCTAGATGGGATTCTGAACACCCCATTGGTAAACGGTTGATGTGTAGATCCCAGATTGGCTTATCTTAACCAAGAGATTGCACTAGTGCATGATGATGCATTGAAGAGGACCTACAGAGAGGTAATTCTTCCGTACTGATTTATGGGATGAAGAATTAGACCTCAGTGGTCGTTTATTTCTAAACCTCTATCCCTTAAATAGGACTGTGTGTGATCCGTGCTTGGCACGTTATTTTGTTATGGGTAGAGAGTCAATAAGACTCAATACTTTACATCTTGGGTGACACCATTGAGAACATGACAGTTGCTAAGATTTAATATAGAGGAACGTGTGCTTGGAAAGTCTTGCATGATTAGTCCCCTTGGTGGGCTCTAAACGTCCGTCATACTAAATCTTGCAAGTGAAATTTGTTTCCGGTATGATGATAAAGAAGAGTTGTCCTTACTCCAAGGATAAGATGTTGAATTAATTAAAGCGTTCAGTGGCTTGATTAATTAACGGACAAGAGAATCTTAAACACGGGAAATAATGACCGGGAGCCATATGATTGTAATATGGGTTAAAGATGGATAGTGCAACATTAATCCTATAGTGGAGTGAGATTAATGTTAATGGGTTGAATGACATTGGGCTCAATGTTAGAATTCAAGGCCCATTGGGAGGTCCAATCTTAATTCTCCTAAAGGCCCCTCAAGTAGCCCAATTAAATGTCCAACAATGAATAAGGTGATTAAAATAAAAGAAATATTTTTTGGGCCCAATTTTATTAAGATTTTCGAAATTTATATATATAATTAGTGAGAGATTTTATGAAAAATAGATATGTATCTTGAATACAAGAATATCTAATAAAATCAAGATCTCATGGGTATTATATTTATATTGATTTTTTCAAAAATTTTGGAGAAAGAATATCAAGAATTGAATATTTAGTATTCAAGATGATCAAAATTATAATATTTGATATTCATGATAATCAAGATTTGAAATATTAGATATTCAAGATATTCAAGATCTTGTATTCTCACTATAAATATGAGATGATACAAGACTTCATAACACACATAATATTACTCTTGTGATTTTCAAAAATCACAGCTAGTTGGGCAACAAAATTGTTTTCTTTCCTTGTGTTGTGATTATTCGTGTGGCCTCCCACCGGGTGTACGAATAAGGATAAGGGAATACTTGAGAAGACTCTTTGGGTTATCAGGTTGAGAGATATCAAGAAGGACGCCTTATGTCTCAGAAAGTGCCTTTTCCATCTCAAAGGATGTCTTTTGTCTCAGAAATATCTTTTTCATCGGAAGGTATAATTCACTAAATTCTTTAGTTCCGCATGTTTAGGGTTTTATGTGATTATATTTGTTTATATGTTTTGCATGCAAAGCCTATTGTTGGATATACAATTATTTGATTTAATTATGTTTAAATCATGATATTAATTGTAGGCTTAAATTTGTATTTAGCGTAAATCCCGATCCGCGTTTAATTCCCCAACATCCAATTCCTCCTCGTAGGGGAGGTACTGAATCTTGCAAGTAAGTTCACTGCAAAGGCAATATCCGGCCTAGTGCAGTTTGCAAGATAGAGCAGTGCGCCAATCGCACTAAGATAAGGAACTTCAGGTCCTAATAGCTCTTCGGTATCTTCTTTAGGTCTAAATGGGTCATTTTCCACTTCGAGGGAACGGACAGCCATTGGTGTACTTAATGGATGAGATTTATCCATGTGGAATCTCTCCAACACTTTCTTTAAGTAGGCTGATTGGTGTATCGGAATTCCTTCAGGGAAGTACTCGATCTGCAGGCCGAGACAGAATTTGGTTTTACCCAAAGTTTTCATTTTAAATTCAGTTTTCAAGATTGAACTTGCTTCTTCAATCTATTTCCTTGTTCCAATAATGTTTAGATCATCAGCGTACACCGAGATGATGCAAAAACCATTAAGGGATTTCATTATGAATATACAAGGAAAAGCCTCGTTATTTACGTATTCCTTCTTCAGGAGGAATTCGCTAAGTCGATTATACCACATTCGACCTGATTATTTTAAACCATATAACGAGCGTTGTAGTTTTATTCTGAACATACTACGATGTTCTTTATTCCTCATTTGGGGAATCTTTAATCCATCAGGGATTTTCATATAGATATCAGTATCTAATGATCCATATAAGTATGCGGTGACTACGTCCATTAACTGCATTTCTAAGTTTAGTTTAACTGCAAGGGATATTAAGAAGCGCAATGTTATTGCATCCATAACAGGGGAGTAGGTTTGATCGAAATCAATACTGGGTCTCTGCGAAAACCCTTGAGCTACTAACCTCTCTTTGTATTTCAAAATTTCATTGTTTTCATTTTGCTTTCGTACAAATACCCACTTGTATCCTACAGGGACAACATTTTTCGGAGTACGAACGATGGAACCGAAATTTTTTCGTTTATTCAGCTAGTCTAGCTCTGCCTTAATTACTGCTTCCCATTTCACCCAATCGGAGCGCTTACGACACTCTGATATAGTTTTGGGTTCATGATCTAGATCATTATTCGAAATGGTGAAGGCAATTGAGGCTGCAAATGTGTTTTCGATAACAGTAGTGCTTCTGTTATAAGTTTCTCCCGTATTTATGAAGTTTGTTGAAACTTCAATATTTACATCGACCAGATCCGATTCAATTCCCAAAGAGTATCAGTCTGATGATTCCGCAATCCTAGAGTCATTGTTTGCTTGTGCACGTGAATTTTGACTAGGATTCTCGTCTTCAGGACGAATCTCTTCAGGAAATTTCAAGGGTGACTTAGTATTTTTTGCTAGCTTTACACTTACGCAAATTTAATTCGCTTGTATTAATGTTTCCTTTACGCTTCTGGCGTATGAGGGGATTAACATTTGATTTCAAAGGGATTTGTACATTTTGAGGCGCATTTACAACAGGTATATGTGATTTAGTCACACCTTTATAATAAGTGAATGCATCTGGCAGATTATTTGCTAAGTATTGCAAATTTATTATCTTTTGAACTTCAAGTTCAGTTTGATTAGTGCGTGGGTCTAAGTATTGAAGATCTTTTACGTTCCAAGTAATTTCACGGTATTTATTTATATTAGTATTTTTATCTCCCCCTAATGCCAGAAAGTGATCTTCATCGAATGCGCAGTCAGTGAATCGGGCTGTAAACTGATCCCCAGGTATTTAAGAATAGTAAGAGATACAAAACCGATGTAAATACCTAGTTTCCTTTGTGGGCCCATAGAGGTTCGCTTAGAAGGTGGTATTGGAACATACACTGCACAACCGAATGTACGCAGATGAGAAATGTTAGGTTCATTTCCACGCACGAGTTGTAGAGGGGAATATTCATTATATGCAGTTGGTCGAATTTGGATTAGTGATGATGCATGTAAGATTGTATGCCCCCAACATGAAACAGGTAAGTTTGATTTTTGTAGTAGTGGTCTAGCGATTAATTTGAGACGTTTTATTATCGATTCGGCTAGACCATTTTGAGTATGAACGTGGGGGACTGAATGCTCCACTTTAATTCCCAAAGCCATGCAATAATCATCGAATGCCTTAGAGGTGAATTCACCGGTATTGTCCATACGAATGGATTTGATTGGATGATCTGGGAATTGAGATTTTAACAGAATAATCTGGGTAATAAGCTTTGCAAAAGCAGTATTGCGGGTGGATAACACGGTAACATAAGTCCACCGAGTGGAAGCATCAATCAAGACCATAAAGTACTGAAATGGCCCGGAAGCAGGATGTATAGGTCCACAAATATCTCCTTGAATTCATTCAAGAAATTTAGGAGATTTCGTTCTTACTTTACTACTAGAGGGTCGTATTATTAGTTTACCCATTGTGCATGCATCACATATGTATTCATTAACAGAAGGGATTTTGTTGTGTGCTATGTTATGGCCAGTTGAATTACATAAAATCTGACGCATCTTGGTTTGTCCGGGATGTCCTAACCGCTCATGCCATAGTTTGAAAGAATTTGGATAATGATATTTTAGATTAAGGGCTATATGGAGATTTGAGGGTCTGATGTATGTGTAATACAAGCCAGACAAAAAAGAAGGAAGTTTTTCGACAATATATTTTCGACAATCTAAATAATGAGTCATTAATAGATATTGACTATTGTCCTCAGTGTCCGTCTCAATATGATAGCCATATTCTCGAATGTCTTTAAAACTGAGGAGGGTACGCTTTGATTGTGGAAACAATAAACCATTTTCGATAGTTAATTCAGTACCCATAGGGAGGATTATCGAGGCTCTTCCGGAGCCAACAATTTGGATATTATCGTCGGAAATTGTAGTGACGCTTCCTTTCTTTTCAATTAAAGGTTGGAAAAATTTTCTATCTTTCAAGATAGTATGTGTAGTAGCACTATCTACTAAGCACAAATCATTCATCTCTATAAGCACACAATTGTACGTTTTGATATGAGGATTGCTAAAGAGATCCAAGATTATAGACGCTGATTTATCAGCCGCACAAGGGATCACTTAGGTCCTACTATATCAAATACGTATTAAATTGTAGACAATAGTCATATGTTCACCCAAGAGGTCATCCTTGTCTATGTCAAAGCCTGCTCCGGGCAGGTCGGTGTGGTGTGTTTCACCTTGAAGAGCCTTCCCCTTTTTATCTTTTAGCATACGTTGATGTAATTCCACTACATGATTTGGAGTACGACACGTGCGAGACCAATGGTCATCGCATCCACATCTGTAACAGATACGTTTGTTCTGAGAATTTGAGCTCGATGGTTGAGTAGATTTTTAATCTGGAGGTGCATCTTTGTCATTTTCACTTTGTTGTGCATTCTTGCGACCTCGGTCTCGTCCCCTATCACGGCCTCGACTTCGGGTTGATCCGCGGCCCGTATTGGCATTATTTCCTTTCCCACATTTACGACCTCTAAAGTTCTTCCGAGTAGCATGTGCTTCTTGCACTGCTTATGAACCAACTGGTCTTATGTTGTGATTTCTCATCAACAGCTGGTTGTATTTTTCTGCGACTAGAAGTGCAGAAATTAGCTCAGAATGAGTTTGATACTCTTTGGCCATGTACTGCTGCTGGAGTACAAGATTGTTCGCGTGGAAAGTGGATAGAGTTTTTTGAATTAATTCTACATCGGTTATTGTTTCAGTGCACAACTTTAGCTGAGAAACAATGCGATGTAGGGCAGAGTTATACTCCGTGACAGATTTAAAATCTTGAAAACGGAGGGTTAACCAATCGTATCTGGCTTGGGGAAGGATCACATCGTGTTGTTGTTGGAAACAATCCTTCAGGGATCTCCATAACACAGATGAATCTTTTTCAGTGAGATACTCATTTTTTAGATCCTTATTGAGATTGTGTCTCAAAAAGATCAGAGCTTGTGCCTTCTGGGCAGTTGTGGATTTAGATGGTTGTCTAGTTGTGTGTGTAAGGTCCTTAGAGGTTAAGTGGATTTCAATGTCAAGAGTTCATGTCAAATAGTTATGGCCAACAAGTGTCAATTCATCGAATTCACGTTTAGTGATGTTTGACATGTTTTTGCTACAAAAATTAATATATGAAAATTTATTATAATGTGGCACTAATTAAAATTAGTGATTTATAGCATTTAAAATTAAGGTTCAAGAGGAAAAAATATGCTAAGACAAATTTTTTTTTTTAATAAATTTAGGGGATATTAATAATTTTAGGCTTTAATTAATATGACTTTTATTAATGGAACTTCGGGTTCAAAAATAATTATTGAATTAATTTAGATTTAATTCAAAAGAGTCCATAAATTCTTAATGAGTTTCAGCCCAAGAATTAGTAATTATTATTTAAAATAATATTCCCAATTTATTTAAAGGGGCCCAAATATATGAACTCTATTGGGAAAAAAAATAGCACGACCCAATACAAATATTAGGGCCCAAACCATGAGAGCCCATTTAGAGTTTTAGGCTTGTCGCCGTCGCGCAGGGGGGGCATCGCCGTCGCGGCTTGTCGCCGTCATTCGGTCGCGAATCAGGGGCGTCGTCTGACGCAATTCGTCACGCACCCGGAGGCGCCGTCACGCACAAGGGCGGAGGCGCCGTCGTATGGGCGGGGAATCGACGCCGTTGCCGTCTATCGTCCGACCGTTTCAGGGGGCGTCATTAACGATTTTGAGGTTCGCGATTAGAGCACCAGAGTCGCGCCTCCGTTGTCGCAGCCGTCGCGCAGCAAAGGGCCTACCGCCGTCCGACGAGGCCGCCTCAGGGGCCTCCGTCCTCCGTGCAGCGCGTCGTCTGCCGTAGGTATTTATCGATGCTGGTTCACCGTTCTCCGTTCAAGGAGTCATATCAGAGGAAAAAATCGAAGAACAGGTTTTTGTTTCAAGAAATTACAAAAAGAATCTGTTTTGGAGAATGAATCCTCAAAAATTGTTTCTGGGTTTCTGATTTAATCCCTAAAGATGATCGTCATCGACGATCGATTCTGGGAAAATGGGTTTTCAGAATAAAATGTGAAATTTTGGAATCGGGTTTTGTTCACATGATAGAACAGTAACAAAAAAGGCATAAAACACATTCATTCGTATTCTCACAGTAGCATTGAACCACGTAAGCATATGAATACGGGGCATAAATCATATCTATCATGAATATAACCAGCAGAATCAATGGAATCATAATCATATTCTATACCTAGACATAGATTTAATCATACGATTGCAGATTAGCATATTAAAAAAACATGTGAATATAAACATATTCTGCAGGATTCCTAACATGATCAATTTTAGTATTATAACAAATAAATACTCATAGTACTAAGTCCATAAATTAATTATCTAACGGTCGAGGTTTTAAATCTGTTTCAGATTCGTTCGCAATCCTCTCGTAAATCCTGTTCCTCAGATGGCTAGAACTCGTGCTGATAACGTGTTGTAATCGTGTGTAGCAATAAAACAATAAAATAAATAACAAGATATTGATTATCCAGTTCGTCACAACGTGACTACATCTAGGGGCGACCAAACCAGGATGTATAATAATATGACTGCATATAGTTAGTGTACAGAGGTATGGAATACAAGAGATAAAGATAAAATATATAGTAAAGTATCCTAACCTAAGCTCATAGGCCTAAAGTCTACTGGACTAGATATAATATTATCTCCATATAATATATAATCTAGTATATTATAACAAATTATACTTCACTTGAGGGAAAGCCTATAGATTTCCATTAATTAAATGTGTTGATGTGAGTGTTGAGACCAGTGCTATCACATTTGGAATCACACCCATCCTCCAGGACATCCTCCAGAATATTCGTTCTAACGACTAACTTTTTAATGTTGTACGAATTGTTTTTGCTATCATTTCAGGTCAACATCCTTCAGGAAACATGTTCCAGTGATTAACTGCTTAGTGTTGCTTCATTGGTTGTACTTAGTGATGTCCCTGGTCAACGACGGTTATTCCTATGTCCCAGAATATTCATGATACACCTGGAAGGATCTAGAACATCTGGAAGGACCTGGAATCAAAGGAACCAAGAGTTAAAAGAAAGGAAATTACATGAAAGTTACCTCAACTCCTACAAAAGTGGATCTCAACTTCTCTCCATGATTTCACTTCATTGATGGACGGATCATCATTCCAACTCTATAAATAGATGAGGAATACGTCCAAAAACCCTGAGAGAGACTCCACACTACACATAGAAGCAACGCGCATTTATCGGAACCTATTTTACGGTTTCTGTGTAGTGGTTTCACATGTGTTGTTACATTCTGTACAACACTGTGTATATTATTATCCCGTACATTTTGCTGAGCTGTTCACAGGTAGTGGAAGTTTGCTTGAAGTAGGCTTAGACTTAACAATCTAGGTTTGCCATTTGGGAACTTTTTTGGAATTTTATCCGATTTTATGTTTGAAATTTGGAAGGAATGTTTCCAAGTCTTGAATTTATTTTTGTAATCACTTTTTCCAAGTTAGTGATATATTTCAGCCTTGAGGCCGCCACAAACTAATTTAGTTTGTGGAAAGATTGAGTTAATCCTTGTGTTCAAAGTCTTCCGCTGTTTACTTATTCTCTCTACATTATTCTGAACACAATAAGTATTGTCTTGAGTGTCGACCACATTTTGAACAATACTTCAACCCAACGGTACCATAGCACTATCAAGTGGTATCAGAGCCATTACTTGATGGTACTAAGTGTTGGTCCTGATGCTGAGTGTTGAGTTGTCATGGATTACCCTCCTGGAGCCATCTACTCCAGTGGATCCATCACCCATCCTCCCATAGTCGATGGAATCAATTATGCCACATGGAAAAGCCGAATGATGAGTTACATCAAAGCTCTTGATGAACGTGGCTGGAAGAGCATTCTATCAGGTTGGAGTCCTCCCACAACTGAAGATAAAGATGGAGACCAGATTCTCAAGAATGAGCTTGAATGGGACACGGAGGAGAACAACTCATCATTGTACAATTCAAAGGCCATCAACACAATCAATTCATCAGTTGATACTGTAATGTTCAACCTTATCCAGAATTGTGTTTCAGCCAAAGATGCATGGAAAAGACTACAAGAACACTATGAAGGTTCGGGTAGTGTCCGTAGAGCAAAGGCAAGGATGCTGAACACAAAGTTTGAAGGCATAAGAATGAAAGATGATGAGACGATTTCTTCCTACAATGAAAGTTTCTATGAGGTGGTGAATGAATTGCAATCACTTGGAGATCCAATTTCCAATATCAGGTTAGTAAACAAAACTCTTCGTACTCTTCCTAGAAGATTTAATGGTAAAGTTTGTGCCATTGAATAAGCTAGTAACACTGATTTGTTGAGTCATAATGAGTTAATTAATGAGCATTTTAAAAATTTATGAAATGGATTTATCTCAACAAGATTCTGCATACGTTAAAAAATGGTGTTGTTGTTTTCAAAGGAGAAACCTCTTCAAGTTCTGGAAAAACTTCTGTTATTATTGAAATTAAACAGGTTGAAGATAGTGTTGATGACACTTCATATAACACTGATAGTATTGCATCTATTACCAAAATATTTGAAACCTACCTTAGGCAAAAGAGAAACAAATCTGATTTTAACACTAAGCCTAAGATAGATTTTAAAAATTCCCCTCAAACTTCTAGTCGAAAGCATTTTCAAAGAAGAAACTTTAAGTATGATCCTGAATATAGAAAAAAGGTCATTTGTGATGAGTGTACTGGTTATGATCATTATGCAAATGAATGTGCTAACACACTATTAAAGAAAAGGATGAGCTTAACTATTTCTTTGAGTGATGAAGATTCTGATGAAGAGAAAAAGGCTACAGATGAAGAACTTGCATTCTTATCTAAATGTGTGAGAGACGACTTCTCTGGAAGTGACTCAGATGTTGAACCCTGTGTGACAATCCCAGCAACAACATCAAACAGGTTTCAGTCTATTTTTTATTCTGATGAGGACAATACTAATGCTTTCTATTCTAGAGCAGGTACCTCACAAGAACCTTTAGAAATAAAGGTTGTTGAACTTCAAAAAGAACTTGAAGCTGTCAATCGAGGTAAAAATGTGGAAGAGGACATCTCTGATTTGCTGGAAATCACAAGTAACACTGAACCAGTGAAAAGTGTTGAACCAAAGGCGATAATATCTCCAGTGACATCAGATGCAGATTCAAAAGATGATGAGAATCAGTCACCCAGAACTACTGGACAAACTCTTGTCCGTAGATGCAAGAAGGATCATCCTTCATCACAGATCATAGGTGAATCCTCTGTTGGTGTTCTCACAAGAAGAAAAGGTAAAATGAATGAGGTAGTACGTTCGGTTTGCATGTCCAATATATGCACTCAAGTATGTACTCAAGGTTATTTTTCTTCTATTGAACCCAAAAATATGTCTGAAGCTATGAAAACTCCTATGAGATCTTCATAGAAACTGTGCAAAGATGATGTTGGACAAAGTATCGATCACATTTTGTATCGATCTATGATTGACAGTTTACTTTACTTAACTTCCAGTAGACCTGATATTATGTACAATGTTTGTGTGTGTGCCAGGTACCAAGCAAACCCCAAGGATTCTCACATGAAGGCTGTGAAGAGGATCATCAGATATATGAGTGGCACAAGTGACATGGGATTGTGGTTTTCAAAGGACACAAATAGCACACTATTAGGCTAGAGTGATGCTGACTGGGCTGGTAACTGTGATGATAGGAACAACACTAGTGGTGGTTGTTTCTACATGGGTAACAATCTTGTTTCTTGGCATAATAAAAAAATAAAAGTGCATTTCCCAATCCACTGTTGAATTTGTGTACATAGCTGCTAGTAGTTGTTGTACACAACTCCTATGACTTAAAAAGATGCTAGATGATTATGTGTTTGAGACAAATACATTGGTAATTTTTGTGATAACACAAGTGCGATCAATATTTCAAAAAATCTGGTACAATACTCACTCACAAAACACATAAGCATTAGACACCATTTTCTAAGAGATCTAGTTGAGAAGGAGATAGTGAAATTAGAGTATATATCCACTGAAAAACAGATAGCTGACATTTTCACAAAAGCACTAGACTTTAAGAGGTTTTCTTCACTTAGAAAATCTCTTGGACTTTGCATTCCTTGAAAATCTGTGTGTGACGTTGCTCCGAGTGTTACTACACTTGAAGCATCACTACTGTATTTTTATCATTTCATGTCGTAATTGAGTAGTTCTGTAACTTATACTGTTTTTGCTAACCATATTCTGACGTGGTGTGATCTCAAAGGTTTCGTACTGGACATACACAACAAAAGCACAAGTTTTAAAAAATCAAAGGTCAAAACATGATGAGTAACTAGGCACACGGGACTGACAATCACGATGTGTTCTTTTCAAAAGACTGTTTAGTTTCAAAAAAGAAAAAGAAGAACACTCTTGAATGATCGCTGAGTAACTAGGCACACAGGGCTGACAACCACGATGTGTTCTTTTCAAAAGTTGATTAAATTCTTGAGAATAAAAAGTGCATAAAAAAAATCCAAAAAGGATAATGTGTATGTGTGCCTACATTATAAACCGTAATTGATATAAGTCTCAAAATATATTTAGCATTTACATAATGAGTTATTTAATTATTTTAATTATGATAATATTGTGATAATTATATGGTATTAAATAATTAATTAATTTAATTAATGTGTCGGTTATTTTTTTAAAATTCAAATAACTACCCCATTTTCACCCACTTTCTACACTAACTTCATGGGTAGTTATTTAGATAATGGTGGATATTTCTCTCTTAATTAAACTGCTCCTAACCTTCGAATATTCTCTTATAAATTGAAGTCTTTTCATTATGTGTTACAAATGTGATTATGTGCTGTTACTTTCATCTCTTGTGTTCGTGCATTAAATTTTTTAAAAAAATCAAAAGTTACTTTTTGTCTCACACATATCAATGAAGCATAAAAGGCCATCCATTCCATCTTCCTTATATACTCTCCCACATCAGACCACTGAAACACACTTGACCTCTGAAACTGAAAACCCTCGTGCTACTGCATCTGCATCTGCCTCTGTCCCTGCCACTGATGAACCGAATGTTGCCCCTACGGTTGGCAACACTCCTGCTCGTACTGCACCTACTTCCACATCTGGTGAGGTAGTATTTATTACTATTCATCACATGTACATTGAAGAACAGCAGCTGCTCTTGCCAAGCAAGTCTCACAACTCAGACTCCAAGCTACATCTCTTAACAGACAGGCTGATATACTTGAAGAGAGAAGCACATTTTGGAAATCTCTCCTATCCACATCCACAGGGGGAGATGTACCAATTGATGCACCAACAAATGAACCTGCTGCTGTTGAAAGCTCTGGATCTGGAAATGTTGTGATTGAGGATATAACCGATGAGGTTAATGCTGCTGCTGCTGGTAATGAAGCTTCTGGTGTTGCCATCCTTGAGGCAACACCTGCAGATCCTGTCAATACTGATGTTGATGCTACTTAAGCTGCTACTTTGGGGGAGTTCTCAATGTTAGAGGGAGATTGTTGCTGCTGGAATTATCTAACTCTGCTCTGATCTCAAGTTCTGATCCCACTAACATTGCAAACTATTTGAAGTGGATGTAACTTGAATACTGATACTTATTCTGCCCTTGTTTTTTACTCTGATATTGTTCCTTTGTTCTGATGTTGAACTGATAACACTTAGGATGTTTTTCCCACTGTTATTCATGATGAATTTTGTTGTGCTTTTATCATACTCTGTTTAAATGTGCACCAAGTTCATATCTATAATTACACTACTTCAAACTAACATTTGTTGTGCCATTGTCATACTCTAATTTTGTGTGCATCAGGTTGAGTGTTTGCGGATAGGTATGATTGAGGGAGATTGTTGATGTGAGTGTTGAGACCAATGTTATCACATCTGGAATCACACCCATCCTCCAGGATATTCGTTCTAACGACTAACTTTTTAGTGTTGTTCGAATTATCTTTGCTATCATTTCAGGTCAACATCCTTCAGGAAACATGTTCCAGTGATTAACTGCTTAGTGTTGCTTCATTGGTTGTCCTTGGTGCTGTCCTTGGTCAACGACGGTCAACAACGGTTTTTCCCATGTCCCAAAATATTCATGATACACCTGGAAGGATCTAGAACATCTAGAAGGACTTGGAATCAAAGGAACCGAGAGTTAAAGAAAGGAAGTTACATGGAAGTTACCTCAACTCCTACAAAAGTGGATCTCAACTTCTCTCCATGATATCCACTTTATTGATGGACGGATCATCATTCCAACTCCATAAATAGATAAGGAATACTTTCAGAAACCCTGAGAGAGACTCCACACTACACATAGAAGCAACGCGCATTTATCGAAACCTATTTTACGGTTTCTATTTAGTGGTTTCACATGTGTTGTTACATTCTATACAACATTATGTATATTATTATCCCATACGTTTTGCTGAGTTGTTCACAGGTAGTGGAAGTTTGTGCTTGAAGTAGACTTAGACTTAACAATTTAGATTTGCCATTTGGGAACTTGTTTGGATATTTTATCCGATTTTAAGTTTGAGATTTGGAAGGAATGTTTCCAAGTCTCGAATTTGTTTTTGTAATCACTTTTTCCAAGTTAGTGATATTTCAGCCTTTAGGTCTAGTGGAAAGATTGAGTTAATCCTTGTGTTCAAAGTCTTCCACTGTTTACTTATTCTCTCTACATTATTCTGAACATAATAAGTATTGTCTTGAGTGTCGACCACATTTTGAACAATACTTCAACTCAACAGTACCACAACACTATCAAAAAGGTTTAATTAATTATACTTCACTTGAGAGAAAGGTTGTATATTTCAATGGAAATCGCAGTTATATGTAAAAATAATGTATAATACATTCAGAGGGAATCAAGTTGGATTGGTCGGAGAAAGTGTGTTGTACAGTTATACTTAGAAATTAACTTTTTTTTTATTTGGGATAATCACATATTGATATAAAAATAATGCACTATTTTTAAATAGGTACAAAATTTTTGCATAATAGTTTAAATATAAGTTAAATAATAGAGTTTTTTTTCTATATTGTATATATTTGAAAAGAGTGCATTATTTTTGTACCATTTCGTAATTAACCCTATATAATTTTATGCACTTAATACTATATAAATCAAAATTAAATTATATATTTTTTAAATTCATCAACTTAATTTTTAAAAATTTATTTATATAAATATTTCACCAAATTTTTTTATTTTATATATTTAATGTTTTAGACTACTATAAATTTTATTTGTTAGTTTTTTATGCATTTAATTACATATAAGTCCAAAATGAGTCATTTTTTTAAATTCATCAAATTATTTTCTTTTTATTTTTAGTTTATTTATATAGATATTTTCATCGATTTTTTTATTTTTTAAATTTAAGATTTTAGATTACTATAATTTTAATTTATAAACTTTTATGCATTTAATATTTTAGGCAATAATGTGAATTATTGAATATAGGATCCATAAGCATTTAATATTGTTGTAAATTTGAGAGTTCTTCCCATAATCTTTTTTTCAAATAAAAATACACAATTAACATTAGAAAATAAATTATTAATTTGAGATTATTAAAAAATACAATAAATAAAAAAATATTATAAAAGTATTCAATAAATAATTAAAACAGAATTCAATAAATATTAAAAAAATTTAAAATCTCTCTCTCTCTCTCTCCCACTCTCTCTCTAATAAATTTTGAATCAATCAATCAAAGAGATTAATTGATCATAACTAATTTCAACGTACTACCATCAGTTGAGTTATCATTCTTATAGTCTTCAAGTCTTCAATCATCATTCAGGTGATCTTCATATTTATTGACAGGTGAACAAAAAGTTGCTTAGAAAGATCAAAATAATTGTTAGGCGAACATCATAGTCAATGACGGTGACCAGGTTGGTGATTAGCCATGTGTATGCTACTAGTCACCATACATACGTTGTTGGGCGAACAACCTGAACATGCTGGTAGCAACGACCAGCATGATGTGGTAGCAGATGATGACGAACAACATACTGGTGGCAAAGACCTACATGATAATGATGACCAACATGCTAGTGGCGACGACCAGCATGATCATGGTGACTAGTATGTTGGTGGCGACGACCATCATGATGATGGCGACCACTCAACTTAGCAATTCTTGTGGTTAATGTACTCGGAATTTTTGCAATAACTCATCTTCATTCAACATGCAACAATAGTTGATTGACCTAGAATGCATATGTGCATAAATTAAAAACTAAGAAATTGGAAAGTTTATGCTTGCAAGGCTAGAAGATTGTTAATCTCACAACCTTTGCATGTTCTTGAAATTGCAACTGGAAGAATTGAAACATGGAAAAACTGAGAGTTGAAGATTTGAACTTTTGAATAATTTGAATTAGAGAACTTGCTGGAATTAATTCCCTAACTGCTGAAATTGAGGAAATTAGCAAACATATCACAATAGGCTTCTCAATCGTGTACAAGTTCCCATAGGAGCAATGCACGACAGACACAAACTGGTGTAGGACCATCACACCAATAAGTTGTAGTGAATGCCCCATCAAGATCACATATGAGCTTAGAGTTGGAGACATTGATCCAAACTCCGGAAGATATTGAGTCGCAATAGCCATTCTACGAGCTCTACAAATGCAGCTGATTAGGGTAATAATTGCATCATATTTTGTGTATTTGAGCAAGTTATTAGGAGAATTGAGTGCATTATTGACCCTAATATGCTATATATTGTGTTATTCACCCTTGTGTAGAAGAAAATTGCTTTTATAGGTGAAAACAGGCAAAATGATGTGATCTGAGCATTTAGGGAGGCTTAAATGATCAAGAGGAAGACCCTAGGAAGTTTGAACGAGCAAACGGATCAAAACAAAAAAAGTCAAAATCGGGTATCGGAGGTTGAACCTTGATCGAGCGCAGGTTATGCGTTGCTCAAGCACAAGTGGCCCTTGTTTGAGCTTGAAAGTGCCTGACTTGACCAAGTCGATCAAGCCTGATTGAGCACTTGTTGTGCCTTGTTCGAGCGTCTGCTCGAGCGCAAGTCCAGAATTGTATTTTCAAGGGCAATTTCGAATGTCCATCCATTTAATGAGGGGCAAATGAGTCTTAATGTTTTGGGCACTATAAATACACTTAAATAAGATTTGGATGGAGCTTTTTCTTTAGACTTTTAGCTTAGAGAGAGCAAGCGAGCAGCCAGCAAGCTCGCTCGCAGAATGTGAGAGAAAAAGAAAAAGTTAGTGATCGTCAAGGCCTACATCCCGAGCGAGCTGCTGGTCAAGTGCGCAAACCTAACTGCGATACCTCCTAGATAAGCTTGATGGGGAGATTGGAAAATTAGAACCAATAGGGACGAACAGTTGTTGCTCAGGCAACCCAAAATGTAGAGCCAATAGAATTACCTCCCCGATGATCAGCCCACAAACGGTTAAGGAGATCAGCTGTTGAGGGACTAGACCTAAGTAGAGCAAGCAACCTTCAAAGACCCGCCACGAACTCATCACGATAAAGGAAGGACTGCAAGAAGTTGTTCGCCCAAGAGCAACAGCCCTTGAATAGTCTCCAGCATCAGTGATCCCAAGCAGCGAGATGGCAACGTTACAAAATTCTATTAATGATCTGCTCGAACAGATGGGGGAATACCAACAGACTTGCCTATATCTCCACTATCACCACTCATCCGGGTGGAACCAATATAAAAGATCAAATTCAGGTGAAGTATCCCATGATACTTGGGAATAGACTCAATGTCCTTCACACACAATAACCCTTCTCTCGGTAGCAAGACTATCTCTTTCTTTCCCACATTACCAAAAACTGTATTGTTTACCACATCAAACAGTAAGGGAAGAATTCATTTATACAGTAAAGGAAGGCCATGGTTTCGGCCAATCAGACCATAATTTTTGGTGAGGAAAAGAAAGTAAATCATTTGTCATCTATTTGATTAGAGAGAGCTAAGACAACTCCAACTGTATGTGATTAAATTAATTGATATTATGCGTGGATCAAAGATTATATGGTAGGGATTATAATTTTTATAAGTAAAATTCATATAATGTTATTTGGTAGGGTGTAATAAAAATATTACATAAAATTAGTCGTAAAAAGTGATCTCACTTGGTAGGGTGTAATATATAGAGAGAGAAAAGTAATTTCACTTGGTATGATGTAATAATTAGATATATAAGAACAAAAGTTGCTTATTCAAGCCATACAAAATTTGTAAGGTGTGAGAGGTGAGATAATTTATTACACTGTGAACAATGAAAAGAGTGTAATATGCCTTTTTTTTATAGGGTCGACCGTATGAAAATCGGATTATTATAAAATTTAATTATACCCCTATTAAGCAAGACAGCTGCACAATTGTAGGAGCTAATTGTATGTGATTAAATTAATATTGATATCATGTATGGATCAAAGATTAGATGATTCGAATAAAAAAAAAAAAACTTTTAAGACCAAGTCATTCATAATATGGGGCTATACAAATAGGTCCAAAACATGCGGTACACCGTACATGCATGCACTCTCACCATCATTTTCTTACATATTGACTTTGTCAATATTAGGCTATTTTATATGTAATTTAGCGTAGACTTTGTCAATATTAGGCTATTTTATATTTTTGGTGTCTATTTCCAAAAACTGTCCTTTTTTTTTCTTGCAATTTTAATTCTAATCATTAACTATGTGACAAAGTCCATTAAATTTTTACCAAATCCCAAATTTCTAGCTACGAGACTACATTAACTACTAAAAAATAATTTTTAAAATTACTTATTTTAAAAAAATGTGAGAGATAATTTTAAAAATAAATAATTTTAAAAGTTGTTTTTAATATTTCAAAAATGGTAAAACAATTGATTAAAAAAATCAAATAAAAAATTCTTATTGGACCAAATTTAATACCCTCATTTCTAATTTTGTAATAATATTTGATTCTTCAACATTTTTAAGGAGTTAATTTATAATATTTAAATGAATAAAATATTTTTTATTATAAATATTTAATTAATCAATTTAAATGAATGAAACTATATGAATATATTTATGTGTATAATTGTTAGTAGAATAAAATGTAATTTAAAAATATATAAAAGAAATGAATAATGCTATTGAAAAATAATATTGAGACTAAGGCAGTAAAAAAAATCATTTTCTTGAGGCACAAATCCTACAGAATGCAATTAATTATTTACAATTCCTGCTTTATTAATTGACCAAGAAAAAACATTAACAGTCAACCCTGCACCTGATCCACCTCTTTTGTTCAAATCAATTCTTCCAAAAAAACAAGTCAATTATACAATTTTATGATATTGTAATAAATAGCTAGCTGATGCTAATGAATAGTATATGGCTAATTCATTCATCTACTGTCTCGTTCTTGCTCTCTTCACAATTTCCACGTCAGCAGATGGTAATTCACTAATTTTCTTCACCTTTAATCAATATTAATTAATTTTCCACCTTAATTAATCTCTCATTAATTCATCTACAATTTGATTCAGTTTTCCTTAGCATTGACAGCGGATCGTCGGCCTCGTACACTGACGGAAACGGCGTCGTCTGGACAGGGGACGATAATTTTACGCGAAACGGGGAGTCCCGTTCTGTGCAATCTTCTAGGTCCATCTCCCGTGTGATGGACACTCTGCGCGTGTTCACCACGCAGAAGAGGAGCTGCTACGACATCGACTCTGTGAAACGGGGGCGCGTCCTGGTACGCGCCACCTTTCACTACGGGAACTACGACAACAAGTCGTTGCCCCCTACCTTCGATCTTCAGTTCGACGGAAATCAGTGGGACACGGTTAGGACGGACAGCTTAGAGCCTGTTTGGCGTGAGGTAACTTATAATATGAAGGGGGATAGGATAAGCGTGTGCTTTGCACAGAGAAATCCGGGAGAGTTTCCATTCGTGTCAGCTGTGGAAGTACGACGGTTGGAGTTGTATATGTATGGACAAATCGATGGGAGGTATCCTCTCTTTTTGAGCAGAAGAGTTGCTTTTGGGTCAAATTCGACAATCAGGTACTCCACTTTCTTTCACGATCGATACTTTTTTTTTTTTTTAATTAAGTTCCTTGTGCACCAATTACACCATGCAATTCAATTGTATTTTTAAATAGTTATACTATTTATTATTGGAAAGTTACATTATTAAAAATACATTTTTTTAATAATAACATGTGTAATTTTTTAGTAATATTTTGTGTAATTTTTTAAAAATAAATTTGAATTGCATGTTAAAGATTTTTTTTTTTTTTACAATACCATAATTTATGCGCATAATGATTGGTGTTTCTGCACAAGACAATATTTTAGCGTACTGGAGTCAAAACCCATTTTTGCTCTTTTTTTTTTCTTGTGATTGTTAAAGAATTACTCCATCCTCCAGAATAATTTATAAGGATGAAAGAATATACATATTAAAAAATCTTTTAAAAAAGAAAATAGTATTTTGAAGAATAATTTAATAAAATGGTAAATATAAAATAAAAAAATTAATTGCATTGAACATAGTGCATGCTCAAAAGTTTATTAAATAATAATATTTTATATAAATATGTATATATTATGACGATAAAATTTATGAAAGAATTTATTTTTAAGATCTGAAATTTGTTAGGTTAAAAATCTCAAAAATAATTTTTTTTATAAATTATTGCGAAGTGGAAGATGTAGTATTTAATATTATATTTTATTGAATAAATATATCATGTGTGAGGTTTCATATTATTCTTAAAAAAAATCTATGCTATACTTTATTGAAAAAATTAAAATTGTAAAATACTCCCTTCCCATAATGTTATCATTCAGATGAGCATGTGTCTTTCGAGAAATAACATAAAATAAAGCTATTGGAAAATTATTGTAGGATGTATTAATAAATAAAAATGAAAAAGAAAAATATGAATTATTAATCTGGGGAAGAGGAAGTATATCAATCCTTGTTTTAAAATAATATTTTGTGAAAATATTTTTTAGATGTTTATATAAATATTTTTAAACAATTTATAAATATCATCGTTTTTTAAATTAATAGTATGTAAGTTTTCCATAAATTTACTCAAAAATACGCTTAATATGCAACTGATGTATATAAAAATTTGCAAATTACACAAAATCTTGATGAAATTGTAGGTACATTGACGATCCGTACGACAGAATATGGAGCCCCGACACACTAAACAACGCATCTGTCAAAATTTCAAGTGATGCAATCTTCGGAGAACCTACTATACTAAACGATTCCCCCCCGCCTGCAGTGCTCAAGCATGCAATTACTACAAATAGCCCAAACCAAACCTTACTACTCAAAATGGGACTCCCTGTTGCTGAAGTTACTGTTTATATAAATTTGTACTTTTCCGAGGTGACTCAGCTCGAACCCGGCCAAACTCGCTCCTTCCGTCTCAACATGAATAATCTCTCACTCGGTCCCATTTTTCCACCTTATGAAAACGCCACAGCATATTACTTTAGCAACTTTAAAGTTTCTTCCGACACCACATTTGCTCTTGTTCCGACCAACGTCTCCACGCTTCCTCCGCTCGTCAACGCCATGGAAATTTTTTTCGTCGGAGACGAACTAAGCAACGGCACCCACACCAAAGATGGTATCATTTTAATTTGCATTTATATTATTATGGAATTAATTAACTTCATATATACATACCTCTTCATAATTTCAAACTTTCGGATTAAATTAAAATATTTCATATTATTTATTAAACCTTCTTAAGCGGTTCGAATCCCATTGAAAGCAATTTTACCTAAAAGAATTCTACCTCAGTCAAAAGTCTGAATTTGTAAAAGTGTAAAATTAATCCATATATATAGTTTCTTAATACATCAATATTAAATTGTCTACCAAATGAGTTTATTGTCTATTTTTTTTATTTAAAAAAGTATAACATATATAATTTAATTTGTTTTATTTTGGGTTACTTTATTTAGTGCAAGGGCTAGGTTCTCTGCAGGAGGCTTTCGAGGTGTTACAAGGTTGGAGTGGAGATCCTTGTTTCCCTGCACCCTATGAATGGGATTGGATCGACTGCACACCACGAGTAACATCCCTGTAATACTTTTGATCTTTGAATTTTAATCTTGATTTTATTTCATCATTTTAATTAATTAATATTAATTTGTGAATTATATCTCATATAATCATATCCTATTAATTAATTATATATTTGATATAGGTTGCTTGGTAGCTTCGGCCTATCGGGGTTGCTTCCTAATTTCAGTTCCATGAATGCTCTCCAAACAATGTATGCATGTGTCAACACGCTATGTATATATAGTTAATCAATTTTTATTTCGAAGACCCTTATCTTAAAATTAATTCATAATTAATTATGTATTTTGTTGAATATATATATATATATATGTTTGCAGAGATCTTCATAATAACAGCATACGAGGGCCTATTCCTGATTTCCTTGGCAATTTTCCAAATCTCAAAGTATTGTAAGTTCAAATTAAAAATATTGATGTGGTATGATATGTCACTTGATTAAAAAATTCTTCAATTACAATCAAATGAGAATAAATATGATTATAATAATCGGTGAGAATAAAAGATATATTGAATATTAATTTTTCGTATAAACAATATAATTAATAAGTGTTCAATCAATTGTCCTTCTTTTATCTTATAATCATCATTCTCAATCAAATCTTTCATGTCATAATTAAGGATCCTCTTTTTTGTTTTTTTTTTTTTTCAAAATTAAAGCATGAACACTAATAATATAACCATCGCCGAAACAAACATTCATTCAACATATATAAATGTAAAGAGAGATAAATAATTTATTTTACTTATTTTCATTGAAGAATTTTCCCGTTTTCACTCAATTCATTATATTCTTCAAATCTCGTTGAAACTGTGTGATGTCATTTCAATTAATTTGATGAACTAATTTTTGAGTGCAGGAATCTTTCAAATAACCAGTTAAATGGAAGTATACCAGCTTCATTATCTACCAAGAAAGGCTTGACTCTAGTGTAAGTCCACAACCAAGAGTGTATAACCAAAATCTCCATTCAAATATGACAAAAACTTGTATAAACTCGAGTTCACTGTGAACTCGGGTTTATCAATTATCACTGTCATTTGTATATATTATCACTATTATGTGTATTCACTATCATTGTTTAAAAAAGTAAGTATATTTTTATAAAAGTGATATCATGAATGAGTAACAATGATAGTGATTATACATAACAGTGATACAATTTTATGTGAACTCGAGTTCACAGCAGACATACTCTTCAAATAATATGTTATGTAACTAAAATATTATTATAAATTTTTGTTGGCATATATTTAGGGTGACTGGAAATCCTAACCTATGTACGTCAGGCGCATCGTGCCCGGTTCAGTCAACAACTCCAACCTCGAGCTCTTCTGTTAGCACGAAAAATAACATTCTAAAATTCCTGTTTAGCACCATAATTTCAGCTGTCATCGTACAACTGAATGTATTGTAGTAAGAGAAAATGAGTCAGTTTTTGTACGTATATGGATGGAGCACAGAATTGTATAATATTCTCAATCATTAAATTTCACCCATATTAATTTAGACTTGATTTCTTGGATGTGACTCTTTCTTCATTCAAGAGTCGTAGCAATAAAATCTTTTACTGCATCAGTTTCTGTTCAATTATGTGGGTTACTGCCTAAATCACTTGTTCGCTTGGGTATTTTTATTTTGAGTTTTAGATGTTCGTGGGAAGTTATGACTCAGAAATTCTAGAATTTAAAAATTTTGATAAATAATATTCCGTCCGTCTCAACATTTTCTTTATAGGTGGAGTTTCATAAATATTAAGAAAAAATGAAGTATGTGAGTGTGAAGTTAAATAATAAAATATAAAAAAATGTACTTTATTGACTTTTATGAGTGTGAGTTGTTTCCTTTTTTGGGGTATGAAGAAAGAGTTGGGGCGTCCATATAAAGAAAGTGTGAAGTTTATCTTGGGACAGAGGGAGTAATCCCTTCGTTCGCAAGTCCTATTTTTTCATGTGGTTTAATGCGATATGTCGGAGGGTATTATGAGGTATTGTAAGGTCCGTTTACGAATTTAAAAATTATACAAATTCGTAAACAGATCTCAAAATACTCCATTATGTCATCCGATATATTGCATTAAATCACGTGTAGTCAAAGATGACTAATTTTTGTGGAAGGAGGGAGTGAAAGTATGTATTTATTTTGAAAATTATGAAAGAGTGAGATTTTATAATAAATCAAATTAAAATTTATAATTTTTTGATGTTGTATAATTATATTATATAGGGGCAAACACAGATAAGAACACTTTTAGAAACTAAATTAAAGGTGAGATCAAGTTACTTTTTGTATTACAAAGAGAAACAGATTAAGAACTTTAGCAGCCGAGCTACTATTATCCTATAAAAGGCCTATGAACTGAAAGCTTGTTTTTATAAATGTAAAGATACTGTAATCTTCATATTTCAGAAATTGAGCAACCCCATTTCACAATTCATCACCCCATGACTTGAAAATGAATTAGCTTGAATCCATCTTTTGACGCACCGTCCAAGCAAAAAACGATCAGGTATGTTTTTCTGGGTTAGTATCATTTCTCTCTCCCTCTCTATTAAAGTCTCTCTCTCACTTTCGTTTTCTCTCAATAAATATTTTTCCGGCGAATTTGGTGGTCGTTGCCGTAGTTCGATTACTAAATAAATTGAGGAATTTTATTCTCCTCGTTCACAGGTTTAATTAGATACGTGAATTGGGGGGTTCTTGAAGGGGTTTGAATTCTCCTCATTTGAGCTAGGGTTTTGGGCCCATCGGCGAGGAGTGTGTGCTTTCCCGACGGCGATGTTTGGCACAACCATTTTTGGGTGTTTTCCATGGAGAAGAAGGAGGCGGTGGCGGCGAAAGACCAGGCACAGAAAGCTAGCGTTTGATTTTGGGTTTCAATTTAGGGATCCTGTCGTCAGAATGATTCCTGGCGGCTTCAATCGGTGACTTGGTAAGAGCCATGAAACTCTACGTGACGGCCATCGATTCCGAATGACGAGCGACTGTTGAGTGGCCAAGGCTTCGACGGCGGCTGGTTTTAGTGCAGGCTATGTGCTATTATTGGACGTCGCTCATTTAAATCCAACGACTGGTGGTGTGCAGTACTTGGTTACGGAGGCTTGTGAGCGGCGGTGAACAGGGAAAGCCATTGACTCTGCCGACAGTTTCCGATAAAGATTGTGCTTAGTGTTTTTAGCCTAATCTTGATCCTTATGGTTCACCATCTGTTTTCCTCGTCTCAGCTGTTCAATCAGTTGTTGATGGAAGCATATTGATGTGTACGCCTACTGATATGGCAGTGCTCTGTGGGAGCAATGGCGAGGTCTGGTATTCGAAGTAAGAATTACTTGTAAGAAGTCTTCAAGTTTGCTTAATCTTGCAACCAAGAATTGCTATTCGAAGCAATGGCGTGTAAGGGATTCCTCATCCTTACATTTTCTAGTTTAATTAAATTTCAGATTCTTATTTTTTTTTTTTGAAGGTTTAGGTTCTTAACTAATGGTGTATGATTGATGCATATAACACTTATATCT
Organism: Prunella vulgaris; assembly: GCA_026898435.1. Taxonomy (NCBI): domain Eukaryota; kingdom Viridiplantae; phylum Streptophyta; class Magnoliopsida; order Lamiales; family Lamiaceae; genus Prunella; species Prunella vulgaris. The sequence goes on along the minus strand of JAPKLY010000352.1, from coordinate 16,228 downwards.
ATCATTGTTTTTGGTAGATGTGGGGGTGGATCTTTTAAAATTACAAGTTATCACAACTTCTGAAGGCTTACATTTTTAGAAACTAAAGTTTGTTGGTTGGGAGAGTGAAGAAACAGATAGTGAAAAACAAGCTCACATGGATTCAAGAGGAGGCAGACGTTCAAGAGTCGGCTGGAGAAAACAAGGTACAAAAAAAACATTGAATTGGGTAATTTAATGTAGTGGTTTCCTAAATTTTTTAACCCCACAAAATGATATATTAGTAGCTATTTCCTATAGCTGATGCATCATATTAATGTAGAGGTAAGACATTATCAGTTGGTGGTGTAAGTTGAATTTATATGGTATATTAGTAGCTATTTACTATAGCTGATGCATCATATTAATGTAGCACACATTCATTTCGTATGTAGGAAAGTCATTCATCACACAAACAAACGAGTTATCGGAAGAAGGTTAGTAACAACGGGAGAATCTACATTACATTGTATGACATGATAGCTAAAATATGATCATACACAGAGTGATAAAAGCTGAAAATGGCATACGAAATGTGCAGTTAACCAGAAGATCGCTTACATTAGGCTAAAAAGAATAGACATTGTGGAAGAGGCATTCTGCAGTATTTTTGCTTATTATCTGAGTGAAAAGCTACTCCTATTACTGATTCTTTTAATAATATAAAGTTGACTAATTGATGTATTTTGTTGGTTTCAGAGAGTAACGTCACTTTGTTTTACTCTGTGTTTTTATGGTATAAACTTCAAGAATTATTCAATCGTCTAACCATTCCTCAGACTTCTCAACCACTAGCTTTGGTTGCTGAATTAATTTTATCAGTAGATTGGTGTTGCTTAGATAGCTTATTTAGTATAATCGAGCATACTATAGTATAATAAAAGATACTATAGTATAATTAATTTAGTTCGATACTATAGTGATGATTTTTGTCAATTGTTCTTAGAGTTTAGCATTGAACGTGATTAATGTGTTGATGCAGCACCAAGAATAAGTGCATCCCCAACAGAAGACAATATGCGTCTCCTTATGAAGGTAACTGAATCCTGCAGATTCTAATTAGTAATGAATATTTATGTAATAATGATATATTTGATTTGTGGTACTTCTCCTTTGGGTGCTGGTTGCTGTGTTATTCTTCATTGAATTTCTAATTGTTAACATGTACGCTCCTCTACAAACTGTGTCATTCAATTATTTCTGTGACTATTTTTTTCCATGTGATATTATCTTTGTTGGTATTGCTCTTGGGCTAGAATTCTGCATGTATAATATTGCTCTTGGGCTAGAATTCTGCATCCTATGTAGCAAGAAATAGATTTTGATACTTTTCTTTTAAACTTAATATACGGTTCTAGCCTCAAAAGTTTTTCCTTCTAAATCACTATATTACAGATTTTTTGGCGGCTAGTTACAAATATATCGTGTTGATCTATGTTGAGCCTGGGCAAACTGTCTCACGTGCTTCTATTTATGATTTATCATTTTTTGTGCATGTAGTTTCAAGTCATATTATTTCTGTTATCGATGTTTCATTGCCGGTGGACTAATTGTTTGACTACATCTTCTGGTGAACCATTTCATGGACATGTTAAAGGTCTATATATTTGACCATTGCTCATTAGCAATAATCATTTAGTAATTTTAATTTTATAGTCATTTAGTTCTCATATTCTTGTTTCTGTATTTGATGGATTTCTGTAGCGGTGATACATAAAGAGTGTAATGTTAATCCAAGTTGATTGCATACTGTGAATTGCATAGGCGTTCCATTTTTTTATATGCAGTTATTATACCAAATATGATTTTATCTTATTTATGTCATGTTTCATCTTTATTTTCATAGGAGCCGGAGGTGTTTTTAAGCTGGAGTTATTTTTACCTGAGGAATACCCAGTGACTGCCCTTAAGATTCTAAAATTTTACATTAGCAGTGGTGGTGTATACTAATTTTTATTTGTAACATAAATTACTCCAATGCTTCTGTCATGTCATCATTTTGTGTTTCTATTTAACCTACTCCATAGCCTTGTTGATAAAAAGATTTAAACCCATGCTTGAAACCCTAGTTGCTCGCAAAGCTGCTCGCCGGCTTGCTCGTCCAAGCCCGAGGTGGCGGAGCAATAAGCCCACGCGACCAAACTCAAGTTGCTCGCCAGGTTGCTCGTCGGCTTGCTCGCCCAAGCCCGAGGTGGCGGAGCAACAAGCCCACGTGGCCAAACTCAAGTTGCTCGCCACCATGCTCGCTTTCCTGCTCGCCGGCTTGGTCGCCCGACTCAACTGTGGTGGAGCATCAAGCCACGAGGCCAAGCTTAAGGTGTTCGCTACCATGCTCGCCTACCTGCTCGCCCAGCCCGGAGGTGGCTAGGCACCAAGCTATGAGGACAAGTCCAAGGTGGTCACCCGCATGCTCGCCACATTGCTCGCCGGCCTGCTCGTTTTTTACTCACAGGAGTAAAGACGCAAGATGTCCAAAAAACCTGTAAGGAATGTATCAAGGGGTTAGGTTAGAGTTAGTGGAGAAGATGTATAAGGTGGTGACAAGTGGAGGACACTTGTCACCATCAGAGGCCACATAGCCTGAAATGGTGCCACCTCATCAATGAGAGTGTATAAATACTTGTAAAGACCTCATTTGTAAGGATCTGATTTTTCTAATACAAGAAATACATTACAATATTCCTCTCTCTACATTTCTCTCTACAATTCATATTACTATTCTAAATTATATCTTTGATTATTGTTTGGGTAATTCCCTAAGATCAATTAGCCACATAAATTTTCAATTACAAGAATTGCTCAACAATTTGGCGCTAGAAGGAGGGTCCGAACCTCCGTCGATCAAAAAATTCAAGTTTGTTCTTCGTTTTCTCAAGAACAATCATTCAAATTTTGTGAATTGTGTGAAGAACAAAAGGGTAATCTTCAAGTGTAAGTTTTTTCGAGAAAAACTCTTTATTTTCGAGAACACGAACTAGAAAAGATTTCTCTTAAGGAATTTATTTCCCAAACACAATTTCACCAAAAATGACGAGACGTACATACGACGATTCCCATGACGAATCCCAAACCACATCAACAAGTCGGAGGTGGAAGGGGAATAAACCTTCAGGACGCCAACATACCGGACAAGCCCATGTTTCGGCTTTACCAGCAGCACCGGTTATACCCCAAATTGAGGACACTTTGGAGTCGATGGTAAAGACACCTGAAGATATCGAAAGGGACATGGCAATGCTACAGCATATGCAGAGACAACAGATGGTGGTGGCTCGTCAACCAGTGATTCAAGCGGCCCGATAGAAACAAGGCGTGAGACAAGGATGAGTTACCACGCCCAGGAGGAAGAAGCTAGTAGCGGACGTATCGCCCCGGAAAACTCAAAAGGCAAACAGAAAATGTGCTATCGCCTGTGACCCCAACCCAGACGATCTGATCAGCGAGCACATGGGCGACCAGCTGGGCGAGCAGTTGAGCAGCCCAGGTATCATGAGGGGTCACAAGGTGATAGACACAACGAGCCGAGTCACCACTCGGAAGGTGGAAGATCTGGATACTCACAACACCAAGAACTTTGTGAGTCGGATGCGAGACATCAGCGAAGGCCCGTCCAGGACTGGTTGAGGAGACGGGCGTCCGAGAGGTTAGGCCCAAATGCTGCAAGTAACCTCCAACGACCACACCGAGAGGTCGCACGAAGTGAGGGACTGCCGGGGGCAGCACATCAATATGAGGTACACCCGGAACAGCCTCGAGGAGGGGGATCGTCTCGAGGGTCGTCAGTTTTGGAGATTGAAAAACTAAAGAAAACGGTGGAGGACTTACAGCAACAAGTGGCCACCAAAGACAAAGTTGAGACGTACACTTCCCTCCCGATTTCACCATTGTCTACAACCATCCTCACGGCACCGATCCAGAAGAAGATACAGTTTCCGTCACTGGTACTGTATGAAGGAGAATCCGACCCCAAGGTCCACATTTCAAAATATGCTGACTACATGATATCAATGGGGGTATCAGATGCGACACAATATCGAAACTTCCCTTTGACCTTGGGTGACCGTGCCCATAAATGGTTTTCGGCATTGGCACCAGGCTCCATACAATCATTTGGCCAGTTGACCCGAGAATTCCTATCCCACTTCTCAGGATTCGGAACGTACCTGACACAGAAACATCGGCTGGCCAATATCTCACAAGGGGTGGAAGAGACTGATCAACAATACTTGGAGCGCTTCGACAAGATCCTTTTAGAAGGTGAGTCGGTCAGCGATGACACCAAAGTTGTCGCTGTTATGGCGGGTTTGCGTAAAAGAACGGACCTGTGGAGGGAAATGCATTTATCCTGTCCTAGTACGTACACCGAATTCCACCATAAAGCCGGAGTCTATGTGGCAATGGAGGAGGCCATGGCTAAACAGTTGGGCATGAAGATGGACGAGAAGAAAAGCGGAAAGAAACCCAGTGGTGGTGGGTACAAGGCTCCCAAAAATCTTAAGTCTTTCGGGGATGCAACGGAATATAAAGAGAAATTCAATCAAGTGCTGACCACCACGATCGACCATGTCTTCACAGCTGTGAAGGACCAAGACATGCTTGCAGCCCCTCGGAGGATCAGACAAGATAGAAGCAAGCTAAACCCGAACAAGTTCTGCGCTTATCATCAGAGTATCGGACACTTCACTAGTGAGTGCCGTGACCTCTTGAAACAATTATGGAAATTTTATGAAGACGAGAAGCTTGCGAAATTTGTTAAGAAAGCTCCGGGAAAAAGACAACGATTGCCGAGACAAGGGGGGTCAGATGATGAGGACAGTGATGAGGTAGAAAGGGCCCCGAATACACAGGTGCGAAGAGGTCCACCAGCGATGCCAGCACATCAGGAACCTAACCGAGAAATCCTCGTACTTGAAGAGATTGGCTCAGCTGGAGGAATGGTTGATGGCCGTCCTGCATCGAAAAGACAAAAGAAGGCGGAGATACGGGCGGTCAATCAAGTACAAGAAACGGGGTCCGGATCAAATGTACCAGCAAAGCTTACAGCAGATTTGGTGTTCTCGCAAGCGGACCTTGAAGGGATTCTGACACCACACAATTACTCTCTTGTTATCAACGCAAACATCATGAACACGAGAGTGCATCGACTGCTAGTGGATACTGGAGCCTACACGAACATCCTGTTCAAGAAAACACTATATCAGTTAGGAGATTACGAATCCTATATAGAGGATTGTAATCATAAGATAGTGGGATTCGGAGAGGCTGTGACCGTCCCACTAGGTGTAATCCGCTTGTCGGTAGAACTTGTAGCGCTAGAGGACCTAGAAAGGAGGATAACTAGGTTGTTAGATTTTTTAGTCGTAGATTAACTATCCGCCTATAATGGGTTCCTCGGCCGCCCTTTCATCTCGGAATTTAAAGCTGCATGTTCTACGTATTACTACTGTATCAAATTTCCAACTTTAAAAGGTGCAGATACAGTCAAAGGAGACCAAAGGAAGGCGCGAGAATGTCTTCTAATCTTAAAGAAGCATGTCACTCAGGTGTTAGTCTATGAAGACGTAGCATCCCAACATTCCCCAGATGAGCCTAACATCTTGGATGTTATCTCTATCGACACCGAGATGATGGAAGTAGATCAAACGTCGGAGGAGATGGAGGTAGATGATACACCCCTACGAGGTCAGCAGGCCGAGGGGCATGTGGAAGAACACACTGAGGTTCAAGATGATGTACCAGCAACCATTGCTGAGCCCGAAGGCCAGATGCACGCGCCACAAGACATTGAGCCCCGGATGGGTTACGAACCAGTCCCAATGGAGATGGACATGCATCTAGAAGGACCCATTGAAGATCCACGGTGGAAAGACAAAAAATGACGTGCCACCCCAGTCGAAGACTTGAGGTCCATACAGGTAGATCCCAATAAAAAGGACTTAGAACTTTTTATTGGGGCGGAGTTGGAAGAGCCTTATAGAAGTAAAATGGAAGAGTTCCTTTGGGCTAATCTCGATGTGTTCGCATGGTCACATGAGGACATGACGGGCATACCGGTGGAACATGCATGTCACCGTCTAAACATTGACCCCACGAAGAAGCCCCGTCCGCCAGAAGAGAAGAAAGTATGGACCAGATAAGTATGAAGCATTAACCGGCGAGGTGAAGAAACTTTTGGACAATAAGCTTATAAAGGAGGCACTATATCCTCAATGGGTGGCGAATCCCATCCTGGTCAAGAAGCCAAATGGAACGTGGAGGCTCTGTATAGACTTCACAGACCTCAACGCCGCGTGTCCAAAGGATAACTTCCCGTTGCCTCACATAGACTAGTTGGTGGATAACACGGCAGGACATGAAATAATGACGTTTATGGATGCCTTTGCAGGTTACCATCAGATTGCCATGCACCCGGACGATCAACAACATACAACTTTCTACACAAACAAAAATTTATTCTGTTGGAAAAGGATGCCCTTCGGGTTAATCAATGCCGGAGCCACGTATCAAAGATTAGTCAACAAGATGTTCGACCAACACCTTGGTGATATAATGGAGGTCTACATCGACGACATTGTGGTGAAGAGCCTAAGAAAGGAAGACCACTTGGAGCACCTCAAGCAAGCATTCGATATCATGAGAACGTACAACATGGAGCTGAATCCAAAGAAAAGCAGCTTTGGGGTGCGGTCCGGTAAATTTTTGGGGCATCTAGTAAGTCAACGGGGCATAGAAGTTAACCCTTCACAAGTTAAATGCATTCTGGAGATGGGACCGCCGAAGGATGTACGAGCTGTTCAGAGACTCACGTGATGTCTCACGGCGTTAAACAGATTCATATCCAGATCCGGAGACAAGAACAGACCATTCTTTGAGTCCATCAAAGGCAAAGGCATCTGCAAAAGAACCGGGAAAAACAACTATGTCTGGACCGATGCCTGCCAACGGGCGTTTGAAGACATAAAAAGTTATCTCAGCAATCCCCAGATCCTGTCAAAGCCCGTCCCAGGAGAAAAGTTATATTTGTACCTGGCAGCATCGGAGGTGGCCATAAGCTCAGCCTTAGTACGTGCGGAGGGCAAGACACACTTGCCGATATACTATGTCAGCCAGGTGCTACATGAAGCGGAGCTGCGATACTCCCCAATGGAGAAGTTGGCATACGCATTGGTGATGAGCGTACGGAAGCTCCGACCTTACTTCTTTGACCACCAAGTGGAAGTCTTAACAACGTTCCCCTTGAGGCAAACCTTACACAGACCCGACACTGCCGGACGATTACTAAAGTGGTCACTAGAGGTCAGCCAGTATGGTATAACCTACGCTCCCCGAACAACGATCAAAGGGCAGGCTCTAGCAGACTTCATAGTAGAGCTAACCTACTCTCAAGATCCGACGAGGGGACGTATATACCCATGGCACCTCTACGTAGACGGCTTAGCAACAAGTTCCGCGGCCGGTGCGGGTGTGGTCCTAGTGAGTCCCGACAAACAATTGTTCACCTCAGCAATAAGGTTCGACTTCCTTGCAACTAACAACGAAGCCGAATACGAAGCACTTATTGCGGGATTGAGACTATCATTAGCTGTGGGGGCAACCAGACTTCAAATTTTTGGGAATTCACAGCTAATAGTATCTCAAGTCCGAGGCGAATACGAAGCAAAAGATCGACAAATGATCATCTATCAAAGAATCGTCGCGCATCTGATATCCAAGTTCGATCAGGTGTACATTGAGCAAATTCCCCAGCTTGAGAACACACAAGCAGATACTTTGGCTCGTCTGGCCACAAGCACCGGAGAACCAAGTATTTCGGAGGTGGTGGTCACAAAGCTAACAAATCCTTCAACATTTGATTATGTTAATCAAGTGTTGAAGAGGGGGCAACAACTAATAAACAACCAAGAAGCGATTGACGACTGGCGTACGCCCATCATTAAATACTTGACCAATGGAGAGCAGCCGAGAGATCCGTGGGAAGCACGACGAGTTGTGAAGCAAGCTGCCAGATACACAATGATCGAGGGACAGTTATATAAAAGAGGAATCTCGCTCCCATTACTCAAATGTCTCTCCCCGGAGGAAGGTCAAAATGTGTTAGAAGAAATTCATGAAGGAATATGTGGAGGCCACACAGGGGGGCAAGCCCTAGCTTACAAGACTATTAGACAAGGGTACTATTGGCCAACACTGCGAAAGGATGCCATCAGATATGCTAAGAAGTGTTTGAAGTGCCAACAGTTTGCTCCGAGTATCCATACCCCGGCGCAAGAATTAAAATCAGTATATAGTCCATGGCCATTTGCTAAATGGGGTATCGACTTGACTTGCCCATTCCCTCCCGATAAAGGTGGAGTAAAATTTGTAGTAGTGGCTGTGGACTATTATACTAAGTGGGCTGAAGCAGAAGCCTTAACGACTATAATCCAAGAAAAAATGATAAGCTTCATTTGGAAAAACTTGGTGTGTAGATTCGGGTTACCACAGTCGATCATCACAGATAATGGGAGACAGTTTGATGGGAATAAATTAAGAGATTTCTGCGCCTCATGGGACATCAAGAAACATTACTCCACACCATATCATCCTCAATCAAACGGACAAGTCGAAGCCGTGAACAAGATATTGAAACACATCCTTAAGATTCGATTGGAAGAAAGAAAGGGCAGTTGGGAGGACGAGCTACCAGAAGTTCTATGGACGTATAGGACGTCTTATAGGACGAGTATCGGGGAGACACCGTTCACCATGGCTTTCGGAGTTGAAGCGGTTATCCCGGTAGAGGTCCAACATCGGACGTGGAGGATAATCAAGTATGATGAAGAGATAAACGAAAATGATATGGCAGTGGAAAAAGATCTGATTGAAGAAACAAGAACCTAGGCAGAGCTAAGGAATGCGGTCTATAAGTGACGGGCGGAAAAATATTACAACTCGCAAGTGAAAGACAGAAAGTTCAAGGTTGGCGACCTGGTGATGAGAAGGATACTAGCAGTCCCAACGGGAGTATTCGGTCCAAGATGGGAAGGTCCGTTCAAAGTAACAAAGAGTTGGCCGAATGGGACGTATGATTTGGAAGATATGCAAGGCAACCCTTCGCATACACTTGGAACGCGGCACATCTCAAGAATTTCTACCAGTAAAAGACTTGTACAAATTTTCTTTTGAAACCTAGCTCTCCCAACATGTATAGGGGCAAGCAGGTTCGATTCAGATAAGGTTGAGTCTGTAAAGTCTTATTATGTTGAATAAAGAAGACGTTTCCTTTCAAATTGGTGTGTCGAAAGATGTCTCAAGTTATAAGCTCAAAGAACTTACGAGTAAAAAATAAAGGCAAGGTATTGAGACTAACCATACCGATATAACGGTAAAAAGGGAGTCCTTACCAATCAATAAGCTAACATCGAAAGGGATGAAAAATTAAAGGTGTAAATTCGCGATTCCGTAAGAGGAAAAGTAAGACGAATCAATTAAAACACCACACACAAAAATGAGCAACAAATAACTTAGACAGAAATATCGACAAAACACAAAGTATAAACAAACTCGATGAAAAGGAAACTGCATATTCATTAATGACAAAAAGAGTTCAAATACATATGAGGCGCCTTCGTGGGCGAAGAAGCAAAAAGTTACAAGTAAAAGGCAAAAACAAAAAAGCATCAAGGCAAAAAATTACAACTCTTCACTGCTCGCCAGGCTGGTCGCCAGCGTGCTCGCCTGGCTGGGTGCCAACCTGCCCGATGCCCTGGCCAGCCTACTCGCTGGCTTGCTCGCCAGCCTGGTCGCCCACCTGTCCGTCGGCACCCTGAGGAGAGAGACCTGGGAGGACCTCGATAGGAGATAGACCTTCAGTGTCTACCATGGCATCATCCTGAGCATTGATCTCAGGGGTGGGTACCTTCCGCCAATGATCTTAAGCCTAGGAGGCACAACACTCAGGTCGACACCCATATCCTCGAGGTCCCTGATGTCGACCACCAGACCATCCTTAAGAGGACGCTCAGTGAGAAACTCGGTGAACTCTTTCTTCAGGGCCTCCCAAGGATCTTCATTCTCACCAACAGCATGGTGGTAGGCGCGGAGGTTTTCAGCGAAAGCATTGACGAACCCAAAGTCAGAAGACTCGGCTCGAATGTCAGCGATGGCTGCAGCAGTGTAACACTCAGCATGCTCGGCCTTATGATCGGCCAACTGGGTTCGGGTGGTTTGGAGTTCTCTCTCCAGTTCAGCAACTTTCCCTTGAGCAACCCGACCCACCTCGAGCTGAGCTCGCATGCTAGTCAACTTAGCACGAAGGCTATCAGCCTCAGCCTTAGCCCTCTCAGCACTCGCAAGCGCCGACTTCTCAGCATCTGCTTTAGCTTTGGACTCCAGGATGGCTATCTTCTTTTGCGTTTCCTCCATCTCCTTCCTCAAAGTCTCATTCTGCACAGCATAAGACTTCTCAAGTGTCAGAACTTGTTCAATTGCGCGCTGGGCAGTAATAAGCGCACCACTTAAATGATGCATAACAGTGCGGATGTTATCCGTCACCGATTGGTGCTGCATAGTGGTATCTTGGGGCTGCGTCCAGTGACGAGTGGCAGCCTCGATAGCCCTCCGAACGGGACCCAGGAGTTCGTTAAGAGTCCTAGGAGGCCGAGCAAGTGCGAACTGGTGCACAGCCGCGCTTCGCTGAGGGTAGCGTGAAGGGTCATACCTGCACAAAGAGTCAAACAGGAAAACACTTAGAAAAATTTTGAAGAAAAATTCTAAGTATAAATGTGTTAGAAGTCTGAGAATCATACCCAGCCGCCCGGTCCTGGTCCCACCCAAGGATGGAGATATCCGATAGTTGGCTCACAGAGCGTATGGGCGCAGGGGCTGTGGAGGTACCAGCAGAAACTGAAAGTGCGGGCTCTGAGGCCTCAGGATGACCTGAGCCAACGGAACCCGAGGCTCTCGTAGTTCTTGCCTTCTTGGCAACCTCACCCTCACGCTCAACACGGGAGCCATCGCCCCGCTGCAAACGATGATTACCACCACTGGGGGAGCAGTGGATCGAGTGCTAGGTCCGGTGCCCGTCCCTTTCTTCGCCTTGGCTGCCTGTTGAGCAGCTAACACTACAAACGGGGGGTCTCTCTTAGTTCGTGCCATCCCGAACCTCTGGTTTAAGACTCGGAAGGACGGAGGGATGGCGATGGTAACCTCGGTGGCTGCAAGGCATCAAGAAACAGAAAAAGAGTTAGAAAATTTTCACAAGTTTCAAGATGTAAGCCAAAAATCTAAAGAATAGTGACAAATATACCTGCAGGACGAGCAACTTGAGCTCGCAAATGGTGAGGAGTCGTAATCAATCCCGAAGCAATGCGACAGCTAGGCTTGTTCAGATACTCGAACGTCCTGTCCTTCTTGTTCCAACGACAGACGAGAATGCAGGTGAACTTGAACTCCTCAGATAAGCTCGCTCTCTTCCAACGCTGAGGGGTCAAGCCTGCAACATAAGGACCAAGATGTTAGACACTATATCGAAAAATAAAATCCCAAGTACAAAAAAAGTCCTACGCTGCAACTCACCAAACTCAGTAGGAGACATGATACGTCCCCCGAGTCCTTCATTGTTGTCCGGGGCACGCCAATCTCCACCGATGAAGAAGAACTGCTCTTTCCAGTCCTTCACCTTGTTCGGTAGTCCCTCAAGAATCCTCATATCACTCCTTGCCTTGAGGTAGTAATAACCTTGGCCCTCCTCGGAGCACTTGCTGAGGTAGAGGGTATAATTCACTTCGTGCGGGGTCAGGCGGTCCTTATACTTCTCCAAGGCAAAGACCGTGCAGAGGGATATCAGATAGGTCCAAGCATTGGGTGTTAGGTGTGTAATAGCTAAACCCGTGGTCTCCAAGAAACGACCAATGAGGGAATGGAGAGGCAACGTCACACCAGCAGCCAGAGTATGTATGTTAATTGCTGTTAGACCTTCCGGAGGATAATCAACACTCTCATTCTCCCGAGGAGCGTACATCGTAACGTCACAGGGAATGTGGTACTCCCTCCGGATGCTGTCAAGGTCATCCTCATCAATAACACTCACCACAGTGTTTGCTTTGTAATTGGTGCGGTCACCCTCTTCAAGCTCTCAATATTGTCGGGGAGGAGTAGGGAAGTCAACAGTATATCTTTCATAGTAAGCTCTCCAATCGAACTCCTGCTCGATACCTTCAGGGATGGACCTCTCAGACATGTGAGGATGTGGGAAGCCTACGGACTCAAACCACTCGATGATAGAGTCATCGTCATCGCTGCTGGAGAACACCTCAACGGCCTCTTGATCATCAACATCTGGACGAGTAGTAGGTTGCTCAACTACCTGCTCGCCAGGCTACTTGCCCAGCTGCTCGCCGACCTGCTCGCCTCCCTCCTCCAACGGCCGGTCAACCTCCACGATCTCGGGTTCGGAACCCGCCAGGTGTACTGAAGAAAGAACGGCGATCAGACCACCTTCCTCAATCGGCCGTTTGCCCGGATTCCGATTTGAAAGGGTGCGACTTGAGGATGACGACATTTTCGAAAAGAGAGGAAAAGAGAAGACGGGCCCTAGGAATGCGCTAATTATTGAAGTAGTAACTCCGCCGCCTTGGTTCCGGTCAAAATAAATCCAGAAGAAGGAATCCGACAAACAAGAACAACATAAGGGATAGAGAGGAATATAATACCAAGAAAAATTAAAAAGAAAGAGAAAGGGGAACTACCTTTAGTCAAATCTCCAAATCGTCACAGGAAATAAGATTGAAGCATGAAGAACGCCGGAAATCTGGAAGAAGACCTGTCACCGGAAGTTACAGAGATGAACGAATGAAGAAGAAGATGAATAGTGGAAAAGGACCCTATTTATACCTTAGGGATAAAGCAAAAAGAAGAAGGAATTTCAGGGGTTCAATTGTAAAGAATTTGAAAAGTTATAATTGGCACACTAAACGAGGAGGCGTCTCGTTTTCTGGAACATCACCTCAGTTTCCAAACAAGAGGACGAGCAAGGGGTCGAACATGAAGGCAGAAGCATAGAGTCGAGCACCATGTTGCTCGTCAAGCTGCTCGTCTAATTGCTCACCGATCTAGTGAATCATTCCAGCATATACTTTGATATAGAGAATCAAATCAAAGCATATACTGAGGGGCAAATGTTGATAAAAAGAGTTAAACCCATGCTTGAAACCCTAGTTGCTCGCAAAGCTGCTCGCCGGCTTGCTTGTCCAAACCCGAGGTGGCGGAGCAACAAGCCCACGTGGCCAAACTCAAGTTGCTCGCCAGGTTGCTCGCCGGCTTGCTCGCCCAAGCCCGAGGTGGCGGAGCAACAAGCCCACGTGGCCAAACTCAAGTTGCTCGCCACCATGCTAACTTTCCTGCTCGCCGGCTTGGTCGCCCGACTCAACTGTGGTGGAGCATCAAGCCACGAGGCCAAGCTTAAGGTGTTCGCTACCATGCTCGCCTCACTGCTCGCCCAGCCCGGAGGTGGCTAGGCACCAAGCTATGAGGACAAGTCCAAGGTGGTCGCCCGCATGCTAGCCACATTGCTCGCCGACCTGCTCGCTCTTCACTCACAGGAGTAAAGACGCAAGATTTCTAAAGAACCTGTAAGGAATGTATCAAGGGGTTAGGTTAGAGTTAGTGGAGAAGATGTATAAGGTGGTGATAAGTGGAGGACACTTGTCACCATCAGAGGCCACATAGCCTGAAATGGTGCCACCTCATCAATGAGAGGGTATAAATACTTGTAAAGACTTCATTTGTAAGGATCTGTTTTTTCTAATACAAGAAATACATTACAATATTCCTCTCTCTACATTTCTCTCTACAATTCATATAACAATTCCAAATTATATCTTTGATTAATGTTTGAGTAATTCCCTAAGATCAATTAGCCACATAAACTTTCAATTACAAGAATTGCTCAACAAGCCTTTCAAAAAATAATTCCATATAGGCTATTTTTTGCTTTTTCCTTTAAATTTTTTTTGGCTCTAATTAAAGGAACTAGGACCAAATTTTATCGAACTATTTTATGCTCGTCAATCTGAACTATTACAATAGTATAGTATTATCGAAAACACTACAATATGGTAAATGAGCATATTATAGTATATTTGAAAGCACTATAGAATAATTGATAATACTATAGTATTATCAAAAATATTATAGTATAATTAATTATCAGTAGTATAATTGACCATCTCATTGACTATAGTATAATTAACCATCTCAAATACATTAATAGTATAATACACTAATCAACAAAAACAAAAACGAAAAATATAGTAATTCATTTTCAACAGTGAATATCATGATGACCGAACAATCACATTCCTTTTCTTTTCTCTCTAAAAACTTTATAAAATCATCAGTATATTTTCATAACAATAAGGGAAAATTGTATCTAATATGTCAAAATACATTGAATAAAAAATGTAATATTCTGGGAAGTTGGGATGCCCATTTTCAATTGACACCTTTGCAACGTAGCGTTGATTGTAATTTGCAAGAAAAGCAGCAAAAACACCAGATCTTGATTTGAAAGAGAGAACCAACTGCAATTAATGAACCACCAGCAATCCGGCCAATGTTTGTACCTTGATGATATTGATTAAAAAAGAATATAAAAATCATTTTATGTATTCATCTGCAAATACAAACACCAAGAAGGTGGATATCAACTACAATTACTACATAAGTGTTCTTAGATAATACAATTTCTTGCTACCACACTTTCCATAATAGATTTGTCCTCTTTGTTTAACTGAACATATTCATACAATTGTGTTGAACAAATCTGCATGAGTGTAAGTTACAATATATACATTCATCTATATAACTATTGCGGTGAACTTAATATATTTGAAAAAGGAAAAGAATGTTATGAATGTGGGATAGATCAAATGAGTGAAACAATCACTTAACTTATTGTGGATTTGAAAACAATACATGATGTCAAGGCCAAAATTTATGAGCTGGAGAGCATCCTGCCAAATGCAAAGCGTCTCGTCTTTGATGGTCGACTGCTTGATGGAAGTCGAAATCTTTCGGAAAATCACATCGGAATGGATTCTAATCTTCTTCTGCTAAGGTACTGATAGTGTGTTCTTGGAAGATAAAATGTGATGATTTGTTGTTGCAGGTACAATAATGAATCGTGAAGGCCCCCAATCGGCGTACAGATAACTTCCAACGTCGCGTCTCAAAGCAGATACAAATTTCGTACGCGTCCTGCACCACAAAGCCTGAATATCACAAAGCCAGACAAGAGTCATTAACACCATTTCCCATTACAAATAGAAGAGACGCCGGAAATGGAGCGTTCCCATTACTTTTCTCATATACAGACAAGGAAATAAATCACTGAAACTACCTCTAAGGATCTCAAGCCGTGAAAGAACTTGCAATGCACCCTACAAATTTACATATTTAAAATCGCAGCAAAGTAAACGAATAGAGGAAAAGACATCAAATATCACCTCTTGGTCAAGTTCATACCGATCACTTCTGTAGCATCAAATATCAACACTTGGTCAAGTACATTGTGATCATCCTATACAATTTTGTAATCCAAAATAGAACATTATAAATTTATCTACTCTAGCTATTTTTCCAATATCATAGTAAAACTCAATTAAGTTCATATCGACCACTTCTTCAAATTCAGCAAATTAACCAAGCTTATCCTACAAAACGAGAGAAAAGATCAACTAAGATTAAATTCGTTCAGTAAAAAATAAAACTCTTATCAAAAAATAGAAATAAGAACCAGGATATAATGATTAATTTTTCAAAGTCAGTATGCAATCCTGTCTTATTTTCCAAACGGAATCAGCAAATCTCCAACTTGAAACCTGGTTTCCAACTAACTCCTCTAATCCATTCTTCAACAACAGATGCCTCCCATTTAAGGTTTCATCAATCCATCATTTCTTAGTCAAATTCTTCAAAATTTTTGGTGATAATCGACCTTTCATGGCCCTGGAAAACATCCAATGAAACCCATAGTCCAGGCCACAGACTAAGATGATGCCCAAAATAAACTTCACAAGAAAAACCCTATACCCTAATTCCCTCTTTTCCCTCTTCGTCTTTTCCTCAAAATTGATAATCGTAGTAGACCTTGACACGACCACACTTAACACATACAAACATAAGACAAGTTTAAATAAAACTCAACCTGAAAACCGGCTATAATTTTTTT
>JAPKLY010000351.1:398917-486227 GCA_026898435.1 Prunella vulgaris | reverse complement strand
GAGATTGCCACAAGGGAAGTAGGAGAAGCAAGTAAGGACAAGGAAGAAGAGGCGAGGATTGCATTAAAGCCATTGCCCGACCACCTCAAATATTCATATCTCGATGAAGATTAAAGGAATCCGGTAATAGTATCTTCTTCTCTTAATGATGATGAACTTGATAAATTGCTTGTTATACTTAGGAAACATAAATCGGCTATAGGTTGGACGGTGGATGATCTTTATAAGGGTGTTAATCCTTCTTTATGCATGCATAGAATACGTCTAGAAGAAAATGCTAAGCCATTAGTTCAACCACAAAGACGTGTGAATCCTATAATACAAGAAGTCATTAAGAAAGAAGTGTTGAAATTGCTTGGAGCGAATATGATCTTCCCTATTAGTGATAGCCCTTGGGTGTCACCATTGCATGTAGTGTCTAAAAAGGGTGGAATGACTATCATTAAAACTGAAAATAATGAAGTGATTGCTACAAGGGTTGCCACGGGTTGGCGTGTTTGCGTTGATTATAAAGAATTGAACAAAGCGACTTGTAAGGATCACTTTCCATTACCCTTTATGGACCAAATGTTAGATAGATTGTGTGGTTATCGATACTATTTCTTCCTCGATGGTTACTCCGGATACAATCAAATCATGATTGCACCGGAGGACCAAGAGAAGACGACATTCACATGTGCCTATGAAACGTAAGCGTGGAGACGCATGCCCTTTGGGCTATGCAATGCTCCGGCTACATTCCAAAGGTTAATGATGTCGATCTTCTATGGTTTGATTGAGCAAATAATGGAAGTGTTCATGGATGATTTCAACATTTTTGGTAATACCTATGATATGTGCTTATCTAATCTTGAGAAAGTGTTGGTTAGATGTGAAGAGGCAAATTTGGTGCTAAATTGGGAGAAGTGTCACTACATGGTAAGTGAAGGTGTTGTCCTTGACCATCACATCTCATCTAATGGGCTACAAGTTGATCGTGCTAAGGCAGTAGCTATTGAGAAGCTACCCCACCTATAAATGAGAAGGGAGTAAGATCTTTTTTGGGTCATGCTGGATCTTATTGTAGATTTATCAAAGATTTTTCTAAATTGTCTAAGCCCTTATCTCGTTTGCTTGAGAAAGATGTTCCTTTTAAATTTGATGATGCTTGCTTGAAATCTTTCAGGTTGCTTAAGGAAGCTTTGGTGAGTGCACCAATCTTGATTACCCCCGATTGGAAAGAGCCTTTCGTTCTTATGTGTGACTCGAGTGATTATGCTATGGGGGTGGTACTAGGCCAACTAAGGGAAAAAAAGATTTCATGCAATCTATTATGCTTCAAAAACCTTCTCATCGACTCAATTGAATTACACCACTACCGAGAGAGAGCTTTTGGCCATTGTATATGCCGTGGAGAAGTTTCGTCCATATCTAGTGGGGTCAAAAACCATTATCTATACAGATCACTCGGCTATCAAGTTTTTGATGATAAAGAAGGATTCCAAACCTCGGTTGATAAGGTGGGTGTTGCTATTACAAGAGTTTGATTTGGAGATTAGAGACAAAAAGGGCAGCGAAAATATGATAGCCGATCACTTGTCAAGATTAGTGAGAGGAGATGAGGCCTTAGAAGAAAAAGAGGAGATACTCGAAAGTTTCCCCGATGAGTGTATTTTTAGAGTTGAAGGAGAGAAAATTTGGAAGATGGAAGATGAGGCTCCTTGGTATGCCGACTTCGCCAACTTCTTAGCAAGTGGAGCAATTCCTTATGGAATGAATTCAAATGGAAGGAAGCGGTTTTACAAGAAGGTACGTCGTTACATTTGGGATGATCCATATTTGTATCGTAGATGTGCAGATTCTATTATTAGGAGATGTATCCCGGATGAAGATATTGAAAGTGTGCTTACCCATTGCCATTCCTTGCCTTGTGGAGGACATTTTGGGTCCACTAAGACGTCTCAAAAGGTATTTCAATGTGGTTTTTATTGGCCTTTGGTTTTTAAGGATCGTCACATGTTTGTTTCTAGATGCGATAGATGCCAAAGAGTTGGGGGATTGTCAAGACGTGATGAGATGCCCTTGAATATTTTTCAAGAACTAGAGGTCTTCGACGTATGGGGTATCGATTTTATGGGACCCTTTCCATCTTCTCATGGTTATCTATACATTCTTTTGGCTGTGGATTATGTGTCTAAGTGGGTGGAAGCAATCCCCACGAAGTTCAATGATGCAAGAGTGGTGATGGAATTCTTAAGGAAGAATATTTTTGCTAGATTTAGTGTGCCAAGATCGTTGATTAGTGATGGGGGTACTCACTTTGTGAATAGAGCGTTGGGGAATATACTTGTAAAGTATGATGTGAAGTACAAGATCTCCACGGCCTATCACCCCCAAACTAATGGATTGGCGGAGGTGTCAAATCGACAAATCAAGCTTATTTTCGAAAAGACCGTGAGCTCTAATAGGAAGGATTGGGCACTCAAGTTGGATGATGCGTTATGGGCATATCGTACGACCTTTAAAACTCCATTGAACCTCTCTCCTTACCAATTTGTATATGGTAAACCTTGTCATTTGCCCATTGAGCTTGAGCACAAAGCTTATTGGGCCATTAAGAAGTTGAATTTTGATGAAAAGTTGTATGGGGAGAAGAGGCTTTCTCAATTGCTTGAGTTGGATGTATTTAGAGATGAGGCGTATGAAAATGCTAAGATTTTCAAGGAAAAGACCAAGAGATGGCATGATGCCAATATAAAAGAGAAGTCCTTTAAAGTGCTCGATCAAGTACTTTTGTTTAATTCAAGATTAAAGTTGTTTCCCAGAAAATTAAAGTCAAAATGGAGTGAGCCCTTTACAATATCAAATTGCTTTGCAAGTGGATGGTACGAATTGATGAATGACAAAGGGGAACTCTTCTATGCTAATGGGCACCGTTTGAAGCTTTACCATAATTCCATGCCAAAAGAAGTGACAAACTGTTTAAGGCTATGTGATGTTGAGCCACCATGATTTGAGCTTAAGAGTTGTCCGACTAGGGGACGTTAAATCCAAGCGCTAGATGGGAGGCAACTCATCCTTGTGGTTTATTTTGTAACTTTTATTGTTGATAGTGTAGTTGATTGGTGTTTTTGTTTGTGTAGGTGCTTATTGTCCAAGGGGGTGCTTTCATAATATCATTACTCCAAGGGTGAGGTATTGTTTCCTTCCTCTTTGTGAAATACTTGGCTTAGCCAAGTTTGGGGGTGTTCTCTTGGTATTTGCTTGGTAATGGATTATGTTGACTATTGATCTTATTTTGATGATGCTATTATGTTTGAGCTTTATTCTTGTGCATTACTTGATCTTGTCTCCACTTCTTTGCCAAACTTTTTAGACCCTTGGTCCAAAAAAGTTTGGGGGTGTGATCGTTTTGCCATTCTCTTCGCAATGCTATTCTTATGATGATTTTTAGTGCTTTTATGATGTTTTAGACCATATGCTTTTGATGAGGTCTTGTTTTGCTTGTTGTTTTGGCCATGTTGTTGTTTGCTTTGAGCAGTGAATGCATGAGATATGCTTATTGTTGTGTGGATGAGTTGAAAGTCATGATTAGTGTAATGGGTTCATTTCTTGATTCTTGTCTTATCTTTGATACTTTTGATTTCATGATTCTTGAAATTTCATTGATATGAGCATTCTTGATATGATTTGAGTCTTGATCACCATTACTCGTGAGATTTGAGCCATTTATGCCCGTTTCAATCTTGAATGGATGACATTTCTTGAAGTGAGTTCCACACATGTGCATTATACTCTAGAACTTGGCTTTAGTCTTATTTGAGGCTACATTAGATAATGATTTCACATGAAATGATATGAGGCATTTTCTTTGATCTATATTGAGCCACTTTGCCCTATGAGCCTACCATTGACATTGATATCCTTTGCTACCCATGTTGTGCATATAGACCTTTCATTTGGCTAACCACACTTTAAGCCATTTTCCTTCCTTTTTGGAACTCTCTTGTCCTTATGATTAGTAGAGTGAAAAGAAGGAAGGAAGATTGGTGATTTGATGAAAAAATTGGTGGCCAATGTGGAAAGAAATTCAAGTATGCATGGAATGAAGTGAAAAGAAGGTTCAAAGGCAAGTGCTTGCAAGAAATTGAAAAAGGTTGACTCTAGTGTTGTGAGTATGATCACAAGTTTGCAAAAAAGGGAAGAATGATTCTTTGAAGTGTGATTGTGAAAGAACATGAAGAGGTTGCTATTTGCATGAAGAGGTGAATGATCTCTACTTTGATTCCTTCTATGCTTTACTAATCATACTTAGTCACTTTTACCCATATGTTCCTTCCCTACCAAAGAGCCAACACTACAACCTTTAAAAGTCCTCATTGATGTGTGATTGATTTATCATTCCAAGTGGTGGAGAATGTAGACTTGAGCCAAGCTTATGGTAGTGTGTGTTTGTGATGTGATGATTGAGTGAGCTTAAACACTTGAGGGTTGAGTGAAATGCCTATCTTGTGAGGATTGTTGATATGGCGAACTAACACTATCGACATGGGGCAATTACGCAAGGCTTAGCAGGTCGCCAGGACCCACTAGGATCCTTGAAGATGCGGAGCTCACCCACATGGAGGTAACCTACAAGCGGGGCTCGCCCAGAGCTCGCGTTTTATCCCTGGGAAGGTCTCGCCGAGCTCCATCATCGCATAACGTCCGTGGGTCACACAAGGCACCAGAGCTCGCCCTGGAGCTCGCCTAAACCACCTAGGCTCATCTCCGAGCTCGCCGACGAGCTCGCCTATTAGTCGAATAGAACCCCGATGGTGTGCTCTTTTTCCCTCTGTCCGGTTTATCCACAAGGGTGGTTTACGGCGAGGTTTTTAATGAGGCCCATCTAGTCTAAGGCATAGTAGTAGGATGAGGCATGATAAAGGGAGCAGTGTAAGAGACCAAGACGAGGGTAAGGAACCCTCGTCAACACCGGAAGCCACATAGGCTCGTAAGGTGCCGTCTCACACTCGCACACCTATAAATAAGACCTCTCTTGTACTATTCACACAATGCTCACAATTCTGAAAATCAATACTACTACTCTTGCAATATTTCTCTCTCTAAACTCTCTCCTCATATTTTACATCCAAGAACATAAAATCTTAGATTATTGTTTGATAGGATTAACATGATATAAGGCCACATAAACAAACATCGATTAATAAATTCTATCAACAATTTGGCGCTAGAAGGAGGGCGTGTAGTGCACATGAACCGTCGAATTAAGAAATCTTCAAGAACAAAAAATTAGGGTTTGTTGAAGATTTGAAGGTGTTCTTGACAAAACTCAAGAACACTTGAAGATACACACACATCTTCATCCCCTGAACAAAGAATCCAGATTTCTGGACAAAAACCCGAATTTTTGGATTTCACAAAATCGGTCCGGAACAAGTTTTCAAACCCGCGCGTGCACACGAATAAACCGAATTTCGGACAATTCGTCACATGCGAGGCTAGACGAAAACTTGCACAGTTCCACCTAAGCTGGACGATAACCATCCAGGCGACCTCCATCACCCCGGCGACCTCCCTCCACTTCGACGCCCTTCAGCGAGTTACCCCCTCTGAAACCCAAAAATGGCCAACACTCGAGCCGCCAAGGGACAGACCTCCGCAACTGCGGGAAGGTCTAGAGGGGGCAATCAAAACCAGGTCGAGGTGGAGACCTCACACTAGGTGGTGGAGACATCACAACCGCCTCGCCAGAAAAGCACTGCAGCTCCGCGACCTCAGCGAACTGCGGCGACCCAGGAAGACTTAGCCCCCGCTCTGAGGGACCTGGTCAGCAATCCTGACGAGCTCCAACGCACCATCGCGACCTTACAAAGGTTGCAGCAACGACAGCAGGACGAGCTCGCCCTAGTACCTAGGCGAGCTCCAGCCGCCGAAACCAGGGAGCAGACCAGGCCCACCCAGGGCACCCAAACCAGGGGAGACTACAGCGTACTCCCCACCGAGCAGGAGGCGAGCTCGACATAAGCTCGCCAGCGCCGGGAGAGGACCGGTAAAGCCAAAATGGGGGAGGAGGGTCCCGCTCCTTACACCGGAAGGGAGCCGGCCTACACTGGGGCGTCTGGCACCCACCAATCTCAAAGGAGGGAAGTCCTCCAAGGCCGCCTGGGCCCGAGGTACGAGGAGAATGAGCGTGCAGCAGCCCCAGCTGCATCCCAGGGGGACTCTGACCAGCAGCCACGCAGGTCAGCCCACGAAAGGCTAAGGAGGCCCGCCACTGACCGGCTAGGCCCCCACGGCGGACGCCAATTCCAGCCCATCACTGAGAGGTCACCCCAGAGTGAGGCACCTCGGGGACGTGCGTCCGCGAGACGCACGACCTTTGAGCACCCTCCGCCGGAGGTGACCCGTGACGACAAGCTGGTCTCACTGAAAAAGGCCGTTGAAATGCTACAAGCGCAGGTAGCGGCCAAGTCTGGCGGACTTGACGCCACGACTCTCCCCACCTCTCCGTTGGCACCTGCCATCCTCCGCGCACCGGTCCAGAAGAAAATCCAATTCCCAGTGATGTCCGCGTATGAGGGCGAATCCGACCCGAAGGCCCACCTGGCCAAGTATTGGGAAGATGTCTCTATCACTTTGGGATGTGCATGATTGGATGGGCCTTCCCTTGACAGGCCACTTGTTCGACGAAGTCGTGTCGGATGAGAAAGAGCTTCTTGACAAAACCTCATATATCCCTTAGGTTCCACAGAGTTGTCACTCCCTGCTGCACGCTTATCATCTCCTTCGAGGCAGTTCATCAGAAGGCAAAGTATCCATCTCCAAGTGGATAGGATTCTGGTCAATCAAACCGTTGAATTATCATAAGCCGCCTCTTCGGGTTGAGAAGAAATGGTCAAATCGATCGAAGCTGACTCACAATCCTACCGGTGATCTGAGCGGGCATAAGACATGGACGTCCCCCAGGCTGTCATCATTCCAGAAGGTAGGTCTTCAGCGATGGAGATATGAAGAGACATATTTGGCTGCTTTCCTTGCTTGCTGGCTTTGCACATTCATCTTGCCTAATGACGACGTAGACCAGATTAGACCTGGGACATTCAAGATAGTGTGTTTGATGGCCAAGGGCCTTGAAGTTGGCCTTGCTGTTCCAGTCTTGGCGAGCATCTACAGAGGATTGAATGAGATTTCAAATCGATCGAACCCTTCTGATGACCATTCATCCTTTCAGGTGCACTTTGTATATGCATGGCTGGCGCAGTACTTCAAGACACATTATATGACAACTACCAGATTGGACAAGCCTCCGATGGTACTCGACACCGGAGAGAATGGTACTCGATATTATGATCCGGTTGAGGCTCGTAAGTGGATTCACAAAGCAGTCCAAGTTACTTTGACTTGCCATCTCAACCACGAACGAACTTCATTTGCAGATGATAGAGAAAGTCCAGGAGATGTATGGAATTACTTTATGACCCTTAGATCGAGCTTCCTTCCTTTGAGGCAAAGGGACTGTTTTGCTCTTGAGCCTTATAGCCCGCATCGATTCAACCGTCAGTTTGGCTTTTGTCAAGAGCTGCCTGGGATGATAAAAGGAAACAGCAATCGTGAAGGTTCATTGGCCAGGGGAGTGCACTATTGGAAATGGTGCATTTTGTGCAAGACACTCTCCAGCATAAGTTTTCCAGCTGCTCCATAAAATCCTCGGACCTTTTCTGTTGTGGGATACAAGAAGTGGTGGAACCAAGTCCATGGTTCGTACTTGGAGAGCCATATCAACGATTTGATCAAGTTAAAGCCCATTCTGCCATCGTCAAAGGAAGTAGTAAACGTGGATGGTCTTACTTCTCAGGCTATTCAAGAGCAAGAGACTTCTCCCAGCCAGACGATTCCATCTTCTGCACATCTTGAGCAGCTGCAGAAACAGAAGAGGAAGTCGAATGTTCAACATTCCGTGAGTCAAGTGGACGTGAAGATGTCCACTGGAAGCGTTAGAAGCGTAAGGAATCTCCCCAGGCTGTTGAAGATATAGTTGACTCTGAAGCCTCTTGTCTGAGAAAGAAGGTACATCTTTTATCTTTGACTTGTATTTCCCGTTGATATCTTCTTATATTTTTCATTTTGCCTTTTTCAGACTGTTCACAAGATTCTTGGCACTGAAGAAGCTCAATCTGATGACGAAGTGTCTTCTCATTTTATGATGTCATCAACGAGGCCTACTCAGACTCCTATGCTCGAGCCTCCTCGCAAGGATGAAACCTCCATTTTTCAGGCCGATAGATTTATCGAAGACCACCAGCGAAACTATGTTGCTGTCTTGTGGAAAGACTTCATCAGTAAGATTGCCAGGACTCCTATCAACATGTTGTCTTCCATGAAGGAGCAAGTGCCGCTTATACTGGAAGAAATGAAGAAGTTTGATCGTGTTGATTCCTCCATCCTGAAGGGTGAACTGACAGCCTTATTCGATAAGGCTGATGCATATGATGCTATGAGGTCGAAGTCTGCAGATGGCATGGATAAAGAGACTATCAATCGACGCTTGGAGGAGGCAACAACCATCTTCATACTTGCAAGGTGAATGACACATAGGCATCCAGGAAGGTCGAAGCTACTCAAGCTGAGTACAGGCAATTGGAAATGGAGATTGATGAGCTACAAAGGAAAAAGAAGGCGCTGCTTCTGACACTGGAACAAGACCAACAATCTACTCAGAATGCAAAGGATGAAGCCCGGGCTGCTGCAGAAATTGTTCGCACTATTGAGAAGACTCAAGTTCTTGAGATCACTGTTGCTGATGATTTGAAGAAGTCCAAATCAAGATTGGAAGCCGCTTTGAGAAATATAAAGGATGTTGATCCTTTTGTTTAGTTCCACTTAGCATTTGCTTTATTTTGCCTTTTGCATTCTTTGTATTGAACTCCACTTTATCTTATGAGTGATTAGCTGCATTTTACTTTGGCCATTACTTTTGCCGCTTTATCTTTCCCGCCATCTTTATTGTTCAATATCTTTATTAAGTATGTAAACTCAACAAGATAATTGAAACATGACTGAACTTAGGAATTTCTAAGCTGCCTACGTATCTCTATAAAGAGGATCAAGCCATAACGTAGTTCAAAATAAATCCCAATATGATTTGATTTGAGGGTTTTGTTGTACACAGTTTATCCTCATGCGGGCCAGGAGGGACATATACTTTTTACTACCATAGTCGCAGTAGGATGTAAATTATTTATCCACTTAAACATCTTTAATGGGATAAATTATTAGTTTTACCACGTGTAATCATCTTTGGTGGTTTGTCGTTCACAATTTAAGCTCGTACGGACCAGGAGCAACTAGCAGTTTAAGCTCGTGCATCATGGAGCTATTTGCAGTTTAGGCTCGTGCTTGAAGGAGCAACTAAAAGTTTAGGCTCATGAGTCGTGGAGCATACTTCAGACTTGATTTTCAAGCATAATAGCATTTAAGGAATTTTTCGTTGATGGGGCCGATGCTTTTTCCATCTTCGGATATCAACTTGTAAGCACTGTTCGTATAGACTTCCGTCACAATATAAGGGCCATCCCATCTGGTTAAGAATTTATTACCAACCCGATGTGTTTTGACAATGGGTCTTCTAAGTGCGAGCACCAAGTCACCAACTTGAAACGAACGCCTTTTCACCTTTTTGTTGAACGTTCTGGCAAGGCAGGATTGATAGCACTCAAGTCTTTGTTGAGCTTCCAACCTCTTCTCATCCAAGGCTTCCAATTCAGCAAGACGCAGCCGTGCATTCTCTTCATCAGTCAGCCCTTCTTGGATAGCCATCCTTAGAGACGGTATTTGCTTCTCCAAAGGAACAACGACTTCAACACCATACACCAGCGAGTACGGAGTAGCTAGAGTAGGAGTTCTGTACGTGGTCCGATATGCCCACAAAGCCTCGTTCATCCTTTCATGCCAGTCTCTTTTTGACTTCGACACGACCTTCTTCAACAAACTGCAAAGAGTTTTATTGAAAGCTTCAGCAAGGCCGTTAGCAGCTGCATTGTACGAGGAGGACTTTCGCTGCTTGAAGTTGAACTTCTCACATAGCTTGTCAATGTGACTATTGGAGAACGATGAGGATGTAGCGCGGAACTCCGTATCGATATATGATGTTGACAAGGATGAAGTCGGCAACATTTTCCTTTTTCACTTCCCTCAAGGGTACACTTCAGCCCATTTAGAAAAGTAGCCGGTTGCACCAAGTATGTAGAGATGACCACCAGAAGACTTTGTTAGTGGACCCACGACATCAAGACCCCAAGCATCAAAGGGCCAAGAAGCGATAGTTGGATGTAGAGGTTCAGGAGGCTGATGGATCACATTGGCATGGAATTGCCACGCTTGACATCTTTGAGCATAATTCATGCAATCTTTTACCATTGTTGGTCAGTAGTAGCCCATTCTCTTTATCTGGTGATGCAGCTTCGGTCTGGATTGATGTGCGCCACATATTCCTGAGTGAGCTTCTTCCATCGCTTGAACAACTTCTTCATCGCCCAAACATCTCAGGAAGACACCATCGAATGATCTTCTATAGAGAATGCCCTTGTAGTAAATGATGAGGGGAGCACGACGTCGAACATCAACTCTTTGTCGTGGATCTTGAGGAAGTTTCTCGTGTTGAAGATAATCAACCAAGGGTTGCTGCCAATCTTCCTTCTCTATCTCGAAGACTTCCACAATAAGGTTCTCGACTTCTTCATCATCATCGTCGAAGATCGGTGGAATAACCAAATTCTTGCATACTGGGATGCGAATGTTTGCTTCGGGTATAGCTATGGTTGATGCTAACTTAGCGAGGGCGTCTGCTTGCTTATTCTCGCTTCTAGAAACGTGCTTGATCTCCACATCTCCAAGCCAGTTAATCATTCTTCGGGCATAGTTGTAGTACGGAAGCAACTCCGGTTCTTCACTTCATATATCCCGAGCAGCTGATTCACCACAAGCAAGGAATCTCCATACACATTCAGGTGCAACTGCTTCACATCGACTGCCATCTCAAGTCCGAGTATGAGGGCTTGGTACTCAGCAACATTGTTGGAACAATTTTGAGTCAGGGATAAAGAGTATGGCAAGACATATCCTTCTGACGTGACAAACACCACTCCCGAACCGGCTTCTTCTCTGTGTGAAACGCCATCAAAGTACATCTTCCACGGAAGAGAAGTTTCAACTGTCAAAACATCTTCATCTGGAAGATCATCAGTCAGTTCCCATTCAGCGGGAATCGGGTGATCGGCTAAGAAGTCGGCAAGGACTTGTCCTTTGATAGCTTTTTGCGGCACATAGACAATCTCGAATTGTTGTAGCTGAAGATACCATCTTGCAAGTCTATCAGAGAGAACCGGCTTGGACATGACAAACTTCAATGGATTTGCCTTGGAGATGAGTCGGACGGTATGAGCTTGGAAGTAGTGCTTCAACTTCTGAATC
Organism: Prunella vulgaris; assembly: GCA_026898435.1. Lineage (NCBI taxonomy): Eukaryota > Viridiplantae > Streptophyta > Magnoliopsida > Lamiales > Lamiaceae > Prunella > Prunella vulgaris. The sequence goes on along the minus strand of JAPKLY010000351.1, from coordinate 474,776 downwards.
GCAAAGATAAGCGCAAGACATATCTTCTCGATCGGTGAATAGTTCAGCTCATTTGGCACCATCGTTCTACTCAAGTAGTATAGAGCATTTTCCTTGCCTTCATCATTCTCTTGTGCTAGCAAGGCCCCAACTGGACTTTCTTGGGCAGCTACATAGAGTATCAACGGACGTCCGGGTATCGGAGCTGACAACACTGAAGGCTTCATCAGGTAGGCTTTGATGCTGTTGAACGCATTGTCACAAGCTTCATCCCACTTGAATGGATTGCCCTTCTTCATAAGGTGGCTGAATGGTTGACATCTGCCCGCCAAATTTGAGATAAATCTTCTTAAGTAAGCCAACTTTCCTTGCAAACTCTTGAGCTCACTGATGTTGCGAGGCTTCAGCATCTTTAGAATTGAATCAATTTTCGCCTGCTCAATCTCTATACCTTTACTTCGAACAATAAATCCGAGGAATTTCCCTGAAAAGACTCCGAATGCGCACTTCAATGGATTCATCCTTAGCTGATATTGTCTGAGCCATTCAAAGACTCACCTCAAGTCTTGCAGATGATCACTCCGCTTCTTTGACTTTACCACCAAATCGTCCATATAGCATTCAGTACTTTTATGGAGCATGTCATCAAATATCTTTTGCATTGCTCTCTGATATGTTGCACCGATATTTTTTAACCCGAAGGGCATCACTTTGTAGCAGTAGATCCCTTTTGGAGTGCGGAATGCTGTGAGTTCTTCATCACTTGGAGACATGCGGATCTGATTATAGCCTGACATTCCATCCATAAAGGATAAAGCTTCGTGGCCTGTAGTTGCATCAATCATGAGCTCTGTAATAGGCAAGGGAAAGTCATCCTTGGGGCAAGCAAGGTTGAGATCTCAGAAATCAACATAAACGCAGAGTTGTCCATTCTTCTTTCGTACCGGGATGATGCTAGAGATCCACTCCGGATACTTCACTTCTCTGATGAACCCGACTTCACTCAGCTTGTTGATTTCATTTTCGATTAATGAAATGATCTCGGGCCCGAATCGATGTTGATCCTGCTTGACAGGTCGAATCTCTTTCTTAACCGACAACTGATGAACAACTTTGGGATCTAGCCCGGGCATTTCTTTGTAGGTCCATGCGAACACGTCCCTGAATTCTTTTAAGAGCTTTATGTAAGCCTCTTCTTCCTCTTTAGTCAGCAAGGCACTTATGAATGTTGGCCGAGGATCGCTTTCATCTCCCACGTTAACTTCTTTCAACTTATCAACGGTGGCTTTGACACCTTCCTCGAACTCTGGAGGAGCATCTTCGGCATCTTCTTCAACAGGAAAAGCTTCATCAGAGATGGTGATGTGATTCACAGATGCAACATCTTCTCCGACTTCTTCTTGACCTTCATAGACGATAGTCTGCCTCATCCGACCATCTCTTCCTCTAACAAGGATTGTCCTCATATTTCTGGTGTCTTCAGAGATAACTCCTTGTCTAACCATCGAGGTAATTCTACTTTGCATGGCTCTGTTTCTTTCAACTTCTTCAAAGGCCGGCTATTGGACAACACGAGAGTCTATAAAATTTGAAGCTACGCTTTCTCTATCATCATCTTCCACTCGGCTGTAGATGATCGTCTGCCACTTTGCTTTCAAAACACTTCCGCAAGATACCTTCAAGATTGTCTTCCGCCTCATACGAGATGGAATCAAGCTTTGGAGCTTGTGGTAGTGAGGAGGTTTGGCAATCTTCTTTCTCCATTGGTTGTTCTTCCACTGCGGTCCCAACCTCTCGAAGACAGAGACTCTCTTTATCTTTCTTCCGTCCTTGTCAAAGGCATCTTCCGTTGATAAAAGTTCACCATCTGTGATGTTTAACATGCTGACACTCGTTCTTTTGATCGGGATGCGAATTGGGGCTGGTGCTTCATATCCAAGACCGACTCTATTATTCTGGGCAGGAATATGCATACTCTTCCTTATCGATTTTTGAGCAGCTTTATCTTCCTTCTTTGTGGCTTTCGCAGCTCCATGGGATGAACTCTTCGATGCTGGGATCTCTTGAGATTTGTATCCAGCTTGAACCAAAAGTTTGAAGGCTTGTGGACCGTAAGACTTCGACATGAGAGCCTCAACAATTTCTCCATGTTCTGTTTTAGCTTCAAGAACAGGTCGGGTGAACCCTTTGAGCGGTTGTGGAGATGGCTTTGTCAAATCCAGCTTGGTCAGAGGCAGTGTTAGCTCTTCAAGTGCATCATCACTGTCAACATGTTTCTTCCCTTTATCTGGACGGGATGACATCGCATCTTTACTGCCCCCTGCGGCTTGAGCATCTTTTGCGATCTCTTTAGGTGATTCTTCTTCTTCAGCTTGGGCAGTACACTTGAGGTAGTACTTGGCATCAGAGAAGTAAGATTCAGCATCAATGAAGGGTTTCGCATCACCAAACACTCGCTTCACATCGCCATCTCTGCAATACTTGAAGCACTAATGCATTGTGGAAGGTATCACACCATTCTCATGAAGCCACGGACGTCCAAGCAGCATGTTGTACGATGTCCTTGCATCAATAACATGGAAGAGAACGGTTGAGACCATTTCATCAATCAACAAGTCTAACATCATCGTGCCAAGAGCTCGCTGTCCCTCTTGGTTGAATCCTTGAATCATCAAGCAACTTTTGCCCATCTCATCAGCCGTGATGCCCAACTTCTTCATCATCTTCCAAGGTAGGAGGTTTACTCCTGATCCGCCATCGACTAACATCCGGTTAACTTTTTTTCCCCTCGTGTATCCAGTCACGAACAGCGGACGGTTGTGCGGTTGTGAGCCCAGCAAAAAGTCTTCATCTGTGAAGCTCATCATCATAGCGCAATCAGCAGTTGCATTTTCTTTGGGTGGATGATTTTCACTTGTACCCACCATGTGACAAGTCTCATAGTCATAGTCGTCATCTTCAATAGAGATAAAATTTGAAGCGGCTTCCTCATCAAGCAGAATCTTCCCTTGCTCGACTAACTGCATGACTTTATCTTTAAAGACAAAGCAATCATGGATTGGATGACCCACCAGTCTGTGGTACTTGTAGTACTTGGGGTCGTTGACACGTCCAGCTTCATCTGGCCACTTCATTTCTAGGAGTTCGATGAGTTTGTCCTTCATCAAGTCATCAAAGATTCCTGAGACGTCAGTGTCTAGGAATGGATATTGCCTTTCTGCATTTCTTTCAAGGTCGGCTTCCTTTGCGTTCTTTCAGGAACAGGAGCAACTGTTTTCCCCTTGTCATCTCAGATTTCTTTACTTCGTTGAGTTTTGACAGGCTTTGGGCTTGTCTGCATAACTTCTTTGTGCGATGCCTTGACAAATGTTCTGCCCCCTTTCTTGGCCTCCGGTTTTTCTCTGAACCTTCGCTGTTCATGAGTTGGTGGTCCATCTAATCCGGCAGCTGCCATGCTCAATTCCATATCGTGAGCTCGAGTCATCAATTCTTCAAATATTCTTGGCTGGATCCCCTGCAAGATATATCGGAGACCCCATCGCATCCCTTGGGTGCACATCTCGATTGCAGACGCTTCAGACAGTCTGTCCTTGCAATTGAGGCTGAGATTCCTCCATCGGTTGATATAGTCAATGACAGGCTCATCCTTCCATTGATGTGTGCTCGTCAGCTCGATCATGCTAATGGTCCTCCTTGTGCTGTAGAAGCGGTTGAGGTACTCCTGCTCCATTTGGTTCCAACTGTTGATGGAGTTAACTTCCAAGTCGGTGTACCAGTCGAAGGAATTGCCTTTGAGAGAGCAGATAAACTGCTTCACAAGATGATCGTCATATGTCCCGGCATTGTTGCAATTTTTGATAAAGTGGGCGACGTACTGCTTTGGGTTGCCCTTGCCATCGAACTGCTGGAATTTTAGAGGTTGATAGCCGACTGGCATCCTCAAGCTATTGATCCTTTTGGTGTAAGGCTTGGCATAGTTGTGGCTTGACTTGGAGTTGTCTTCAAATTTCCCCTTCACAGTCTCCAAGATGAGTTCTTTGAGCTAATCAACTTGTATACCGCCGTCAGCTGATATCCGTAGCTCCCTAGCAGTTGGTTCAGTTTCAGCTGCTTGGTATTTGTTCGGAGGGATGGAGGCCCTTTGTCTTGGATCAAACGTCGTTTCTTGAAGGATTTGATGAAGAACGGCTCAAACTTCGAAGAATGTCTTCAGATTTGGTGAAGAACTCTTTGAATCTTCGAAGGACTTGATCGATCGATCTTCTTAGCTCGCAGATTGCTCGTCGAGAGGATTGCTGCTTACTCGTTCATCTTCGAAGCTTTTCGATATCTGAAATGCATGGACTTCACCCCCTATTTATAGGGTGAAGAGTGAAGAGCCTTCCATTCTTGCGCTGACACATGGCGCGATCTGGTTGGCTGATGGTGATTTGATTGGCGACATTTACAAATCAACCAAATTTGGTTTGATTGATTTCCGCCGTCTTCATAAATAGGGCAAATCAGTCCTTTATTGCCATTTACGAGTACTGGGAGACTCGTAATTTAGTAACGACTTGTACCGTGTACAATAAATATCATTTTACTATTTAATTAGAGAATTAATTTGATAAATCCTCAAAATTAAAATAGTAATATATATTGATATTTATTTAATTTATACACGTGTCAATATTTAATTGGATAGCAAAATTAATTTGCTTACAAACAAGATTCGTCATTTTAAAAAATCGAAAGTTGTTTATCATGAACAATGTTCACATAATACGCGCATCAATAGTTTTACAAGATAGACCTCTCCTCCAACCTTTCTTATCTAAACTTACTTCATTTTCTCCTAATTTGACATCTTTTTCCACCAATTCTTCATCTTTATTTGCTTCATTAGGGGTGAAACCAATCTGTAATTGAACACCCACAAGTAAACAGATTTTTATTAGAATTGTTTTTGTTTAGCCAAAAGGTGTCTACGTGCAAGTGTACACGATCGTTATTGCAATGACAAGCTTAACCAAGTTTATTTAATATCGAACCCAAAGGAGACGGAGATTTGTAAGGTGAGACTATTGTTCTTGATTCAAAAACACAAAGCAAATAAAAGGGATTTGTTATCTATGTCTACTAGTGCGTCAAACTTGTAAACTACCTATCACCTTGGTTCACAAAGTGAGCGAGTGTGAGAGTTATGTGCTAGTGTACTATCCTATGTTTCTTATGGTGAGGTATCACGTTATCATGCCATGGAATTGTGTACAATCAATTGGTACGCCACTCTAACATGCAAGAGGTCTCCCTAATAACACATCAAAGCCTCTAATTGTTCTTCCTATTCACTAAGTATAGCTCTCACTATCTTAGGAATTTAATCAAACACTTTGCATGCATTTGGCCTAGTACAAGAAGATTTAGGAAAATAGGCCAATTCTCATTGAGACTATCTCCTAATGGCCCTTATGATCAACTAAACATGCAAGGCATTCATTCAATCCATCAATTTAGAGAATTGATCATACAACAATTCATAGCAATCAAAAGATCAACATATTCACCATACTACTCCATAGGAGTCATACACCAACACACAAAGGGGTTAGCCCATGGCTAATTTGGTAATCATAAAAGAAATTGAAACATTAGCTATCATCATTATGCAGGAATTATACAAAGTATTCAAGAATTTACCTATTACAATTGGAATTGAAAAGATACAAGACTACCTCTATAAGCTAGAAAATGATCCAACAATAGAAATTGAAAATCAATCGGTAGAAATGTAGCTTATGCTATGCTAAGAATGCAGGCGAAAACTGATCGTCGATCCGAACGGTAGATCACAAGTATTCGTCGAAATCGTAAATTGAAATCTAAGAACACCACTTGGAAACTACCTCTAACTTCTTCTAATCTAGTGAGAGAATATGAATCTAAGAAAATGATAAAAGTCCCTAGAAAATCTGAGATGGAGGTATATAAATTGCCCTTGGATCATTGACTAAGATGTCCTTCATTAAAACGCGCAAAAATACGAAAATAGCCCTGAAAATCCGAGAAATCTGAGCTGCTGACGCCCAAGAGCTGAGCAACTGTCGACCACTTGGGCGACAGCTTGGTCGACAGAAGGCCCTCTTGTCGTCCAAGAGCTGAGCAACTGTCGACCAAGCTTGATCGACAGCCAGCTCGACAAACGCTTGCCGTTCCAGAGATTGAGGTCGCGCGATGCTTGTCTTCCGAGGATGGAGTCCGTGTCGCCCGAGGCCTTAGTCTCGGTCGATGCGTGACTTCCTTGTTTTTGTCATATCTTGAGCTCTAGAACTCCGATTGACTCGATTCTTCTTTCGTTGCGACCCTCTCTTCAAGCTCTTCAACATAGGATAACAATTTCTCCATTTTGCTCAACTCCAGAATTTGGACTTTTTCCGATCTTGCTCGTTTCTTCCTCATCTTGCTCGTTTTCACCTACAATCACAACTTCCTTGCCAAAAAGGGTTAAATACACAATGTATCATATAATATGGTCAAATATGAACATAATATCACTAAAAACATATAGAAATGAGTGTTAAAACATGCAATTATGACCCTAATCAGTTGTACAAAGGAAAAACAACAGAGATAACATAACTGAGTTTTTTTTTCTTATATATACATATAATTCACTAGTTTTATGACAAAAGTGGCTATAGTTATAATACTCAGTTTTGTGGTTTTGGATCTATAAATTTTTTCTACTGGAAAAATATCATATAATGTACTGACTTACCTTTATCTTGCTAAGATTTATGTAATTGTTTTTATCCATTTAGCAGTAAAATGGTAAATTTAGTTAAATTGTATATTTACATGTTGTAATAATAATTTAAGAAAATACCATTAAATTTGTATATGCAGAAAATAAGAATGATTGCTATTTGTGAAGAAAAATCTGGGAAGAATCAATAGTGGTTGAGCTTTTTTATGATTTTAAAAATACGGCGATTCCCTCTAGTCATGCTCTCATTTAAAAAAAAAAAAAAAGTTAATTTCATATACGAGTTAAATTTATTTTTAAAAAAATAATGTTTTAATTTATAGTATAAGTAAATCATCATTTTTCTATTTCTATCCAAGACAGAAGGAGGAAGAAAGAGAAGATGGGGAATGAAAATGATGTGAAGTGGAGAGCGTGTTATTGACCTTTCCACTGGGTTTTGATTTTGAGTCAGATAATAAATAATACCAAGTACCAAGTTTGACATAATAAAATACCAACTCCACATATATATTTTCGTTTACATAAACCATTGATTTCGTCTTTGCAGGCACTGTTCCTTTGTTTTCTAAAAGTTAATCAAATTTTCCAAGGTTTGGCCAACTGGACCCTTAATATTGATCCAAATTGTTCCAAGGGTATACAACTCTGTTCCTAAAAGCTTTATTTACATTTTTTTTTTTATTTGTCCCACAAAAATTTATATATCTTAAAACTAAAATTGTGATTAAAATATGCATCACAATTTTCACAGTACACATTCTACTAATTATAGTTTAAAAATACCACTACTAATTATACTTTAAAAATACCACAAACTTTTGAGCAATAGAAAGTAGTAATACCAGAAAAAGTTTCACTTGAGGATATTTTAATGCAAGAAATCCTGAAGTCATCTTTTATTTGCCAGATTAGCATTACAGATACAATTGATTAACATTTTTGTGGACTAAATTTGGCAGAAGAGTTCTCTTTGAAGAATATCTGCATGAAATATAGATGAAGAATATTTCCCATAATCAATATGCAGAAATCTAACAAAGACTCTTCCATTCCATGGTTGAGACTGCAAGATTGCAGAATACAAAATCAAGACAGGAGAAACTGCACCATCAATATTCCTTTATAGTATGCATCAGAAGCTCTATGGTGTGAGTATCATCATCTATATACACGGCATCATACAGAATAAGGTACCGATTCTTTCAAATTCTTACATGCAGTTCAGTTTCAGACCACATATCCTCGAGATCTTTGTGATTCGACTTTTGTCCATCGTCTTCACCACACGGTTTCCAGTTGATTCATATGAGTTTGAGATAAACCTCTTAAGAGATTCAAAATTGTCTGGTGGTCTATAGTAGGTGCCTTGTTGGGGATCTGAAAGGTGACTGAGTCTGAGCTCTATATTGTGGGATCTCGAGCCATGGATCAAGAGAGCTTCTTGGGACGGGCCTTACTGGAAATACCGATTGATGATTATAGTTATGATTGCTTTGAGTAACATAAGGATAAGAGGGATGTGGTGGAGACAGAAAAAAGTTATTGTACGCTGCTCCATCATTTCGTAGAGGACTTGAGGATGGAGATACGGGCAATGATGCTGTTATTATTCTTGTGTTATCCCTGCACATGTATTTAAAAAGTAACATTAACGTAAGTGTGCTTAGCAATATGCAGAATAAATGCAGAGTTTTGAGTGTTTCGATAGTACCTCAGGTTTATTAAGGCCCTTGATACTGTTATTCTTGGGATATCATCTCTATCAAAAGAACCGTTGCTCACTCTGCTCGACTGCATTTCCACAGCAGTCTACCATGAATATTGATTAAAAAAAGTTCAGATATTGTGCAAAACTTTGATATACAGCAATAAGCGAATATAATCCGAGTTAAACTAGAATGGTTATTGATCAAACAGTTCCTCTACAATTCTATTTGCCCTGAATACACTCCAACGGAACTGAAAGAGAAAAAATAGCTTATTTGAAAGAAGCTAGTACATAATTAAAAAGGGGATATGCTTTTATAAGTCCAGCAAGTTTGCTCATTTCTTGTTCAAGAAACTCCATTTACCCTTATTGGATTTTGTCCCCTTAACTTCCAAAATTCACCTTTTCACTCCTTTTTAGTCTTTCGACCGGTTACAACGGGTGAGCAACCTATTTTGAATTCACGTAGCATTTTTTTTCAGATTTTTTTATTTTTTTTGTATTGCAACCCGTTACTTTCAAAGAGGTTATTAACCTGTTGCAGTCGGTCAAATGACTAAAAGGCTGTAATACAAAGTTAATAGAACAAAATTCAATTCAGGAAAGTGGAGTGTCCTGCAACAAAAATTGAGAAAACATACACGACTAAAATAATTTTTTCCCAATTCAAAATTTCTCGAAAAGATTGTACCAAGATATGGATCATGCAGTATTTACCGGAGTGCGGCTTCCATCAAAGGCCCGAGGAAATGCTTCTCTTGTTATAGTGACATTGGCTGCTCGCGCAGTGGTTTGATTTCTAACAAAAGGGTGACCAAGTAGTTGTGCTGCTGTGGGCCTTGCAGATGGTTCCCTCTGCAAACATAACCTTATAAAGCTTTTTGCATCAGCAGATAGGTGATCTGGAATTTCTGGAGTATCTCTGCTATTCCCGATTTTAAATATAGCCGCAACCTGTTAAATAACGAACCCCCAAAAACTTTAATATCATGTTGATATTCAACACATGTCGAACCAAATTTGCAAGTAAAAATGACTATTCTAACCCCTTCATACTGGCTCCAGGGAGGTTTACCCAATGCCATTTCAAGAACTGTGCAACCTAAGCTCCAGATATCCACCGGAAGACTGTACCCATTTGTATTCATAACAACCTGAGGGAGAACAGCATGTGGCTCAGAAATAAAAAAAAAAGGTTAAAATCACATTATCTTGTTTGTTGAAAGAGAGAGACCTCAGGCGCCATCCAGTAAGGGCTACCTTTGAAAGATAGCATTGATGAGCAGGTTGCAATCTGTTAAATAAAAAACATTAGATGAGTTGGAACTGTGTTACTGAAGACATCCATATATTACAACCCCCAACCATAACCAATCATCCACGAGTCTTTTTTTGAGTTGTCCATCATTATATTATCTATTCAGAACACTTACTCGAACATAACATTTTTTCTGTACAAGACATATGGCATGATATAAAAAATTCATTAATACATTATACTTTTACAAGAAGGGAGATGTTGAGAAAATTGAACATAGTCAAAAATTTTAAAAAATTTAAATTGAAAAAGCATGGTAAAATCAAAGCTAATGAGAAATTCCAAGCAAGTAAATAGCAAATAAGGAATTTGTTATGGTTGACATCATAGATAGCAAATAAGGAAAACAATACATACATGTTTGGCCATGCCGAAATCGGCTAGCTTAATTTCACCATTTGGATCTACTAAAATGTTAGCGCCTTTGATATCTCTGCAGAAAAGTGATGAATTTTAGAACAATTTGATCTGAAATACAGATATAATGATCTGATCACCAGGGGGAGGGGGAGAGAGAGAGGGAGACATAGAGAGACTGAGAGCAGAGAGAGAGAGAGAGAGAGCATAGACGCACCTGTGCACTGTATTGCGCCCATGCAAGTAAGCCAGTCCAGAGAGAATTTGACGGGTGTAATTTTGTATAACAGGTTCAGCAAACGGCCCGTATTCTTGAAGTAATTTGTGGATAGAACCTCCAGAAACATACTCCAAATAAACTGATAGCCTCTCTTCATTCTAAAGAGAATTGAGTATAAGAAGGAGTCTCATAGCATGTTCAATCATTTAATTAAGAGATGCACAAGTATGAGATGTACTATATACTCTTTGAAATTTGAATAGAACAAAATCGTACCAGATCGCTTCCATAGTATTGAACAATATTTGCCTGTGAAAGCTGACTTAGCAATTTTATTTCCTGAGAAGATAACCAAAAATGTTAATAGGTAATAATCAGGCCCTTAATCAATGCATAAATCATATGGGTAAAATGTAAACTGCAGAAGTCTTCCTCAAGTAGGCAACACTGTAAATCAGCACAGAAACTAACCTGATTCAGTTGCTTGAGACTTTCTTTTGATGATTGATCCTCTGAACAAAGTCTTACTTCTTTTATTGCACACATTTGCCCATTCTCACTGCCATTCAGACATAAAATTCATGACAAATGCCAGATTGACAAATAAAGTGTGACAGTAGGTTTTGAGTAAACACAACATTTTGTATTTATTTGAACAAGAAAAACTATAAAGCTATGCATCACTTTTTCAAGTATTCTTCCAAGACAAAAACTGCAACTGCTGCAGTTTTGACTCATCCATAAAAAGAAAATCTAAAATATATAATGAGAAGTATTAATTCGTACAAAAAAGAGTAAGTATTAGTTTGTAAGCTTAACAACATTGGTATTTTTTAAATATACAACAATATTTTTTCAACATATGAACGGATACTTTCATCACATGAACTAATACTTTTTGACAATTTCACCAGGGAGTTATCCCTGCCTCTCCCCGGCCAGGAAAAGGAGGGTTTGGGTAATGTGACAGCCAATGTAAAACTTTGTCGCATCACCATGTCACGAGGCAATTGTCGATGTTGTTCAGGCCAAGAAAAAAAAAGTGCCGTGCCAATAAATCCTTAAGCCTGACGAGAATAATTCTATGACTAGCAAATCATTTATTTCGTTGGGGATTTCCTGACTTGCATACAACCTAACATGATTTTATTTGGTTCATGTAGCCTGCCCTAGTTATTTGGGATTAAAGACTCAGTTGGTTTGAACTAAAACTTTTCGACCGCTTTTTTATTTGGTTAGCGAAAAATATAAATAAAAAAGTAGCACCAGTTGTTACTCCTCTTCCAAATATTCCCATTACCTGTTAAATCCGAGGTAAACATGGCCAAAAGTGCCTCGCCCCAGAAGCCTTCCTTTCCTCCATTTCGAAGATAAGCTACCTGAACTTTCAGATATACCAGGTGGACTTCTCGGGGCAGGTAATGCAGAAGGGCTAACAGGAGAACCAGGTGGAAGGGGCAATCTATGGCCCTCACTCTTTGAATCCTCAAGTTTAGCAGGTGGAGAGTCCAAATTCATTCCATTAAAACGAGCGTGAAGAGAAGATATAGGAGTTGCAATACCCCTGGATCCTCGACCTGGGCTCCGTAGTACAGGACTTAATTTGTTCTCCCCCTGTCCTCTGTTAAAGAATTCAAATAAATCAATGCTAGCAACTTTTTGTGCCTCTCTTTAGCATCTAATCAAGAGAACCAAAAGAACACTTTCAATCAATCATGTGAAAAATTATATCTACAACCCCTCAATCGCCTCGATTCAGCCAACAAGGACGGGCTAGAATTTCTAAGAATTTTAGTGCAAGAGAATCTAATTTTTGGTTCACCTCAAACTTTAGCTAGAGCATAAATAGAGACAAGATTTTAGGGAGATGAATTTCTCAAGCAATCAGTGCAGAAAAAAAAAATTTGCAATCTTTACAGAACAATTAATATCTATTGTAGAAAACAAGAAGAACAACCGCGTTGAGAAAATCAACTTTAATCCACAACAGAAGATAGCAAATTAAGAAAAGTCAAACAATTTCCGATCTAATTCTACCAAAAGTGAATCCAATTTTTACGAAAATCAAATAAGTAATCGATCAATCCAATCAAATATCACATAAATAATAACAACAATCTAAGACTAATTACTCAAACAAAGAAAGTTTATCATTCAATCGCCAAAAATCCCCAAATCAGAGAATTAAACAAACCTAAACGCAGAGTGATCAACAGCACCGTGTGCGTGATCATCGCACGATCCAGATGAGCTCACACTCGAAACGGAACCCGACCCGGGCCCGATCCCTACTCCCTGAGCCCGATCACTTATTGGGTCCGAAGGCCTAGGCAATTGATGCCCTTTATCTTGAGAAGAAGCTGAATCAAACCCGGAAAATCCCGATGAATCTACGCCGCCTAATTCCCTTGCTGCAGCCGAAAATTCCCTACTGCTTCTCGGCGAATTTCTCGATGGGAAAATATCCTCAAAGCTGTTGACTCTATTCTCAATTTCTTTCACTCTCTTCTTTTCATTCTTCACCGATGAACTCTTTGCAGAGCTTTCTGAACTTTTGCTCCCCCCAGATTTCTTCCCCCACCAAGCCGGCATTTTCCCCCAAATTGAAACCCAACACGATAATCTAAATCTATATCTATCTACTTATCTCTTCACATATATTACTTTGCAGGCATAAAGATACATATACCGCACCCCTGTGTATATGTACCAACCAAAGAAAGATCAATCGAAGAAGAAAATCTCGAAAACGGGTTGAATTTATATGCGGAATAATATCGATAAGCGTTGAAGAAGAGACGACCCCAGTTTTGTGAACACGCATATATGTAAAGTTTATCGGTATTCGCCCTTTGTCTTTAGCTCTGGCCAATTCTTTGAGAGCGAGAGAGGGTGGGTGGGGGCCTGATGAGAGAGAAAGGGCAAAATGATGAACAGCTAAGGCAGATGAGGGACGGCAAGCGGTGGTTGGATGAAACCAGCTAGTTGATGTGGCCTACTTTTCTAGAACAGCACACATGTATACGTATGTATACGAGTACACGCTGGGGTATGTGTATGTGTATGTGCGTGCAGGGAGCGTATAGAGTGGGTTTACGTGTGCGAGCAGTGTCAGTAAATGCATGCACTTGCTGTTGGTGGGCGCAAACTGAAAAGGACGTCCTACTTCCCTACTCGCCTACTCCTACTCTCTCTATCAGGACATATTATTTTTTAATTAATGTAATGTGACATGTGCATTTAATGGAGATTTATCTTTAAAATCTTCGTTTCAAAATTAATTATACTATTATTATTTTTCATTCTTCATAAAATTGAATATAATTGTTAAATATAAATTAAGTATATGTAAATAATAACATGAGATATAGATACACTAATATAGAAATAGAAAAGGTACATTTTATAAAGATAATATTATTATATTGTCATTTATAAAAATATCAATTGAACATGAAAATGTCATTTTCAATAAATAATACCCCTCTGTCGTACATGAATTTACACACTTTCCTTATTTGGACGTCCAACACAAATTTGCACACTACCAAAAAAGAAAACATTAATTTATGTGCACACTCACAAACCTATACACATATTTACCTATATGACACTACTTTATATATAAAACACATTTTCCTTAAAAAATGTTCCGTCGGTGCAAATTTCTACTGGAAGGAGAGAGTAATTATTAAGTACGAAATAGAGGGAGTAATAGTTTTATATGAATTCTTCTATCCCAAAATACATTGTCTATATACCCAAAATATTCATTTTACAATAGATTGTCCATTGATATGATATCATAGATAGTCATAATTATTTATTATAATGACATTATTATTTAAAAGACAATTTTATTCCATTTTTATGTACGACAATTAAAGGCTATTTTATTACCACAAATTCCTCCAATTTTGTTTATAGTATAAAGTCAATATTATTATATTTGTGTAATAATACTATAACATTCATATAATACTTGTTTATAGTGTGAAATTGATATCTTCATATTTTGTTGGAATATGTATAAATTTTGATGATTTCAAAAGTAAAGTAATAAGAGCAGATATTGTTGTTAGGATTGATGTCTCCTGATAGGTCAGGATATATTAATTTTATTTTACAAGTATTCAGTTGAGGGGGAACCCAGCTGAACTCAGGAAGTTTGAAGACCTAAAGACAATCCTGACGAATCCCACTAAGTATAAACTAACTCTTCTAAGCTGGTCAGCAGACTACTCAGTGAAGAGACTGATCCTAAAGATCAGTGCTGACTCTCATAAATCCGGAATGTGTCAGGCTATGTAAAAGACTCATGTACCTAACATATAATAGTCTGATGTCAGATTCCACTGAAGATCTTTAAAGTCTCCTGAAGACCAAGTTCCCTATAGATTGATCTGTCTGAAGTCATGTCTCCTGAAGTTTAATCAAGTCAGTTGAAGACAAGTTGCCTAAAGTCAGGACTACCCTAATCAAGTATCTTGAAGCAAAGATTTGTTAGAGTCTATTGACGTGGTTCAATGAGAACAAGGCAGCAGGCAAGTCTGACAAAAGCTGAAAAGGTCAGAACTACTCTGAATATGAGAATTACATTCTTAGAATAGTTTGGATTTGAATATTACTTTGCCCAATTGTAATATTCAAATTCACACTATAAAAACAAGTTGAACCCTTAAGAAGAAGTGTGAGAGAGGATAAGGTACGAGTTTGCAGAATTGAAAAGAAAAGTCAAACATAAGCATCTCCATCCAAGAACAAAGAATTTTAGTTTAGTCTAGATATATTTTGTGTGTTCTTAGCCTGTATCCCTAAGCTTATCATATACATCCAATGCTTAGAGATGTTTCTCAATCTTAGCTTTTAGGTTAATACATTGTAAGGAAAATCTCACCTTGTTGAACGCAAACCAAACCAAACCAAAAATTAAAATCTGAGAGTTAGTGGTTGAAGTGAGGTGAGTGATGACATTTCTGTGAGAGATGTGAGTCCACTTGTAGGTTGTTCCCTGGAGGAATATAAACCCAGATGAGAGACAGTTTCGTGGAGGAACATATGAACAGATCGTGCACTTTGGCATATTAAAACAAGCTAATTTTGAGGTGAATGAATTCTCCTCTTAAATTAGGATAGTGGATGTAGGAGCTTGAGCCTCCGAACCACTTTACATCGTTGTGTGCTTTAATATTTTTATGCTTTGTTCTTTGATGTGTTTTTTGTTTTTTTGAAATTACTTAACAAATTTCTATATTTTTTAAAAATGAGACCAACATATTTGTTCACTGATACCATAACATTGGAGATTGACTCTTTTATTACATATAATACTAAAAAATAACATAAATTCTTGTATGCATTCAAGTGCATGTAATGTATTTGAATTTAAGCATTTTTAAAATAAGTATATTAAAAGTTGGAGTATTGTTGACTACTGTTTAGGATATTATTGATTATTGCTTGGGTACTGTTGATTACCACTTGGGATATTTGAGATATTATTGATTATGTTTGAGGTATTACTGATTCAAACACACAATGCACACCAAATTATATATTTTTTGCAATTGATTTTCAAAATCGATGTGCATGCAATGCACTTGGGTGCATACACTACTACACATTTGCTCTTATAGAGCTGCACTTACACAGCTCTTATGAAAATATGCTCTCCAAGTGGTATCTTGGAGAGCTCATTCTCACAAGAGATCTATAAGTGCTTCGAAAAAAATATAAAAGTTATATAACGGTTTAGAACCACTAAAATGGAGAAATAGCTTCTACAGCGGTTCATAACCGCTCTATAAGAGGCATATATGAATGACTCTTGTACGTGGCCTATCCCCCAATATGTTATATGCATATATATTATAATATATAGGTATACATATGCTGCTGTTAATATGCAGACATATTAAATTATATATATATATATATATATATATATGTAACCCTACAAAGTATATCATGTCATTCCTAATTTACTTATCTCCCGTCTCCATTCCTTTTCTCACGCCTCTAAGTGCGAAGGAGGCCGTCAAAGGAGATCCCCCTTTTAACGGCTCCAGTTGCAGATTGGCTAGACACGTACGACGCCGATTGTACTTGTTGGGATACAATCTGAGTTGTTGTGATTCCAAAACCCCTTGATGAATTTGCTTAAGTACATAATGTCAGGATTGTATAGTTCATGATTAGTCAGGTTAGAATAGATTTTCTATTCACATGTATTTAGTTCAGGGGGAACGCACTGAAGATTGAAGATTGATGGAGACGTCCTGAAAATCCCTAGTCAGGAAGGTGTTAGTCCTAAAGGTCAGAATTCACAACTAGAGATAACCCAAGATATCTGACCTGAAGCTGAAACCTGAAGAAACTGAAGATCGATCCTGAAGACGAAATGAAGCCAATCCTGAAGACATCCCAATGATGGTGTTTCTACTGAGCAGTCTAAGCATGCTCAGGACAGAACCCAGACAGTGAAGGCAGATGTAACCTGAGTAATCAGGTTGAGTGATCTCTTACTCACACTCTTAAGTTCTTGAAAGAAAAGGATACTAAAGCAATGGGGACTTAGCATTTATGCTAGTTAATTGAGGACAAAAAGAATGTTAGCATCTCCAAGATAAGACAAGCTTTAAACCTGAGTTAAGTGCAAGATACTCAGAGTCTTAATGGTACGAGGAAGCATAAAGTCACATCAATTAACTAGCTGTTTGAAGAACAACCAGTAAGAAGTTGACACGTATGTACGGAGACTGCACCACATTTAATAATCCTCAGACTTGCAGGCGGCGGACTAGAGAGTTTCCCATTTAAGTATGGTAAAATTAAAACAAGTACAAGTCAGCCTGCATCTACCTAATATATGAAGATTTGGAAAGATTTCCTCCTACGGATATATTTTGAATCTCCCTATAAATACAGAAGACCTTGCCCCCATTCGAGGTTACGGGAGATTTCCAAGCATTGAAATTATCTAAGAATCCAAGAACCCATACCTTAAGCAACACTCTGAATATTTAAATTTCCCTATTGTTGTAGTAGGATTCTTAATTATGTATTTGCTTAGAGTGATAATTCTTATCCTTAGCATTGTTTAGATTGCAAGGATTATCACAACCTTAGTTGGAAAACCAGAAAGCCAAACCCCTCAGTTTGTGAGTTGGTTGGTGGGAAGGACATAGACTTGTAAAACACTTAGGGGTCGATTTCTTAAGGAGAGGAAGGAAGCTACTTGTGCAACTTGGCACATTAAAACACAAGTACTAATTCTCAGGGGAGAATTACTTCCTGTTAAATCAGGTCATGGACGTAGGAGTTGGTTATCTCCGAACCAAGTTAAAAACCCCTCTGTGTGCTGATTTAAATTCTATCCAGGATCATACTTGTCATATTTATAAACTGATCATTCAGCATCATTTTACAATCAGGAGAAACCAATTCTCCTGAACCTGAACCCACGCACCAACCTAAACAACTATTTCTAAGCAAAACGGAAAACAAGTTTTGAGGACATAAAATGAGTAGAACTTAAGGGCTCACACTTCCGCACATAACTCTAGCTTACTGAGATAGCTATCCAACTGACTAGCTACTGAAGCGGTCAGTGGGTGCGTTATCTCTACTAAGCTTTCGAGAGCACATTACTCAGAACTCAATTTATCTGGTTCCTGACTGATTTGTCCCTTCTGCCCCTGAGATTATCAGTTCAGTGAGCACTCTTAGAATCTTCCTTACTGAGTTTCTGAAAGGGCATTTTCCTGAAGTTTTGGAAAATCTGACATTAGTGTATTCCCCCCATACACTGATTATACTCATTTCGGGACCAACAAGTGGTATTAGAGCGGTGGTTCAAAAGACAAATGACTTTGAATACCAATAGTTTCAGGAGGTGGTCTACATGGACTAGATCTTTATTTCTGAAAACTACATTATCATGACATCCTCTTCTAAGCGCCTTGAGGCTAGTCTTCCTGAGTTCTCTGTTGTTAATTATGATTATTGGAAATTTACCCCATCTCTATGCTACTCATGATTAGATGTACAGGGTGATCGAAGACGGACCAATCAAGTTCATGACCGATCGACCAGTTACCTGATAAGCAAATCGGTCTGGATAATGTTTCTAAGAACATTATACTCCACAGTGTTCCTTTCGAGGATTCAACACGGCTCATGCATCTGAAGACTGCCAAAGAGATTTGGGATACTCTGGCAGAGATGAGTGAGTGTTCTGAAAAGATTAAAGAGAACAAGAGTGATCAGGTCATTCAGAAGTTTGAAAGCTTTAGGACGCTGGAAGGAGAATCGATTGATCAGATGTAGTCTCGCTTCATCAAGCTGATGAACGAGCTGACAACCCTTGGGGAGGAGATTCCCAAGAGGGAGGTGTCCTCAAAAGTCCTGAACTGTCTCCCTGAAAGATGGGATACATGGGTTATTATGTTGAAAAACACTCAAGACCTTATAAGTGTCTCCACTACTTATCTTTTCTCTGAGCTAAAGGCTCTAGAATTTGACCTCAATAAGAGAAAGAAGAAAACTGAGGCTAGTGAAGACACAAGTGAGAAGAGGATGCGTGAGAAGGAAAAGAGCTTAGCTCTTAAAGCCACTCCTGAGCCTGAGGCTGGATCCAAGTCCCTGAGGGAGATGAGCAAGGACGGGCTTGCGGACGAGTACAGCCTGATGGCCTGATGGCCTGAAGGTTCGAAAAGCTCAACTCCTATTTCGGAAGGTACAAGAAATTAATGACAACAGGGACAGGAGAAGATATTCCAACCCAGGAGGTCGAGCCCAAGAGGGAGAAAAGAAGGGGTTCTGACTCCAGGAGAGAGGTGATAATCCTGAGCGCCGGAGGGAAGAAAGAAGCTCAGGAAGGAGAGATGAACAGGATCCCAGAAGATCCAGCTCCAGACCTGAAAGGAGTTCAGGGAGCAGGAGGGAACCTGAAGGTAAGAGGTATACTGATAAACCGGGTGCTAGTGATGCAGATCAATGCTATCAGTGCAAGAAGACCGGACATTATCAATATGACTATCCAGAGCTCAGTGCTCGTGAGCGAGAGGATAGAAGAGTAAAAAGTGATTTGAGGACGTCAGATCGGAGAGCTATGCTTGCTGAGGAATCCTCAGAACACATGGCCCAGGACGCCGATCTCATGATCTCTTCTCAGACGAGGAGTATGATGACATCTGTCTCATGGCAGATGATGAGGTATGTTTTTCTACCTTTTCTCCTGGTCAAGCACCTGAACCTAGCTCAGACTCAGCAAGGGAACTCGACCTTCAGCTCTCTTTAGAGAAATTGATGGCCGACTTCTTGAGGCTGCCGGAGACTCACATTCACACAATGGAGTAGTATGCTCAACTGAGTGCTGAGAATGCTCGCCTCGCTGCAATAGTTAAAGTTCGGGATACTGATGACGCTTTGATGTCAGTAAGACTGCAGGAAGAACTCTCAAAAGCTCAGAATGAGCTGGAAGAAGTTCAGATTGAGGTCGAACGACTAAGAGCTCTCAATATAACCCTTACTGAGAACTATGATGTTGAGTTACTCGCACTTTAGAATGCACGCAATATTCGCTTCACTAAACTCGAGTGCCTAAGAAAGAGCAATGAGTACCTGACAGAGAAGCTGGAGAAATTACACAAATCAACCCAAGCGTTTGAAAGGTTAAATATGATCTCCCAACGAACTGATGGTGCTAAAGTAGGGTTGGGATACAACCCGGAGCGTTCTCAGGGTCAAGATGGTGCTACTTCAGGAAGCAGTTCTGAAATGATGTTTATTCATGCCCAACCTGGTGACAAAGGCAAGAGTATTGCTCATCAGGCCAGTGGCTCAGGGAATGATAAACAACTCGCTGAACCTGTAAGCCAAAACCAAAGGGAAAGGCTCAGGTATCCCATTAGGCGCCGAGGACTTCAGGACAAAGTAAACCTCAAGCCCAGCCTAAGGATACTCAGGATCGAAGGCCTTAGGCGGGGCGCAGGATTTATCAGGAGTGTCCAACTCCTAAAAGGAGAAGGACAAACCAGGTAGCTTCTGAAGGGCGATGGAATCCTAGTTTCCGCAAATGCTTAGACCAGACCTCATGTGCCTAGAGGTCAGGGACGAGCAGTTTTTTCCCAGGATACACTAAGGCCTACTACACCCAGGCCTAAGAGGAACCAGAGGCCGGACCCCGAGAAGAAATCCAAGGCCTCCGTACCTCAGGCTGACATCCATAAACCCTCGACTTCCAAGGCACAAAGGAAGAAGAGAATGTTGTATATAGATGTTTCAGGGAGACAGGTTTACACTTCTGATGCTATCAGAATTGTTAAACAAATTTGGATCCCGAAGGGTACAACTGACAACATAGGACCCAATACAAGATGGGTACCTAAAGCCTGATTCTTTTCAGGTTGTTGCGGGCTTCAAGAAGAAGAAGGAGGATCCAAGAAAGGAAGCCTGGTATCTGGACTCAGGATGCTCAAGGCATATGACTGGCTTTTGTGATCTCCTTCAGGACTACACAGCTCAGGATGGCCCACATGTTACCTTTGGTGACAACTCTAAGGGTTTCACCAGAGGGTTTGATACTCTTGTTATAGGCTCAGTTCTGTGACAGTGGATATAGTGTAGAGTTTTCATCGAATATGTACCTTGTTAAAGATAAATCTACACTGCAGGTTTCTATTTCAAGAGTTAGGAGAGCAACGTATATTTTGCTGACTTTAAGAGCAGCTCTCCTGAAACCTGCTTAATTGCTAAAAGTTCTTCGTAACTCAGTTGGTTATAGCATAAATGCCTGAACCACCTGAACTTCAAGATCATTAACAAAATTTCTCGACTTTATCTTGTAGAAGGTCTTCCAAATGAAGTTTTTAGCAAGGATCATGTGTGCGGAGCATGTCAGAAAGACAACCAAACAAAAGCTTAATTCAAGAAGAAAGATGTCTTCTCAACTGACCGAGTACTTCAGCTCCTGCACATGGATCTCTTTGGTCCTATCACTCCTGTCAACATTGATGGTAGAAAATATACCCTTGTTGTAATTGATGATTATTCCAGGTATACATGGGTGATTTTCCTGCCGAACAAGAAGGAGATTCAGGTGAAGCTTCCAGAGCTACTCAGGAAACTGAGTCAGAACAGGGTCAGAGCATTGTCAGGATCAGATCAGATCGTGGAACTGAATTTATTAACTCTTACATATCTAATTTTTGTGCTGAAAATGGTATTGCCCATGAGATTTCTGTAGCTAGAACTCCTCAACAAAAGGAGTTGCTGAAAGAAGGAATTGTACCCTGAAGGAAGCTGCCAATACCATGTTGGCGGAGTCAGGACTTCCCAAGAAGTACTGGGCTGAGGCGATCAACACTGCGTGTTACACTCAGAACCGCTCAATGTTGAACAAACAACATGCTCAGACACCATATGAGACTTGGAATAAGAGGAAGCCTCGTGTGTCTTATTTCCATATCTTTGGTTGCAGGTGCTTCATCTTGAACAATGGGAAAGACCAGCTGAAAGCCTTTGATAGCAAATCTGATGAGGGAATATTCTTAGGATATTCCTCAGTTTGTAAAGCATTCAGGGTCTACAACTGTCGGACTCTTGTTTTGGAGAAAACACCTCATGTTGTGTTTGATGAGTCTGCATCAGTGCATAAGAAACAGGTTCCCAGTCCTAACACTGAGGGGGTCACCAAGAGGATGACGAGACTTAGCCTGAAGAAGAATCCTGAATCCAAGGTCAAACTCGTACATGCTCCCATGGGATGGGATGGGATGGGATGATGATGATGAGGATCAGGATAAAACTCAGGCCAACCCTCAGGATGTTGCTGCCTCAGAACAAGTTGAGTCTCAGACGGAGGCACATACTCAACAAGAGGTAAGAACTGTCGGTGATGATGCTTCTGCACCTGAGACAGTTACTGAGTCCAACACTGAAGGGGGAATCAATGTCCCTGATAATGAGCAACCCTTAGGAAGTGACTCAGTATGCCCTTCTCTTGTTCGTTTTCCTAAATTTCTTCCACTTGTAGATATTGGCATTTTAGGTGACGTAACTTCAGAAGCTACCCCAACCAGAAGAACATGGCTTTCAGATCACTCAATAGATGATATCGTTGGGGATATAACTGAGGGAGTCAGGACCAGAAGGTTCCAGGGCGAGAGTGCTTTGTTCTGCTGCTTCCTATCTGATCAGAAGCCCAAGAACATTGAAGAAGCTCTTGCTGACTCCAACTGGATCTCAGCCATGCAGGAGGAACTCAGCCAGTTTGAGTGGAATCAAGTTTAGGAGTTAGTGGATTGACCCAGGTGTCAACACGTTATTGGCACCAAATGAGTTTTCAAGAACAAGAGAGATAAGAAGAATATTGTTGTCAGGAACAAGGCCAGACTGGTGGCTAAGGGTTACTCTCAGTCTGAGGGCATAGACAATGATGAGACATTTGCTCAAGTAACAAGATTGGAAGCAATCAGGTTGTTTCTGGCTTATGCAACATTCAAGAAATTCAATGTGTATCAGATGGATGTGAAGAGTGCCTTTCTGAATGATGTACTAAATGAGGAGGTGTATGTGGAGCAGCCTCCAGGATTCAAAGTTGGTGATAAGGTCTATCACCTGAAGAAAGTACTCTATGGACTGAAACAAGCTCCTAGAGCTTGGTATGATACCCTCACCCAATTCCTAATAGACCACGAGTTCGTGAAAGGAACAGTGGATAGAAACCCTATTCAGGATCACAGAAGGTGAGGACATTCTCTTGGTTCAGATTTATGTTGATGACATAATATTTGGATCACAAAATCTAAAGCTTTGTGAGAAATTCTCTAAGCTGATGACTAGTAAGTTTGACATGTCCATGATGGGGGAGATGAATTTCTTCTTAGGTCTACAAGTCAGGCAATCAAACTCAGGAATCTTCATTAATCAGTCTAAGTACACTAAGGATCTGATTCAAAGTTTGGTTGTCAGTCTCCGTAGATCAGACTGAGTATAATGGTTGTGCACTAAATGGTTGTCAGTCTCATAAGAAACGTTGTGGATTATAATGTTCTTAGCAACATTATCTAGTCCGATTTGCTTAATCTGGTCAGATGTAAGTGCGGACCTCTCCACAGGCTCATCGCCAGGCTGGGGAACTGGGACGTTTCCAGACACATGCCAGGTGGTTGATCGGTTGGTCATGAACGTTATAGATCCTTCCTCGATCACCCTATACATCTGGTCATGAATGGAATAGAGATGGGCAAGAACCCTGAACTTCCAATAGTTATAGTTAGTAACTGGGAAACTCAGGAAGGTTGCCTTCAAGGCGCTTAGAGGATGCCATGATATGCAGTTTGCAGAAACGAGATCTATCTCAGGTAGACCACTAAAAGTTTCTCCTCAGAAACTGTTGGTATTCAAAGTTAGTGGTCTTTTGAACCACCGCTCTGATACCACTTGTTGGTCCCGAAATGAGTAATAATCAGTGTATGGGGAGGGGGAATTCACTGATGTAAGATTTTCCCAAAAAGCTTCAGGAAAATACTCCATTGCACGTGTAACCTTTGATTATCAGGACTTACAAGTATCAAAACTGACACTAAGCCCAACACATCAGGTTACACATTGTCCTTTACTGAATGAGTCCTGTCCTGAGCATGCTTAGAGTGCTCAGTAGGAACATCATCAGTAGATGTTTTCAGGATGACTTCTACACGACTTCAGGACGCTTTACAGATTTCTCAGGTTCAGCTTCAGGTCGATTGTCTTCAGAACGAGCTTGGACCTTCAGGGTTGGAGTATACTTCTGACTTCGATCTTTGCGATGTCACCATCAACCTTCAGTCTTCAGTACGTTCCTGACACGACCACACTCACTCATACCAACTAAATACAAATTTAAGTAAAACTCGACCTGAAAACCGGCTATAATTTTTTTTTCTATTTCGACAACATAACACTATATAAAACCCAAAAACTTGTTTACATTCACAAGAGTAGTTTCAAACCACACAAGTAACTACCCCACCTCCAAAACCATACAACAGAATCCATAATTTTACAATAAAATACAATACAAGTTTAGAACAGACATAATATACTACAACGGAAGTAAAACAAGCCACGGTCCTGCCCACATGTCGTCATATATGTAAACCGCAACTCAAAAAGCCTGCAAAAGTGCCGCAGCTACTCCAGTTTCATCACCAGGTCACATATCATCAGGGTTACCTACAATGCATAAACTAAATGAGATTTATAAATCTCAGTAAGCAGAAATTATGCATGATGATGTGATTCTTTTGAAAACCTCCCCATGCACACTCTTTTGAAATCACCAATTTATTTATGAAGACTCTCCAGGGCCCTATCTAGACACACTGTTATACACCGGCACGAGCACACAACTCCAATATCCACATAATCAACTGAGACTGTGGCCTACACCAGGTAGCCTACACCAAGTTTCCCCAGGTCGCTTCTTCCCAGGTCGCCTCTTCCAAATCGAACAACCAAATGAAACGGTGGCCTACACCAGGAAGCCTACACCAGGTTTCCCCAGGTCGCCTCTTCCGAATCAAATAGCCAAATCAAACGGTAGCCTACACCAGGTAGCCTACACCAGGTTTCCACACTGGATTTCCCTGGGTCGCTTCTTCCCAGGTCGCCTCTTCCGAATGTATAATCACAATAGATGGTGGTCTACACCAGGTAGCCTACACCAGGTTTCCATATTGGGTTTCCCTGGGTCGCTTCGTCCGAGGTCGCCTCTCCCGCCCTCGGTGTATAATCAGTGGCCACTTTTAGAAAATCAATTAATTTCAATGCATGATATGCATGATGCTCGTGCAATCAATGACACTTAACAACATTCACAAATTATTGAACATCACAGGTTCAGTCCACATCAATTATGGAGCTCGTTGAATCCTTCAACATCACATATAGAGCTTACTAGCTTATTCCAATCGCATAGAGCTCACAGGCTCATTCAACATCACATATAGAGCTCACGGGCTCATTTCACATCAAATATATAGCACGAAAGCACATTTCATATAACACAGGATATAAATCACATATTACAATCCACTTAAATCCACATATTATCACTCCATAAATAATTCATAAAATAATAGGTTTATGCATCGTAGTTGCAAATGAATTTCTACTTACCTCAAATCCGCAAAAACGTTGATAATATAAACCCCTAAAGCACCCTAGCGCCATCTCGAATCGTATCTAACAACAATTAATTACAAATATAATTCAAATTTACTAAATAATTAAAACTACTCAAACTTTCACCTAATTAATAAAAATACCACTAAATTGTATGCATAAGAATTAGCTGAATTAATTTTTTACCGATACAAAGTCGAATTCTTCCTTCTTTTTTTTTTCTTCATCGCATCGCAGCTTTCTCTCACGACTCACTCTATCTCTTGTCGAATTTGTATGTGAAAAGGGTTTAGAGTATATATTGATTTGAGGTCTTGGGATTCTAATCATCCCCACCGCCTCAATTATAACTTCTAATATATATATATATATATTATTAAACTTACAAACTGACCTAATATATCTACATATATATACTAATCTTACTCAGCAACTAACCGACTTAATCTATATATATGTATATAAACTTAACTAAGTATTGCTCCACTTACCACATATATATATATAAATATATATATATATATATATATATATATATTAATTATATTATGAATTCAATTATTATATTTATTTTACTTTCTATTTAATTACTACAATTAATCCTCAAATAATTTACACTTAATTTACACCACTATTACCCAAATAATTAGCACAACACATTTATCTTACTAGAGTCTCAAATAATTTAAACAAGAATTTTCACATTAATAAACAAATAGAGACATATACCAATTCAAATAAATAATTTAACATTCAAAAGTAGAATAATTAACACAACATCACAAATAACATATGAGTAATATAAAATGTACTCAAATAGTAAATAACATGATAATAATTAAAGTTCACATCCTTCAATACTATTGTCTCCATAATTAATCTAATAAATAAACATATTTGCATAAATAACACGAAGGAACTAGTGTAACGGTTTCGTTTCTAATATTTGTAAATCAATAATTATTTCAATAAAATCTAAATAAACCATACTTGACTTCTTCATTACTAGACATGTAGAAGCATAGAAATAATTCAAAATTTAAAACAAGATAGATAACACAAAATTACAAATAACACATGAATAATATAAAATGCCCTCAAATCATAAATAGCATAATAATAATAATAACTAAAGTGCACCTAACGCATAAAATATTTTCAAGCAATTATAAATTAACACATAAATAATTTAAATGCACATAAAGCATGAGATATATTCAAATAATTAACATATAAGTAAATAAAATACATGCAACATATGAAGTATATTGGCCAATGAGGAGAAACTCGGGTATCACATCCTCCCCTCCTTATAAAAATTTCATCCTCGAAATTTTGCTTACCTGAAGTGTTCTGAATTCTTGGATTTCATTTTGTCTTACCTTTTCCAAGTGGCTTTTTCTACTAATTGATTTTCTATAGTACTTTGACCAATGAGATATCTTTTGTTTCTGAGTCATTTCATCCCTCGCAGTAAAATCTATACTGGAAATTTCTCATAACACTGACCTAGTTTTAACTCTGTAGGCTCGCTTTTCAAAACATGTGACAGATTCACAACATACTTTCCCAATGTTGATACGTGAAACACATTATGGATTTGGGACATAGATGCAAACAAATCAAGTCTGTAATCAACTTCGCTAATTCTCTCAATGATAGGAAATGAACCGACGTATCTCGGACTAAGCTTCCTTTTCTTTCCGAATCGCATTATCCCTTTCATTGGAGAAACTTTCAGAAATACCCGATCACCCACTCCGAACTCTAGTTTTCTTCTTCTTTTATCAGCATAACTCTTCCATCGACTCTGAGTAGCTTTCACTCATTCTCGAATTTGTACTACTACTTCACTCATCTCTTGAATCAAATCTGGACCCAGAAGTTTTCTTTCTCCGACTTCATTCCAATGCACTTGAAAATTTAACACACAAGCTCTGAGCATATCTTCCAAAATTTGTATCGTTCTCTCTGATTGTCTATCTGTCTATGGATGATACGCAGTGCTGAAAGATAATTGAGTCCCTAACGCTTTGTGCAAGCTTTTCCAGAAGTTAAATAAAAATCTGGAATCTCTATTTAAAACACTAGTGAGAGGTACACCATGGAGTCTGACAATCTCTTGTATATATAATTGAGCATAACAGTTCATAGAGTATGTGGTACAAATCGGTAGAAAGTGAGCTGATTTAGTCAATCGGTCCACAATCACCCAGACTGCATCATAGCCTTTAACTGTCTTGGGAAATCATGTGACGAAGTCCATTGTGATATTCTCCCATTTCCACTACGGAATGAGCAAAAGTTGTTATATTCCTGCAAGTCTGTGATGTTCTACTTTAATCCGCTGACAAGTCAAACATTGTTCAACATATCGGACAATGTCTCTTTTCATACTTGGCCACCAGTAATGCAACTTCAAGTCTCTATACATTTTAGTAGCTCCAGGATGTACAGAATAGGGTGTCGAATGTGCTTCAGTCATCACATCTGAGGTAATATATTTCTTCAATTTAACAAAGTATTCATCACTATGTTGTCCTATGTGAATTCGGTCCAGCAAAGTTGGTTTAAGAGTTAAGGCTGCAAGTTTCGCCGTTACAAGTCCAGGCTCAATAAGTTCTACGTTCATCCTCTGCAAATCAAGGAGTTCATATTTCTGAATTAAAGTCATAGCTGCTACTTTTCCTACATATTTTCGACTCAATGCATCTGTCACTACGTTAGCTTTGCCGGGATGATAGTTAATAACACAGTCATAGTCCTTCACAAGTTCTAACCATCTTCGCTATCTCATGCTCAGTTTTTTCTGAGTGAAAAAGTACTTCAAATTCTTGTGATCAGTATATATCTCATAATGTTCGCCGTATAAGTAATGTCTCCAAATTTTGAGTGCAAACACCACTGCTGCCAACTTCAAATCACGGGTAGCGTAATTCTTTTCACACTCTTTCAACTGTCGGGAAGCATACGCTATCACTTTATCGTTCTGCATTAGTACACACCCGAGTCCATTCTTTGATGCATCACTGTGGACTTTGAAACCTCCAGTTCCAGTTGGAATTGCTAAGATAGGGGCTGATGTTAATCGCTTCTTTACTTCCTGAAAACTCTATTCACATGCCTCTGTCCATTTATAAAATACGCTCTTCCGGGTTAATTATGTTAAAGGGGAAGCAATCTTAGAAAATCCCTCTACAAACCGACAATAACACCCTGCCAATCCGCAAAAACTGTGCACCTCTGATGGATTTGTAGGCTGTGGCCAGTTATTAATAGCTTCAACTTTGCTTGGGTCAACAGATATCCCCGCTCCAGATCGCAAGTCAATCTTCGAAAAGATAGATGCACCTTGAAGTTGATCAAATAAGTCATCAATCATATTTCTTCAAACACATAGAACTGGTGCTCCCCAAGGTAAGAAACTAGGACAAATGAAACCTTTGTCTAGTAGCCCTTGTAATTGTACTTTCAGTTCAGCAGGTGCCATTCGATATGGTGATTTGAAAATAGGTGACACTCCAGGTTGTAGCTCAATCACAATTTCAATTTCATGGTCTAGTGGCAGTCTTGGTAGATCATCTGGAAATACTTCAGGATATTCTTGTACAACTGATACATCACTAACAGTAGAACATTGTTGCCCCTCAAAGCTCATCACACTTATCAGATAACCCTCACAACCACTTTCCAGTAATCTATGTTCTTTAACAGCTGATATTGTAGAAAATCTGAAGCTTTTCTTCACCCCGATAAAAGAAAATGATTCTTCTCCCTCTGGCTGAAATCTGATACTCTTTTCTTGGCAGTCAATTGTAGCATCATATTTCGATAACCAATCCATATCCAATATCACATCATAATCATTCATGTCCAGAACAATCAAATTAGCATATAGTTCTCTGCCTTCTATAGGAATAACACATCCTCGTAAAATCCGATTGGTTTGTTTCAAATCACCGGAAGGAATCATCACATCGAATTTAACTTCAGATAGGTTAGGAGTTCTACCCAGTTTTCTCAGATACTCAATGGATGCAAATGAACATATAATCCAAAATCAAATAACACAAAAGTAGGAAATGACAAAGATAAATATTTTACAAGTGATAAATGAATTTTTTTTCTTCACAAACCATCATGTAATTCACTCTAATAACATTAATCCTTATAATCAGTAATGTATTAACACAAGGTAATTGCACTTATCACATAGCGTAAGAATGAGAAACAACTTGTCTCTATCCTATTACCACATGTAGTTTATGTACTTCAGATCTCATGCGTATTATTCACAATGCATCCAATATAAGTTAACACAAACCTAGACCCACAACTACCATGACTACCACACACATAATGTACTTCAATACACATGCACGATCACACACGCTCACGAGCACACACTGCTGCAGTCAGCGGCTCAGTGGCGGCGATCACACAATAGCATCTTAGAAACAGTAGCATTGTGCAGAAGTAAGGTTATTTGGGATTACTATACAACATATTATCATTCATCCATATATGATTTTTGAGACATAAAAGAACTCATAACCTGAAAATTAATTCTCATTCATTGTACAATCATTCAAGAACAAGTTGTACATTATTAAACACAAATTCTAAGGCCAACACAATTCATAATAGCCGTAGTATGAACAAAATTTAAATAAACACTTACTGGACATAACCGGGCTCCCGCAAGTTCTGAGCTCGTGTACATAGACAGTCTACAGGAAGTGAACCGTGCTCTAATACCACACTGACATGACCACACTCACTCATACCAACTAAATACAAATTTAAATAAAATTCTACCTGAAAACTGGCTATAATTTTTTTTTCTATTTCGACAACATAACACTATATAAAACCCAATAAGCTGTTTACATTCACAAGAGTAGTTTCAAACCACACAATTAACTACCCCACCTCCAAAACCATACAACAGAATCCATAATTTTACAATATAATACAATACAAGTTTAGAACAGACATAATATACTACAATGGAAGCAAAACAAGCCACGGTCGTGACCGCAGGTCATCATCTATGTACACCGCAACTCAAAAAGCCTGCAAAAGCGCCTCAGCTACTCCAGTTTCATCACAAGGTCACATATCATCAGGGTTACCTACAATGCATAAACTAAATGAGATTTATAAATCTCAGTAAGTAGAAATTATGCATGATGATGTGATTCTTTTGAAAACCTCCCCATGCACACTCTTTTGAAATCACCAATTTATTTATGAAGATTCTCCAGGGCCCTATATAGACACACTGTTATACACCGGCACGAGCACACAACTCCAATATCCACATCATCAACTGAGACGATGGCCTACACCAGGTAGCCTACACCAGGTTTCCCCAGGTCGCTTCTTCCCAGGTCGCCACTTCCGAATCGAACAACCAAATGAAACGGTGGCCTACACTAGGTGGCCTACACCAAGTTTCCCCAGGTCGCTTCTACCCAGGTCGCCTCTTCCGAATCGAACAACCAAATGAAACGGTGGCCTACACCAGGTTTCCCCAGGTCTCTTCTTCCCAGGTCGCCTCTTCCGAATCAAATAGCCAAATCAAACGGTGGCCTACACCAGTTAGCCTACACCAGGTTTCCACACTGGGTTTCCCTGGGTCGCTTCTTCCCAGGTGGCCTCTTCCGAATGTATAATCACAATAGATGGTGGCCTATACCACGTTTCCATATTGGGTTTCCCTGGGTCGCTTCTTCCGAGGTCGTCTCTCCCGCCCTCGGTGTATATTCAGTGGCCACTTTCATAAAATCAATTAATTTCAATGCATGATATGCATGATGCTCGTGCAATCAATGACACTTAACAACATTCACATATTATTGAACTTCACAGGTTCAGTCCACATCAATTATGGAGCTCGTTGAATCCTTCAACATCACATATAGAGCTTACTGACTCATTCCAATCGCATAGAGCTCACAAGTTCATTCAACATCACATATGGAGCTCACAGGCTCATTCCACATCAAATATATAGCTCGCAAGCACATTTCATCTAACACAGGATATAAATCACATATTACAATCCACTTAAATCCACATATTATCACTCCATAAATAATTCATAAAATAATATGTTTATGCATCGTAGTTGCAAATGAATTTCTACTTACCTCAAATCCGCAAAAACGTTGATAATATAAACCCCTAAAGCACCCTAGCGCCTTCTCGAATCGTATCTAACAACAATTAATTATAAATATAATTCAAATCTACTAAATAATTAAAACTACTCAAACTTTCACCTAATTAATAAAAACACTTCTAAATTTTATGCATAAGAATTAGCTGAATTAAATTTTTACCGATACAAAGTCGAATTCTTCCTTCTTCGCGTCGCAGGTTTCTCTCGCGACTCACTCTATCTCTTGTCGAATTCGTATGTGAAAAGGGTTTAGAGTATATATTGATTTGATGTCTTGGGAATCTAATCATCCCCACCGCCTCAATTATAACTACTAAAAAATATATATATATATATATTATTAAACTTATAAACTGACCTAATATGTCTACATATATATACTAATCTTACTCAACAACTAACCGACTTAATCTATATATATGTATATATACTTAGTTACTAAGTATTGCTCCACTTACCACATATGTGTATATATATATATATTAATTATATTATTAATTCAATTATTATATTTATTTTACTTTCTATTTAATTACTACAATTAATCCTCAAATAGTTTACACTTAATTTACACCACTAATACACAAATAATTAGCACAACACATTTATCTTACTAGAGTCTCAAATAATTTAAACAAGAATTTTCACATTAATAAACAAATAGAGACATATACCAATTCAATAAATAATTTAACATTATGAGTAATATAAAATGTACTCAAATAGTAAATAACATGATAATAATTAAAGTTCACATCCTTCAATACTATTGTCTCCATAATTAATCTAATAAATAAACATATTTGCATAAATAACATGAAGGAACTAGTGTAACAGTTTCGTTTCTAATATTTGTAAATCAATAATTATTTCAATAAAATCTAAATAAATCATACTTAGACTTCTTCATTACTAGACATGTAGAAGCATAGAAATAATTCAAAATTTAAAACAAGATAGATAACACAAAATTACAAATAACACATGAATAATATAAAATGCCCTCAAATCATAAATATAATAATAATAATAATAATTAAAGTGCACCTAACGCATAAAATATTTTCAGGCAATTATAAATTAACACATAAATAATTTAAATGCACATAAAGCATGAGATATATTCAAATAATTAACATATAAGTAAATAAAATACATGCAACATATGAAGTATATTGGCCAATGAGTTGTGAGAAACTCGGGTATCACAGTTCCCCCTGAACTAAATACCTATAAATACAAATTTCTATTCTAATCTGACTTTCCTGAAACTATCATCCTGACCATCTACACTTAGGCAAATTCATCAAGGGGTTTTGGGATCTAATCAAAATCATCAAATTATCCCAACATTATGTATTCTTGTTCCAAATGTGTTCGTACTCCACTTTCTACTCATCAAGATTCGAAAGCCTTTATTGAAGTAACCAATTGTACACACCATTTGTTGAGTATCTCTCATTTGCTTCATATCTCTATCTTTATTCGTTTTCGACTCCATTTTCAACACATACCTGTCTAATAAGTCAATTAACTCATCTAGATGAGTAATCTCCCTGTAAAATAAGTTTCTATATCTCTATTGCCACACCCATCATTTTTTTACACATGTTAAATAGCCTCCTAAATTTGATTTTTAAAGGAGTATCACCCTCCCAACAATTCTCCCAGAAATTAGTTTTATTCTAGTTACCAACTAACCTTACTAAACATGAAAACACATAATCTCTCATCTAATCCTGTCGCCTTTAGAATTTTTCCCCACCCAACTTCCCATGTCACGACCACTCTCAAACTAATTCCATAAGAATATTAGTTGAAAATAATTTACAGAAAATAACTCGTGCTCACGTGTGATTTTTTCTTTTCTTCAATACTTACCAGAAAGATGATTCGTTTAACACTTCAAAATAAGATAATAAGGACTCAAAATATAATATAAAATACATAAAAATGGAACTTAAAATATAAATCCACAGTATGACCCAACATATAGTCATTTTTGTACATAACCACTCAAAAACTTCAGGAGCTCCACAACTTGTTCCGTAGAATCACGTCACATAATAAAAAGTTCACATGTAATGCATAAACTATGTGATATTTATAAATTTCAATAAGTAGAAATTATACATGATGTGATGTTTATCTCAAAATTCACTATGCACTCTCATTTGAAATCACAAATTTATTTATAAAATATTTACTAAGGACCCTGACTCACTATATGCACCGACACGAGCACACAACTCCATAAAAATGTATATATAAATAAGTGGCCACTATAAGTATGACTGACGTGAGGATCACCCTTGTTTCTCCCTTCATCGTGCCCTTCATGTCCACCAAAAAGTGTCGCTCCCCATCAAGTCATACGACGAGGATCCAACCCTCTACTAGTCCAGCTAGGTTCGTCACTAGATTTGGCACTCCGTCCGTTAAGAAGTCTCCTCTATAACATAAGTTCATCATAATGTATAAACAGTGGCCCAAGCTAGGTCGTCTACGCTAGGTTTCCCTAGATGTCTCTTTCCCAGGTCACCACTTTTGCTCTCGGTGCATAATCAGTGGTCAACCACAATAATTTAAAAATATATTCTCATGTTAAAGCATGATATACATGATGCCGTGTAATTAATAATATCTCATGCAATTCACATATTAATGAATTCATATGTTCTGTCCATATCATTATGGAGGTCACTACTCATTCCACAAAATCACATAACATTAATCACATATTACAAACCACTTAGATTAACGTATTGCCACTCAAACATAAATACTTCAAAAATACACTATACCATAAATAGCTTTCGACCAAGGAGAAAAGACTATGAGTATACATTCTAACCGTAGTCTTATGTGGCGAACACGTGGTGTTAAATAACCCCATAATTTTAAGTTTAGTGTTCCAAACATAAGACCACGGGTTTAACCTCCCGTGGTCTTTTTTTGTGGTCTTAAATTCAAGTACCTAATAAAAGACAACATGAATAAACACCGGGGTCTTTTTTCATGGTTTTAACTATTTTTTAATAAAATAAATTAAAAAAAATATTAGATATATATATGAATATATCAAATTACATCCAATTTATACAACCACAAAAGTAAATTTCATATATAAGTTATGGAATATATAATTTATAATACTATATTTCATGAATTAAGTAAATATATTGTGGTCCCTAAACGAGTCTCAATCAGTGTAGGGGAGGGGAAATACACTGATAACAATTTTTCCTTTTTAGGAAGAAATCCTTAGAACTTAGTCAGCTTAAACTGACGATGCTCATTGAACTGAAGTCGCTTAGACTGACTGTTCAGGAACCAAATACGCTGAGTCCTGAAAAACACGCTCTGAGTAAGCTCAGTAAAATATCACACCTACTGACCGCTCGGAAGCTAGTAGTTTGATAGCTATCTAAAAAAGCCTGATTAAGTGCTGAAGTGTGAGCCATGAATTATACTCGTTTTATGTTTTCTGAAATCATTTTAGCTTAGCTGGGAAACATGGTCAAGGACTGTGCTCCGGTTCAGGTGAGGAAGATTGATTCCCCCTACACGAAAACAATGCTGAATGCCTGACTGATGATATGATGATATTTTAAGGATGCAAAGCAGTAAATCAGCACTCAAGAGATTTAACGTGGTTCAGAGACTCAAGCTCCTACATCCACGATCCTTATTTAACAGGAGAAATCCTCTCTTAGGATTGAATACTTGTATTTTTACGTGCCAAAGTGCACATCAGTCTCCTTCCTCTCTTAAGAATTGAACTCCTAGGTAGTTTACAAGTCCTAGTCCTTCCCACTTCACCAACTTACTACTTGAGAGGTTTAGCTCTCAAAGGTTTCAAACTAGGTGTGATAATCACTTCTAAGCTAAATACAAAAAAGATTCTCTCACAACACTAGGGAAATTAAAACTTGCAGAGTGTTGTGTGATTAAATGCTTTGAGCGCTTGAATCTTTGGTTAATTTCGACTTGAAAATTTCCCGTAACCTTATTTTGGTGCAACGTCTTCTGTATTTAAAGGAGAGATTTGTAATAGATCCATTGGAGGAGATCAAAATAAATCTTCCTATTCTAGGTAGGTGACAACCTAAAGATGTGATGTTTACTTTTCAACATCCTATTTTGGTGAAAAGGTCTTCTGGCACCGCCTATGGCTGCAAGCGTTTAATAAGGATGTCATATCCATACATAGGTGTCTTCATCTTACTGGCTGCCCTTCAAACGACTAGTTATTGATGATACTTTAATGCTTCATCGATGAGACTTTAATGCTTCATCATACCATTAATACTTTAAGTGATTTAAAACTCAACTTAGGTATAAATGTTGTCTTTATTAGCTTTTCTGACACTCTTACTCTTCAACTCAACTTAGGTATAAAAATCCTAAGTTCGACGTTTCTAAGAAGAGGAAGGCCACTGATCCTGAAATTCCTATTCAGGATCAGAAGAAGAGAAAAAAGGTAACCTCTGAAGAAGTCGAAGAACTGTTGAAGGAATGCAATGAGCAACTCTACCCTGGTGATCCCATTATTGAGGGAAGGAAAAAGACAAAGCAGCTGACGCTGGAGACTGCTCTGCAGGTCAGGAGTCAGGCCACTGAACTTCAAAAGCTAAGGGGAGATATGGCTGCGCTGAAGGAGAAGACTAATCCGAAGAAGCCTGCCCCTTAAGCTGGAAAGAAGAAGTCAAAGAAGAAGGTGATTGATCCTCAGGATGTCGGTCCCCTGGTGTATGAGTATGTAGACAACTTCGTTCCACCTAAAATGAACGAGGCATGGATTCCAGTGAAGAAGGAGTTCGTGGAGAAGTACTTTGTCTACGGGGACTGGCTGAAGTCATCAGAAGGCAAGGACCGGAACACCATCTTTGCTGAATGGCTTGCCTTGCATCATAATGAACTATGGGGTCAAATCGATCGACATGCTGACAGAGCAGGAGTTCAGATCAAGGCACCTAAGCACATCACCTATCCGCCTCCGACCCTCGGCATCAACAACCACCTGAACATGGACCTGATCAGAGGAGAGATTGCCACGATTACAAAAAGAACAGGAGCTCTGAGTGATCAGAATAAGTACCATGAAGTCAAACTGAGAGTTCTGAAGAAGTATGGAATCTCTTTGGCTAGGTGGGATGATGAAGACTAGATTAGTGTATCAGGATTAGTGTTTCAGGAATACCTTTGTAATAGTTTCAGGATACCATGTACTTCCATTATCTATCAATGAAACTATTTTTTATTCCTGAGACAACATCTCGTTGACTCCTGATTTACTTTTCTGCTCTTTATCAAGAACTGTACTAACCCTTTCCTATTTCCATCTTATAGAACTAAGGACCTGATATAGGTTCCTGAACTGAATACTGATTATTTCAGTAAACTGCTTAGATAGTAGGATTTTTCTAAGGGTTTTGGCATCATCAAAAAGGGGGAGATTATTGGGACAATCTGAGTGTTTTTATTAGATCCCGAAACCCCTTGATGAATTTGACTAAGTATAGTTCATCAGGATGATAGTTTCAGGATAGTTAGGTTAGAATATATTTTTCTATTCACAGGTATTCAGTTCAGGGGGAACGTGCTGAAGAGTGAAGACTGATGGTGGCGTCCCAGAAGTCTGAAGTCTGAAGCATCTCCAGTCCTGAAGGTATTGATCGTCCTGAAGATGGTCAACCTGAAGCTGCAACCTGAAAACCTAGAAAGAGTCTTGAAGCTGCATAGAAGCCATCCTGAAGAAGGCCACTGATCTTGATAGAACTGAGTAGACTAAGCATGCTCAGAGAAGTCCTTATCAGTGAATGCATAGTGTAACCTTGATCAGGCTGAACGTCCTTCTGATGTTCATAAGTCTTGACTTGGGCCTAGTATCAGTTAACCTGATACTTGTAAGTCTTGAGACCCAAAGGTTACACGTGCAAATGGAAGTCTGAAGAAGCAGAAAGAATGTCAGAGTCTCCAACATAAGACAAACATTTATTCTGAGTAAAGAACGAGGGACTCAGAGTTATAAATGTACGAGGATCATTAAAGTCAATGCCGACAAACTAGCCGTTGAACAAGAGACCAGTTAGAAGGCGACACGTATGTACGGAGACTGAGCGCATTTAATGCTTCTCAGAGGCGCAGGCGGCGGATCAGAAACTTTGCCATACTAAGTATGGGTTTTGTCAGATAAGGACAACCAGTACCTGCACCTACTTAAAATAGGAGGGTTTGCAACGGATCTCTTCCAACGGATCTATTTCAAACCCCCTATAAATACAGAAGACCTTGCCCCCATTCAAGGTTACGGGAAATTTCCAAGTGAAGAATTCTCAAGATTCCAAGCATTCAAAGCATACTTTGAACAACACTCTGAAACCTTAAATTTCCCTAGTGTTGTAGTAGGAATCTATTCTGTATTTTGCTTTAGAGTATTGATCCCATCCTTAGAACTGATTTGTTAGAGGGATCAATACACAATAGTTGGAAACGTGAATACCAAACCCCTCAGGTTGTGAGTTGGTTGGTAGGAAGGACTGGGACTTGTAAAACGCCCAGGGGTCAGTTTCTAAGAGAGGAAGTTGGCTATTCGTGTCCCCTGGCACGTAAAACCCAAGTACCTATTCTCAGGATTTTGAGGATAGCTTCCTGTTAAATCAGGTCATGGACGTAGGAGTTGGTTATTTCCGAACCACGTTAAAAAGACCCTTGTGTGCTGATTTACTTATTGCTCAGGATCATAACTGTCATTCATATTAAACTGAAGCATACTTACATTGTTTTGAAAACCATCAGGATCGATTCTTCATCCTGATCAGTAAAACTGTGCACCAGCCTTAACCACGTTTTCCCGAAGCGAACTGTTAAGTTTTCAGAACTAAAACGAGTAAAAACTTAAGGGCTTACATTCCGCACTAAACTGAGCTTACTGAGATAGTAGCCCAACTGACTAGCTTCCGAGCGGTCAGTAGGATTGTTATCTCTACTGAGCTTCTGAGAGCACAACTCTGACTTAGCTTCTTTGGTTCATTACTGATCCGTCCCTGCTGCCCCTGAGGACCATCAGTTTAACTGAACACTTCAGGATCTTCCTGACTAAGTCTGAAAGAGCATTTTCCTGAATCTTTGAGAAAATCCGACATCAGTGTATTCCCCCCATACACTGATTATACTCGTTTCGGGACTAACAGGATTCTTTATCCGAAAAAGTTTGGAGGGGTGTGATTCGTGATTAATTTTTCATTTTCATGATTATTTTGATGATGCTTAATGACCATTAATGTTTTATGAGGAGTTTTAAGTTGTGTTGTGTAGGAAAATGGAAGAAAAATGCATGAAAAATTTGTAAAAGGGTAAAAATTGGAAATGGTGCAGGAAGGCTCGGATTCGTGCGCCCACCCGCTTCGGTTCGTATGGGCAGCAACAGCGGATCGTGCGGCCGTGTTCTGGCTCATTCGCTGAAGGCTCGAACGAACACCAAGCTGGGTGCGAATGAGTTGGTTCGTGCGGCCACCAGGCAAGGTTTGTGAGGTCCATGCATATTTTCGGATTTTGACCATTTTGGTCCAACTTTGACCACACTTCCCAAGGTTTTCCCACTCACTCTTTACACCAATATTCCACTCATTTCACACACAAACACACACTTCTCACTATATTATTGCACTCCATTTTCTCTCAAAACCAAGAAGAAGAAGAAGGAAGAAATTTTTCATATCTCAAATTCTACATTTCCTTTCACTAATTCCTTCCATAGGTATGTTCCTCTAACTCTTATCTCTCTATTTCTTGCAATTTTGTAGAGATTCCATGGTTGCATTGTCTAGAATTAGAATTTCAAATTCTAGGGTTCTTGAGCATAAATTTGGGGATTTTTTATTCTAGCTAGTTTTGTTTAATTGATGATGTATTTAGGCTATATTGTTGATGGGTAATCCAATGAGAACCCAATTGCATGCTAATTTTGTGAATTTTGGACTTAATTGAAGATTGAAATTTTAGGGGTAGGTATAGTGACGAATTTTGGGAAATTTTGTGCAAAAATAGGATTTTCATGATAATGTTGTGCTAATTGTTAGTAGCTAAGCGTATATTGATAATAGGATGGGTTAATGATATTAATTCACCTATGAATTTTGCTTACTTGAGGTTTCATTGATAAATGACATTGGCATAACTATTAGTTGCATGATTTCCTTGATTCTAGAATAAGACCATTACGTTCAATCTTATTATACTTAGTGAATGAAGTTGATTAGGACTTGAGTTTATTGTTCTTCTCTTGTTCATGCATAGTATTCTTCGAGGAAATGTTGATGGATGGTTGAGCTCATTGTTTAGATCTTGCTAATGCCTAACACTTTTGTAGGCCATGTCTAAAAGAGGTAAAGGAAGAGCTTCTAGTTCAAGACCTAAAAAGGGTTGGAATGATCCAACAATGGAGGATGAGTGTTTAGCAGAGTGTGGAGACAAGCCTTCAAATCATGGGTTGTTTTTCGAAGATAAAAAGACTTACTTCGATAATTTCACAAAAGTTTGCATCATGGAGTTTCAATCGGGAAGATATTATGAGAAGAGGTCCTTTGAAGGGTGCAACTTTGGGGAATATATTGAAGAATTGTTTGCTAACATAGGCTGGAGTGGATTGCTTGATCTTCAACACTTCGACTCATTCAAGGAATTGAACATTGAATTCTTAAGCACGCTTGAAGTTAGAGAAGTGGATGGAATACCTATTAAAGCAAGGTTTTGTATAAACAATGAGAGTTATGTCATGACAACAAATTAGCTCATTGAAATCTTTGGGTGTGAAGAAAACGTTGATAAGGGAAATTTCTATGTATGGGAAAGGTTTACTCGAGCTCAGGAAATATGGGGAAGGATTAGTGATGATGACAAGGCCTACAATCCTCAAGTTTCTAAGTCCTTTCGTCTTGTCAATCTTATATTGTGTTGTGTGCACAAGGTCATAGCAAATACTATTTTTGCTAGAGTTGAGACTAACAGGATGAGAAATGATGATCTATACATCTTGCATTCGATGTTAACTTCTAAAAAGACAGATTTTGGTGCTTATCTTCTCAAGAATCTTAGTCAACAAGCTGCAAGGACTAATTGTGCTTATGGGGGAATAATTGCGTTAATTGCTCAAAAGGCTAGTCCTTTACCAGAAAGAGAAGGTGCAATAGGTGCGATGATCGATGTGGATCACATGATAAGGACCAAGAAGTTCAAGAAGAAGATGAATGTTGTTTGTGCTGTTGGGCGAAATATCAAAGACCTCTTTCCTCTATTAAAGTATGAGCTAATCACAGTAAAGAAGAGCGAAAACTTGAAGCTTGATTCACCCGAGCACGTTCAAGTTAAGGAACAATTTAATCACAGGTTGAACAAAAGAGCGAGGGGTGCATCGAGTTCACAAGCACAAGAAGAAGAACAAGTTGAAGAGCAAGAGCCGATGCAAGAGGATTACTTTGGGCAAGAAGGAAACTGTGTGTTTGAGGGGTTGACGTTCAATGAATGGGGTTATGAGGTTCAATCTTTGAGGATCGATGTGAATGAGCTTAAGAATGAGTATTCTTATCTTCGCTCCGATGTGACAAGGTTGACCGACAACTATCGCTCTCTCAACACTAATGCGGATTCTATCAATAGGAATGTGAGTGCGATGCAGTCAAGTATGAACACTATGAACGCGAATATGAATGAAATCCTCGAAGCACAAAGAGCAATGATGAATTGGCATATCAAGAAGGGTCACTTTACTCATCCACGTTATCCTCCTCAGTGATGTGTAAAAACGTTATGAGGAAGGGTAACTGTTGGTCCCGAAACGAGTAAAATCAGTGTATGGGGGGGAATACACTGATTTCAGATTTTTCTGAATACTCAGAAAAATGCTCTTACACACTCAGTCAGGAAGATCCTGAAGTTACTCAGTAAACTGAAGGTCCACAGGGGCAGCTGGGACAAGTCAGTAGTGAGTCAGATAGGCTGAGTGTGAGTGATGTGCTCGGAAGCTCAGTAGAGATAACAATCCTACTGACCGTTCGGAAGCTAGTCAGTTGGGCTACTATCTCAGTAAGCTAGAGTGCTTGCGGAATGTAAGCCCTTAGTTTCTACTCGTTTTAGTTTCTGAAAATGTTTTCTCTGAGTTTGCTTAGTAAATTGGTGATTAAGGCTGGTGCACAGTATTCAG
The DNA here is from genome assembly GCA_026898435.1 of Prunella vulgaris. Classification (NCBI taxonomy): domain Eukaryota; kingdom Viridiplantae; phylum Streptophyta; class Magnoliopsida; order Lamiales; family Lamiaceae; genus Prunella; species Prunella vulgaris. The sequence continues at coordinate 432,881 of JAPKLY010000351.1, read as the reverse complement.
ATTCAGGACGATTGATTCAGCCTGAATATTAAACCAATGCAGTATGTTCAGTTTAATGTGAACGACAATTATGATCCTGAACACGAAAGTAAATCAGCACACAAGGGTCTTTTTAACGTGGTTCGAAGATAACCAACTCCTACGTCCACAGCCTGATTTAACAGGAAGCTATCCTCAAAACACTGAGGATATGTACTTGGTTTTTACGTGCCACGGGACACGAATAGCGAACTTTCTCTCTTAGGAACTGACCCCTGGGCGTTTTACAAGTCCCAATCCTTCTAACCAACCAATCTCACACTCTGAGTGGTTTGGTATTCTTGGTTTCCAACTAAGATAACTCTAGCAATACAAAATAATGCTAAATATTAGAGCTATCGATCTAAGCAAATACAGAGTGAATCCTACTACAACACTAGGGAAATTTAATTGCAGAGTGTTGCTTATAGTATGCTTTGTGAGCTTGGATTCTTGAGAGCTTTCTCTTGGAAATTTCCCGTTAGCCTTGAATGGGTGAAAGGCTCTCTGTATTTATAGGCAAGATTCAAAATAGATCCGTTGGAGGAGATTTACTCAAATCTTTCCTATTTTAGGGTGGTTGCAGGCTAGATGTACTATTGACCTAATTGCCATGCTTATTCTGGCAATATTTCTCCCGCCGCCTGTAACTCTGAGACGCATTAAATGCCGCTTTAAATGCTTCGCAGACTCCGTACATGCGTGTCGAAAGATGATTGGCTTTCCGTTCCAACGGCTAGTTGACCATCTGACATTTTTACTTTCCACGTACATTCAATACTCTGAGTCTCTTGTTAATAACTCAGCATGAATGTTTGTCTTTATTGGAGTCTTACTGACATTCTCTTTGTCTCTTGTCCCATAGCATAAATAACCTTTTTGCTTTGGACTTACATGATTCAGGTAAACTGAATCAAGGCCTAAGTCAGGACTTACAAGCATTCAGCTTGGCCTGATAGGTTATTCAGTCCGGCAAGTGTAACCTTTTTACTTTGGACTTACATGATTTAGGTAAACTAAACCAAGGCCTAAGTCAGGACTTACAAGCATTCAGCTTGGCCTGATAGGTTATTTTAAGCTTACCCTTCACTGACTAAGTTCTGTTCTGAGCAGCTTAGAATACTCAGTAGAAACATAAATCAGTGGGACGTCCGGATAGTCTTCAGGATGGATCATCAAGTCTTTGGTCTTCACTTCAGTTCAGGCAATCTTCAGCAAGGCTGACTGTGAACTTCTTCAGAACGAGTTGTGTTTCAGATTTCAGATAATTGGGTCGACTCCAATCTTTTTCAGTCTTCAACACGTTCCCCCTGAACTGAATCCCTAACCTGACTATCCTGAATACGACTATCCTGACTAACTCTACTTAGGCAAATTCATCAGGGGTTTTGGGATCTAATCAAAACACTCAGATTGTCCCAACAGTAACAATTTCTTATCCCTATCTTGCTTCTATCTCGAATTTCTAGTTTAATTCGTTTTGTAGTGATATTGTTTCATGATTGTGGGATTTTTAGGTAATTTTGTGTTTTGGTATTTAGTTGGTGGATTATGAATGACTTGGATTTTATTTTTGATGCTATTGAGTATTGTACTTTATTTTGTGCATTGCATGATCTTTTCTCCACTCTTTGCCAAACTTTTTAGACCCTTGGTCCAAAAAAGTTTGGGGGGGTGTGTTCGTTTCGTCAATCTCATTGCAATGCTGTGCTTATGTTGATTATTAGTGTTCTATGATATTTTGGAATATATGATTAGGATGAGGCCTTGTTTTTCTTGTTAATTTTTTAGATTATGTTGCTTTGAGTAGTGGATGCATGAGATATGTTTATGATTGTGTGGATGAATTGAAAGTCATGATAAGTGTAATGGATTTATTTCTTGAATCTTGTATTATCTTTGATATTTTTAATTCTACGATTCTTGAGATTTCGATGATATGAGCATGTTGATATGATATGAGTCCTGATCAACCTATACCCGTGAGTTTTGAGCTTTTGATGCCCGTTTTAATCTTGAACGGATGATATTTTTTATGTGAGTTCCACACACATACATGTTACTCTAGAACTTGGCTTTAGTCTTATTTGAGGCTACATTATATAATGATTTCATATGATATGATTTGAGGCATTTCTTTGATCAATATTGAGCCACTTTGGCCTATGAGCTTACCATTGATATATGATCCTTTGCTCACCCTTTTGTGCCTATAATCCTTTCCTTTGGCTAACCACACTTTAAGTCATTTTCCTTCCTTTTTGGAACTCTCTTGTCCTTATGATTAGTAGAGTGAAAAGAAGGAAGAAAGATTGGTGATTTGATGAAGAAATTGGTGGCCAAGGTGGAAAAAATTCAAGTATGCATGGATTGATATGAAAAGAAGGTTCAAAGACAAGTGCTTGCAAGGAATGAAAAAAGTTGACTTTTTGCAAAATTATGGTCAAGTTTGACTCTAGTGTTGTGAGTATGATCACAACTTGTTTAAAGGGAAGATTGATTCTTTGAAGTGTGGTTTTGAAAGAGCATGAAGAGTAAGTGCAAAATTGCATGAAGAGGTGGATGATCTCTACTATGATTCCTTCTATGCTTTACTAATCATACTTAGTCACTTTTATCCATATGTTCCTTCCCTACCAAAGAGCCAACACTACAATCTTATGAAAGTCCTCATTGAATGTGTGAATGATTTGTCATTTCAAGTGGTGCAGAATTTAGACTTGAGCCAAGCTTATGGTAGTATGTGTATGTGGTGTGATGATTGAGTGAACCTAAACACTTGAGGGTTGAGCTAAACACTTATCTTGTGAGGATCTTGACTCATTGACTTGAAATTGTGCTAATTGATTTGATTTTGATAGTTAAGTGGATGATATTGTATCTTAGATTTGCTAGATATTGAGTGATGATTCTATGGCATTGATCTTGTACTTGATGCTTCATTGATTCAATTATTCCCCTATCTTATCGCTTCGTTGCTCGAGGCCGAGCAACAATCTAGTTTGGGGGTGTGATTAGGGTCATAATTGCATCTTTTTTGTATCCATTTCTATATGGTTTTGATGTGCTTATGTTCATATTTGACCCTAAATTGTTATACTTTGTGTATTTAACCCTTTTTTGCTAGAAAGTTATGTTTTGTAGTGAAAACGAGCAAAACTGGCAAAAGACGAGCAAGTTTGTAAAAATTTAGAAATTTTTGAGTTGATCCAATGGAGGCAAATGATATACCATGTTGAAGACTTCGAAGAGAGGGTCGTAACGGAAAAGAAATCGAGTCAATCGGAGCTCTAGAACTCAAGATATGAAGGAAACGAGGAAGTCAAGGATCAATCGAACGAGACCAAGCCGGGTTCGTGCGCCACCAAGCTAGGGCTCGTGCGACGACCAAGCCGGGTTCGTGAGGGAAATCCCTTGTTCATTCACCAAGGGACTGAACGAATGGCTTGCACAAGTCGATTCGTGCGGCCACCTGCTGGGGATCGTGCGAAGGTCCGTTTTGGTAAACTTTCAAGGGCTGTTTCGTCTTTTCGCGCGTTTAATGAAGGACATTTTGGACTAAACATTGTGGGCACTATAAATACCTCAAGGATCAGATTCTCAAGGCAACTTAGTCATAATCTTCATAATTCCAAGTTCTTAGATTAGTTTAGAGAGAGAAGAAGGTAGTTACTAGTTGGGTTTATAAGATTTCTTCTTACGATTTCATCGATAACTTTTGATCTACCGTTTGGATCATCGATCCGTTTATTCCTGCATTCTCATATCAACTAGAGCTACGTTTCTACGGATTGAATTTAGTTTTCCATTATCGGATCATTTTCTAGCATTTCAAGGTAATTAGTATCTTTCCCAATTTCATTGTAATAGGTAAGATTTTGTATTCTCTATTCAATTTCAGCATGATGATGATTGTAGTTACTTCAATTGTTCAATTGCTTTACCAATTAGCCATGGGCTAATACCCTTGTGTGTTAGTGTATGATTCCTATGGAGTAATGTGGTGTTAATGTTGATCTTTTGAATGCTATGAGATGTTGTATGATCAATTCTCTATATTGATGGTTTGTATGAATGCTTGGCATGTTGAATTGATCATGAGGGCCATTAGGGGATTAGCTTCATATGAGAATTGAGCTATTTTCCTAAATCTTCTTGTTATTAGGCCAAAGCATGCTAGGTGTTTAATAAAATTCCTAAGATAATGAGAATTATCCTTACTGAATAGAAAGAACAATAGGGGCTCTAATGTGTATCTAGGGAGACCTTTGCATGTTAGAGAGGCTTGCCAATTGATTGTACAATAGCTTATTGCATGATTAAGTGATACAACACCATGTGAAACATAGGATAGTACACTAATACATATCTCTCACAACTTACTCACTTTACACCAAAGTGATAGATAGTTTACTTTCTTGACAAGCTAGTAGACATTAGAAACCTTCCCCACTTTATTGCTTTGTGTGATTTCGAATTTGAACAACAACCATACCTTTCAATCTCCCATCTCCATGTGTTCGATAAATAAACTTGATCATCTTGCCACGACGATAACGATCACGTGCACTTGCATGTAGACACCATTTTGGGCAAACAATTTGTAACCTGCTCGCTTGAAGGAAAATAAGCTGGTCGCTTGAATGTTGGAATGAACACTAGCTGTTCGCTTGAAGGCTTGAAGGAAACCTAGTTGGTCACCTGGTCACTCACCTGGTCGCCTGTGTTTCACCTGGTCGCTTGTTTGTCCATCTGCTCAGCTCAGCTATTCGCCAGTGCACCTGTTCGCCACTTTTCACCCGTTCGCCCAGTCCTTTATTTAACAGTATAACAACTTAACCTGCTTTGTGGAAAGCAGCTGACATTACATAGAATATCGTGGGAGGTATCTCAACCAAGGATGACATCTCACGGAAGGAACAACGATCAGCCGAATCAAAGAACCCCGACACCTGAACACTCAACGACAATTAAGGGAGTTGCAGGAAACCGACAACAAGCCGAACAAACTGGGGTCCCAGTAGCTCAAGTGGGACAGAACTATATGCAGGGATTATCTGAACTACTCCCATTCTTGCAGAACCCAGAAGACATTTCACGTGTGACGGCACTCTACAAAGTGTTGAAAGAGCAACAACAAGGTGCAACCGGTCCTTCTGATACACGACCTGATCAGAGGCCTGTTTTTCAACGGGTTGATCAGTGTCCACCAGAGACCGAGGCTGACAGTGAACAGAGAAGAAGACGTGTAGAACGTGGAAAACAGAAGGTGACTGATCGTTTAGGGCCAAAGATGGCAAACCGGTTGGGCCCGCAAGGTGGAAGAGCACGGAGCGTGGTGGACGAGTCAAGTTATGGAACTCCACAAAGCAGACCTGTGGAGCAGCGGGATTACAGGTCGCATGGCCAACCTCTGTCAGTTTATCGACCTCCAAGTAGAGTACCAGAAGTAGACCAAAGGAGACCGAGTAGAGTACCAGAAGTAGATCAAAGAAGAGCGAGTAGAGTACCCGAAGTAGATCGAAGGAAACAGTTTTCAGTTCGAGAGAGACTACGATGGCCAGTAGCGGAAAAGCTTGGCCCTGAAGGCGTATTGAAGGCCAGTATGATTCAAGCGAGGTCACACCCGAGTGACTGGGTATCCGGCTCCCCTTTCTCCAAGCGAGGGACATTAATTTGACCCGATAGAAATATGGTGTATGATGTTGAAGGTATTGGTGGTGGACCAGATAATAGGGTTATATTTGATTCTATTGCACATTCAGCAAGTTGTACTTGCATAAAATTTGAGGAATGTGGAGTACTTTGCTACCATTGCTTGAGGATATTCCTTATAAATTCAGTGCAAGTCATTCCTGATGCATATATTCTGAAGAGGTGGACAAAGCAAGCCAAATCCCAAGTGTGGGATAAGTTAAAATCTCAAAACAATGAAAAGGAAAATGCTGGGTCAATCACTTGGAGAAAAGACATTGCAAGAAAGTACTAAAACTTGGCAGCGTTGTCTGAAGGAAATGAAGATGCAAGAAAATTCATTGAAGAACATTATATTAGAGGCTTGGCTTATGTGAAGACATTGGTGTGTACAGAAGAAGAAGAATGTTCTGTACAATCATCATCATCAAGAACAGTATAGGATCCCACTCGTTCAATAACAAAAGGAAGAAGTCAAAGGAAAAAGGGCCATTTTCCCCAAAAGAAGAAGAAAAAAAGAGCAAGTTCAACACAATCAACGCTAAATTTGGAGTTTGGGACTAGTACACCTCATATAATTTAGTTAGTGGATATATATTGTTGTTTGGTGGTAATATATTTTTGATTTATTAAGTATTTTTGTCATGATTCTATCAAATTAATGGTGTTAGATTTATTGATTAAGGTATGTTTCACTTATAATTTAGGTTAATCGACATTGTTGAATTTATGTTTTAATTTATGTTGTTGAATTTATGCATTAATTTGTATACAACTTTTCATGCTATCTACAGCCTTATGCATTTGTGATACACTGTACTCGAAAACCTACAATTGGAAATGGTGAAGTCCTGAAGGATTACCATGCTATCTATTGTGAACAAAGTAATATCATATTGTGTTTCTACTAATACTACACCGCTTGTTAGTTAATGTTTAAACTAATACCACAGTATATGTCCAAAGTGATAAACTTGTATACTAATACTATAGTTTATATAAACTAATACTATATTGTGTTACAAATTTTAAATACTACACCGCTTGTTAGTTACTATGTAAACTAATACCACAGTATATGTCCAAAGTAATAACTTTGTATACTAATACCACAGTTTATTTAAACTAATACTATACATATTATCAACTAATACTACAGTTGATTTCAACTAATACTACACTGTTTGTGTCTGAAGTAACACTAGTGTGCTCAACTAGTAGTACACTTTGTTACATCTAATACTACATTGCTTTTCAACTAGTACTATACAGCTCTTCAACAAATACTATAGAGTGGATAAAGTAATACCATAGTGTGGATAAAGTAATACTATAGTGTTTTTCAACTACTACTTCAGTATGGTTAAAGTAATACTATACAACTTGTTAACTAATACTATACTGTTTACAAAGTAATACTATATTATGTTTCTACAAATACTACACCGCTTGTTAGTTACTGTTTAAACTTTAAACTAATACCATAGTATATGTCCAAAGTAATAACTTTGTATACTCTATAGTTTATTTAAACTAATACTATACAACTTGTAAACAAATACTACAGTTTATTTAAACTAAAACTATACAACTTGTAAACTAATACTACAGTTTATTTAAACTAATACTATACATATTATTAACTAATACTACAGTCATAATACAAGGTTTATTAAAATTTTCAAATGGACGTCGAGTTGCAAGATACGTTTGTAGACTAATACTAAAGTTTATTTCAGTATGTCCAAAGTAATACCATACAATTTGTAGACAAATACTACAGTTGATTTCAACTAATACTACACTGCTTGTGTCTGAAGTAACACTAGTGTTCTCAACTAGTACTACACTTTGTTACATCCAATACTATATTGCCATACAATTTGTATACAAATACTACAATTGATTTCAACTAATACTACACTGCTTGTGTCTGAAGTAACACTAGTGTGCTCAACTAGTACTACACTTTGTTACATCCAATACTACATTGTTTTTTAACTAATACTATACAGCTCTTCAACAAATACTATAGTGTGGATAAAGTAATACCATAGTGTGGATAAAGTATTACTATAGTGTTTTTCAACTACTACTTCAGTATGGTTAAAGTAATACTATACAACTTGTTAACTAATACTATACTGTATACAAAGTAATACTATATTATGTTTCTACTAATACTACACCGCTTGTTAGTTATTGTTTAAACATTAAACTAATACCATAGTATATGTCCAAAGTAATAACTTTGTATACACTACAATTTATTTAAACTATTACTATACAACTTGTAAACTAATACTATAGTTTATTTAAACTAATACTACACAACTTGTAAACTAATACTACAATTTATTTAAACTAATACTATACATATTATTAACTAATACTACAGTCATTATACAAGGTTTGTTAAAATTCTCAAATGGACTTCGAGTTGCAAGATACGTTTATAGACTAATACTAAAGTTTATTTCAGTATGTCCAAAGTAATACCATACAATTTGTAGACAAATACTACAGTTGATTTCAACAAATACTACACTGCTTGTGTCTGAAGTAACACTAGTGTGCTCACCTAGTACTACATTTTGTTACATCCAATACTACATTGCTTTTTAACTAATACTATACAGCTCTTCAACAAATACTATAGTGTGGATAAAGTAATACCATAGTGTGGATAAAGTATTACTATAGTGTTTTTCAACTACTACTTCAGTATGGTTAAAGTAATACTATACAACTTGTTAACTAATACTATACTGTATACAAAGTAATACTATATTATGTTTCTACTAATACTACACCGCTTGTTAGTTATTGTTTAAACATTAAACTAATACCATAGTATATGTCCAAAGTAATAACTTTGTATACACTACAATTTATTTAAACTATTACTATACAACTTGTAAACTAATACTATAGTTTATTTAAACTAATACTACACAACTTGTAAACTAATACTACAATTTATTTAAACTAATACTATACATATTATTAACTAATACTACAGTCATTATACAAGGTTTGTTAAAATTCTCAAATGGACTTCGAGTTGCAAGATACGTTTATAGACTAATACTAAAGTTTATTTCAGTATGTCCAAAGTAATACCATACAATTTGTAGACAAATACTACAGTTGATTTCAACAAATACTACACTGCTTGTGTCTGAAGTAACACTAGTGTGCTCACCTAGTACTACATTTTGTTACATCCAATACTACATTGCTTTTTAACTAATACTATACAGCTCTTCAACAAATACTATAGTGTGGATAAAGTAATACCATAGTGTGTTTCAACTACTACTTCATTGCTGTTAAAGTAATACTCTACTAATACTATATTGTGTACAAAGTAACACTATATTGTGTTTCTACTAACACTACACTGCTTGTTAGAGACTGTTTAAACTTATACCATATTATATCCAAAGTAATAGCATACAACTTGTAAATTAATACTACAGTTTATTTAAACTAATATTATACATATTATCAACTAATACTACAGTCATAATACAAGATTTGTTCAAATTCTCAAATGGACATCAAGTCGCAAGTTACGTTTGGTAATTTGAGTAAACCTTGATTTATACTTGATCATGTACACATACAAACTTAATTCACATTAAAACTACTACAACTACATACATACTTAAGTTACCTTAAAAACTAGTTCAACTACAACCAATAAATATCATTAATAACAAAGATGGTATTTCAATACAAAACCATCACAACGTTAAAAAATAGCATAATACTACTAGGTCATTTATTTAAAAGAAGCAAGCCAGAGCCACCACCTTTTTCAAGAGGCAAAAAAAAAAAAAAAAACACATTAATAATTCAACATTAATACAATCTTCTTCAAGTTAAAAAAGTACTTAAAACATTGCATACTCACATCTTTTGCTTCCAAAATAATTCTACATTAACATAAACTTCTTCAAGTTGTAAAAGTACTTAAAACAAAATATGTAATGAGAAGTATCTTCTTTCATATCATAGATCAAACGATCTTCCGTTTTTCTCTTCTTGCTTCACTAAGCTTTTTCAATTTTTCAGCAGCTTCATTTCTTTTAAGCTCATTAAACTTCTCAGCATTCTCCTTTCTTTTCTCATTAATGATCTTCAACAACGAAGGCTTGTCTAGATAAAAGGTATAGGCATTTTGAACAACTTGAGTTCTGATTTCATTGCAGTTGGAAAGAATCAAAGTTGCACAAATTTGAGCCCTCAACACAATCCGAATATAAGCCTTAAAAAAATATATAATAACAGTAAGTTACACCAAGCATGCCCTAAAATATAATTCCACATACCCACCAATAAATACATACCTTATTAAGATCTGGTGATGTGTAGACAACACTATCAAGGTGTTTCATGTGGTGCATCATGTACACACCACTATCATTATCCACTCTTATTTTTTTCCACTTCAACGGAACATCAATGAACTCATATGATAACATATCATTTACTTTTACATCAAGACCTTTTGATTTAAGATAGGAATCAAAGATGTTGTACTACAAAAAAAAAAAAAAAAAAAAAAAAAAAAACAAGGATATCTAAAATTGCATTTTAATTTAAAAGAAACAATATATTTGAATATTATTACAACTATAAGTCCATCACGATAACTCTTAACATTAATGCGATGACAGCCATGTCCCCTAAAAATAACAATACAATGTATCTCAAATCAAGCAAGTATGAATGAAACAGAAAAAGATAAAACGTGATTTAAAGAGCTATTTGATCATCTTGTAGAATAATAATATGACCCTGTCAGAGTTAATTCTGCAAGTCACAGGTCTTCGACTTTGACTCCAGAATTATATCCTACTCAAATCCATTGATTATGTACAATGACTCCCTTATCTCCAATGTCTCGGTCTGTTGTTTCTGAATCTTTAGTCCACAAAGGATAAGATTCAGTTAAAAAACAACAATTTAGAGACATCTACAAATAAAAAAAATGAAATTAGATGGATCTGCCTTGTCCTATCAAGGCTCAGGGCATTCATGTGCAAAACGACCATACTCACAACAATTGTAGTATGTCATTTTGCTCATATCCTTCTTATTCATTTTAACACGTTTCTTCATTCTTTTCATATTGATTGCATTGACTTAGGTATTGTTATCCTACCTCACACTATCCGATCAATTATCCTTCTTCCCTTTCTTCCTGTTCTATATTCGTTTAAAGCCCAAAACTTTGGTTTAACTAGAACTAACAAAGAAGAAGGTACCAGAAGGATGTTTAGCTTTTGTAAACCTTTCAACCTCTAGATTTAGTTGATGAGCTGCTTAACTGAAAGTTCTAATACTCTCATTTCAAGTCAAAACAATCTCGAGGTGATTCCAATGATCTAGTAGTAAGCGGACTAGAGCTTGAATTAAGTGTTCATTAGAAAAATTGTGACTAGCTTGTTTAAATTCAGTGATCATATTAGACATATTCCTCAGATGTTGTCTAACATTGTGATTACTAAACTAAGCAAAGATCTCGTGTCGTGGAAGTATTTCATTTCCCACACAAGATATGCTACCTGGTCCCTATTTCTCCGATTCTCAATCCCAAAGCTCGGGTCAGACATTTCTAGGTCGATCACATCTAATAGTCCTATCTTGTCCAAAATATACTAAAATTTCTATCAATGACATTGTCTTAAACAATAAAGTGATTCACTGTGTTAATGTTTTATTACGTTTTATGCTGAGCCAAACTAAGACATCTAAAAATCAACAGACGATTCGATTTTGAAAAATAACTTAGAGTTACTAATCTTTGATCTCATCATGCATCTCAAAATCGATTCTAGTTTCAAAACATAAAACTCACGTTCAAGTATTTAAAACAAAATAAATAGCATTGAACTACCCCAATAGTCACAACAATTCAGGAAAAAATAAGTTAGAAGTTGTCATCACAAAAAAACTAAAAGAACTCCAACGAGTATCAATTTAGCTTATATAAAATACAACTCAATTAGGTTTGTGCAGAGCATGATCTAACTTGTCTCTCGTCTTCCAATAATTAGAAGCATCGAACTCTCTAGTTCCGGTACTATAGATGGCCTTCGCTAGAGGATCCATAAATGGATTTTTCATTTGACCTTTCTTATCCATGAATGGATTCTTCGTTTGTCCTTTTCTGCTACTCTTTAATCTTAGAAAATCAGAACGACTAATCCTTCCCATCCTCAAGCATGCCGATCTAAGCGCCTGAGTCCTATCACTGTCTCTTGAAGCATGTGAAAGTGCACCCATAATTTCTAATCCTTCGGACTTATTTTCAGAAGACTTCCACACATCCCAAAAATCTTTTTCCAAGTGAGGTGGAAGAGTTCTAGCCCAGGCATTAGAACTTTTAATTTGTGTGAAAGCTTCATATGGAAGTTGTTTGTTGCGAATGATAACCATCAAATAGTTGAACTTTTCCAATACTTCAATGAAGTGTTCTCTCAAGTTGTGAGTATGCTTCATCTTGTAATTCATAAAATCATGTAGGACCTCTTCACTGGTCCTGGTGTCGCTCTCAGAAATTGTACCGCTCTCTGACATCCCTGAAAAATGAGCAGCCCAAAAAACAAAAAACACACTAAAGTGTTAGTTAAACCTTAACACATGAATTTCCTCTATTTCAATGCTTATGGAACACAATTTCCAATTAACATTAGGTATATTCACAAGTGAAAAATAAGTTTAACTTCATAGGCTCCCACTTTCCCTGATTAACCGAAGCATATCAAACAATTTCACATACCAATTAAACATGATTTAAGAATTAAAGACATACGTTAGGAGCATATAACACATATTATCAACTAAAAGGTCTTCACATATCTCCTTAAAGCAAATAAAAACATTTAAATGAAGCCACACTTCAAAAACTACATTGGAACACATGAAAATGCATCTGAACGGACACAAAACAAGCTGAAAACGGTCGAAAATAAGTTGAAATAGGACAACACACGTCGGAACATGCGCAGAAATGGCCGGACGCGCTGCCACGCACCACCAGCAGCCGCCACTCGTCCGCACGCGCCTCCATGCGCCCATACGCGCTCTCACGTGCTAGCATGCGCCGACCAGCGGCCAGCGAGTCACCGGCACATGAACCACACTCGCGGCTGCCAGTGCCGGCGCGTGGACTTCACCCGTCACCACCGGACTTTCCGGTCACCGGCTTGTGGGCTTCACGGGCCACCGCCGACGCCGCCGTCTGCCTGCGCACGAGTCACCGCCGTCGCCATCCGGTGTCCGGGTAGGGTCTGACCCGCCTCTAAGTGGGTCGGATTTGAGTTTGTAAATTGCATTTGGGCCCCTGAAGACTATCTGATTCTCAAAAAATAGGCCCAAATCTTTCTAAAAATATTCAAAACGACCCCGATCGCGAAAAAAGTTTGAAAATTCGTATCTCACTCAAAACTGAATGAAAATTTACAAACGATACATGGATGGAATCCTCATGAAACGTATATTAATTCCATACCAAGAACAAACTCGATTTTGTTTGATTTCACAGTGTAATTTCAGATCTAAAAACGAGTCATGAAAATTTTCAAAAAATCATAACTCTCTCTTTTCTTATCCAAAAATTACACAAAAAATATGTATGGAATCCTCATTATACGTACTATCACCAAATATTCAGAAACTAAACGAAAAAATTCTGAAAAAGATCAATTTTTGCCTTTTAAAATTGGGTCAGATTTTGAAAAAATTCTAAACTTTGAAAAATCATAACAAATAATCCACTAGGACAAAAATTGTATTTAAATTATCCCTGGAATCTTCGTCTCACCCTCTATCCATTTATACCAAAAACAAACAATTTCGATCAACAGAAAAATTCGACCAAAAAAGGGGATGAACGTACGGGAAAAAATAAATTAATTCATTTCATGCGTACATGGCCTCAAGTTATGATCAGCAACAACTGCACTCAAAATCATTGCATTTGATACATATAACATGCCCAAAACTAATTAATTTCATAAATTTTTTTTACAGCAGTAAACACATAATTAAAAAAAAAAATCACTGCTGAAAAACAATAAGCATGCCTTTAAATAAAACGGGATACCAACAATATGGCTCTGATACCATATGTTGGAATTGATTGCCATAACCAAATCCCTTGGCCAACACGAATATGGTCACTTACCTTTAATGCAGAATTAATTACGAACCCTGTTGGTATCCTCATTTGTCCTTTCCCTAGAATCCAGCCCTTCCGTACTCCGAGTCAAATACACAGAATAGTATGTGCATGTTAATTCACAAATCGGTAATGTCTGTGTCAAAATGTGTTTTCTTGTTGTGGAGTTAGGAGTCCATTTTAAGGGAAGTCATATTACTGATCTTGAGATTTGGAATCACTCAGAGAGATATTCAAATCCTCATTCATCTATCGTGTGTAACAAGTATGTAAGGAGTTAATAATATAACTCTTAGGTAGTTACATAACCTCCCTTCCATATTATCCACTTCAATATGTGGAAAATATATATATAATTAAATATATTGTAATAATATTCAAATATTATTAAAAGAAACAAACCAATATTTCAGCTGCTTCAAAAAAATTATATTTCAGGCTCTCATCAACATATCTTATGTTATCTAGATAGTGAATTTTTTTGTCGATGAAATCAACAACAACAATCGCATAATGTTCCTTTAGACAAAATGGAAGAAATATCTACAAAAAAATGAGTTATACACAGTTCTTTAACAAGAGTAATACTAAAGGTAAGATTAATGATAACAATTGCATATTCATTAATGAGGTTTGATCAACAGTTGTATAAGAAAAAGTCCAAAGTTTGAGTGATGAATGGATTTGGTATTCTAGATTTTAAGAATATGTTCTTAGATCTTACAGTCGAAATGCAACCTAACTCTATTCTTACTTTATCTTATCTAAGGGTGCATTTGATTAAAGTTTTGTCATTTATGGTAGTGAGAGTAATACTAAAGAGCACGTGAACAAATTCTACACAATAGTGCACTAATAATATGACTTAATTAACAATATAATTAACAAAATAAAACTTACCATATCAGCTTCAGAAATTGTATCTCTTGTGAGTTTGAGCCATTCATCCCAAGCGGTTGTGCACTTAGCTGAAAGAACTTCAGAATCACCACCAGACTCAATATGTTGAATGAAAACAAGCTATTAAGAAAAAAATACATTATTAATAATAATATAAACACTAATAAATAATTAAAAAGTTAGTAATTTTTAACTTATATTGTTATCCAAGTTAAAAATAAACCGCTTGTGTTTGTCATCAGCAGAAGAGGTGTTAATCTCATGACTCAAAGCATTAATTATTGAAGGGTATATTTGATTATTGGGAAGTATTGAAAATAGATCAATCTTTTCAAAGTACAAATATACACCTTTCCGATAATAGTGTTCCCTTACAAAAATATATTAAAAAATCAGAATATAAACAAACAAAACATAAGAAAAAAAATATTGAAATAAAAAGAAAAGTACTTACTCAGAATCTCTTTTAGCGTCAAAGAAACAAAAATCAAGTATCTCTTTGTGAGTAAGTGCCATTTTGTTGAGATACTTCTTCCACTTTGTCATGTACTTTGAAACATAGCCAATTTCAGAATGAATATTCCAAATTTTACAGCTAGTATCATTTCCACGAGTTTTGCTTCTAGAGCTCACAGAAAACATTGCACTTCCCAACTCTTCATTGTCAACAACATTATCACCTTCAACTATTTCATCATCCTCCATGCCAAACTCATGACCAGCTTGAAAATTAAAATAGGCTTCATCCCTTTGCATATGGTCCGGTGTAAGAATATCAAAGTTAGGACCATCGTCTGCCAATTTCTTAGTAGCAAGAAAGACTTGATACACATCACCGACGTATTTGAACAACTTCTCATCATTGTATACAGAAGAATCAGGAGTGGAATTGGGAGAATCCATTTTTTTCTTGGAAGAACGAACTTTTTCATTGATCGCATTTAACTTTGAAATGAACCTCTCTGATAATTCATGACATTCACTTTGAAATTCTGAAAGCAAATCTTTGACATCCTATAAACAAATAGAAGTTAAGTTAGGAATATTAAAAATAGTATACAAAACCAAAAAGAGTATAAAATATAAATAAAATTATACCTGCACATGGTCATTCACTTTAACTTCTGAATCGGTCTTAGTACCATGGGATTGACCATTTTTGGGATCTACCTTCAGTTTTCCATTCACAGAGAGTGGGAATGAAGTGCTCAACTCTCCAGAGCCATAAACAGCAGCACCAGCCTCTTCAGAACATCTTTTCTGGATGTTCTTGTCAGTCCAATGACTAATTAATGGAAGTGTGCATGGTAAAGAAATACCACGCCACTTCAACCTATGAAAGTACACAATTTGGAGAAGAAGAATGCACCCACCAATGTTCTTTGCAGACTTACTTCTCTTGAAAGTTGAAACAGAATTACACAAACTATCTAGCACATACGAGCACCAATCTAATTTCGAGATCATGTTTACATCTTCTAAGGACTTGACTACACTCGTAGTGACTAGATGGTTCGATATAGGTATGAGAAATGAACATAAAGAGTAAAGAACAAACAACCTTTTCAAGTCATCTCCACCATCACAAAAATCATTTTCCAACAAACTCTTTAAAACATTAACTGGAACGGTAGTCTTCACCTTGTACTTGGACCACATATCTTTACATAAAACCGAACCATCTTCCATCCTATTATACTTAACAACGGGACAACCTTCATTTCTAGGAAGCATGAAGACATCATAGACATCATCAGGTGTAATGGAAAAAAACTGATAATTGTCTATATATAAAACATGATTATTGCTATTAAAAGTCTGAATCAACCAACTAAGCATTTTATGATTAGGACACCTAGTCAGCCTCATATTCAACAGACCACCAAAACCTAATGATGTAACATCATCCTTCTGTTTCCTATTCATTTTTTGAAAAAGAGAGTGCAGCTCATGAGGTCTACATTGAGAGACAAATGCACTGCATAAAAACATAAAAATCTAAGTAAGTAAAAATTGTAATAAATTTTTTAAAACTCAAGAATAATAAAACAATGGGGGAATATACCTATCACCAAGACCACCATGCATAGCACTATCACTTTTTTAATGATCAACTCGTTGCCTTTTTGAATGGGAGAAATCAGTAGGTTTTGTTGAAGGTCCTTCCCCAACTGCTTCTTTCCTATGATCTTTGGGACTGGTGAAGATCCTTCACCAACAGCTCCTTTCATAGGATCTTTTTGTGTTGTTGAAGATCCTTCACCAACGGATCCTTTCATAGGTTCCTTTTGGAATGCTAAAGATCGGGTCCTTGAAGATATAGATGAGTTTTGCTTCTCTTTATTTGGACCCATATTTTTTGGGCAACACTGTTTTGTTCTAAAAGGCCCCATAACCTTCAATAAAAATTAAAGGCACAAAATGAAAGAATTAATAATCATAATACACAGTATGTTAATAATACTACACAATATTTGAAATAATACTATATAATAGGTAGACAAATATAAGTCAAAACAATCAAACAAATTCAACAGAGAGAGAGAGAGAGATGAGCCCTAAGACATCAAACCACAACATGCACTAATGGAATAAACTGCAAGAATTTAACTAATGAAAGAAAACTTTAACTGGGGTTAGCGTTAATCAAGAATTCAAATAGCCAAAGTCTCTCTAGTGAAGGGAGACGAAGTAGATACTGGAGAATGTTACCACTAAGTGAAATATTTATGTAGACAGGGTGTGAAAGGCCTTCAAAATGCATAGAAGAAACAATCAAAATGGAGCATATATAGTCATCTAATATAAATATAAATATATTACACACTCATTTTAGTGTTTGTGTTAAATGGGGGTGAAAATATATTTCAAACCGTGTATATATATAAATAGCATTCATGGTAGGGTAAGAAAGATAGTTTCACAAAATTCCGGATGCCTGCAAATTAAGTTAACACTTTCTATTTCTTTTTAAAAAGTGATTTTTCAGTTCACTTGAGAAGCAACTATAGACTAATTTGGATTCTTTTTGTAATAGATCGTCTTTTTGGAGTATTTTGTAATACTAATAATTAACATTTTTAATTAATAATCTCTAGACAAAACAACAACTACTACTTTTAAATAAAACAATTAATATACTTTTAATAAATACATTTATATAAAAATAAAATACTCTCAAAACAATTCAAAATACATTGTAAAAGAAAAATGAAAATAACGATAAAAAATCAGGCCCATAGATATGCTTTAATAAGATTCATATATAAAATAAATTAACAGATTCTCGTAAAAATGAATGTGTGGTGGGTTTTTGTCGACTCAAAACACTCAAAACTAAAGTCACATGATAAAATAAGCAATTTCCATAAAAAAAGAAAGAAGAAGAGCAAGCAGATATTCAATAGAAGTAATTAGTACATAATTTCAAAATAAAAAAACCTAATAAACAATATACATAATTTCTGGTATGAAGTAAACAGATTCAAGTAATAAAATAGAAAGATAATAAAAAAAGAGATAATAAAAAATCCACACAAAAATTGAAACCATAAATGAGAGAAAAAAAGGGTAGAAAAACATACACAAAACGAAGCAGTAGAGGAAACAATTAGCGAACAGTGAGCATCGAGCCTTTCAGAGCTATAATATAAGCGTGCGCATATCTCGTAGTTAGATCTCCACAGAAAAATCCACACAATCACTCTATGTGAAATGTATCTGAAATGGTGGTACGCCGATCAAAAGCAAAAGGGTAACCTGCACAAAATGTTTGAATCCTGTTAGAATCAAGTTAAAAATTAATTTGGTGTATCATGCTAATAAAATACTATAACACAACAACCACAAATGTTTCACATAGGACAAGATTAATTTGGTGTATCATGCTAATATTCTTACATTAATGATGCTTTATTTCCAATAACCTCATCTGAAGTAAGTAGAAGATACAAAATGGCTTGAGATGTTTTTTGCTTTGTTTATTGGCGCAATCAAGAAGATCAGGATGAGATTGAACTAAAATGGTAATCTGTAGAACAACATGCATAGAGATCAAGACAATAGGTTGGGGAGTGTGCTTCCTAAATAGGTAAATTATGATTATAATCTAACAGACCAACAATATCTTATGATCAAGGTTAATTTCAAAGTATTCTATTAGCTATTAAACCAAAAGGGAACAACCACATTTTCTGTTATGGCAAGTGGAATAAAAGGCATTATTAGGTAGGTATGAAACATTTTATAAGCTCCAGCAAATAAATAAATAAATATGGCAAAACCCAACTTATTTTTTTATCTTATAAGCTCTACTCAAATTATTGAAAAAAAAAGTCAACGCAAACAATTTATTTCTTGATAAGAATAGTTAAATAGAATTTGTCTCGAAAAAACACTCCCACCCCTTGGCGACCCCCACCTAAATCAATCAAAGGACCGGCAGAAAGCGGGGGCAGTCTGAAGCAAATA
This sequence comes from Prunella vulgaris, assembly GCA_026898435.1. Classification (NCBI taxonomy): domain Eukaryota; kingdom Viridiplantae; phylum Streptophyta; class Magnoliopsida; order Lamiales; family Lamiaceae; genus Prunella; species Prunella vulgaris. Next base: position 413,605 of record JAPKLY010000351.1, on the reverse strand, counting down.
AGGTAGAATCGAAAGAGAAAACGATTATGTTGCAGACCTTGATGCTAATTTTCATTCATTTTCACAAAAGTATCAAAATACAATGTACAACGGTCTTTTATATATAAAGACATAAAAGAAAGAATACAAATAAAATTATTGCTAAAAACGTAGTTTTAATATAGCAACTTTCTAAAATACACTATCCTCTGTTCCCCCCTCCTCAAGTTGGGCATTAGTGAACTTAACTTAACCACTCCCAACTTGGACATTAGGAATTCTAAACGAGTATCTCCCAAAGCCTGCACAAGAGAAATGAATTCATCTTTGAACTTGTTGCACACTACATGACAATCAATTTCTAAGTGTGATAGGCAAATAAATATTAATACCAAAATCAGTGTAAATGTAAGATATCCATTGTAAGGTATTCCGTCTGGAAAATGGCAGAAATCCACCTCTATGATTTGCAAGCAATCGAATAGGAGCAACCACCTCTCCTATTCCTGCAGCACTGCCAAAAGATTGACCACACCGCTCCTTATACTTCTTATACCAATCAGGAATCTCTGTATAATACTGCTCCTTATACTTCTTAAATTACTGTATATCAAACCCCCCTGAGTAACAACCAAAAGAAGACTCCTCAAACGTTAAAACTAAAACATAAATCAGTTCAGGGTGTGGAGCTCCCCAAAACCACAAAAACAAATTTGGAGTATACTAAAAACTATAATATTAAATAGAAAAGGAGCAAAGCAGCAACAGATATTAGTGACGAAGCACAAAGCAGGTTGAATCGGCGCACAAAGCAGAAAAGTAACATCATTGTTAGAACGAAGCATAAAAAAACAAAGCACCAACTCTTTTACTAACCTGAATCGGCGTGACAAAGCACCGGCGCTACGTCTGCACAAAGCAGCAATGGATATTAGCGAGAGACGTTTAAGACGCGACGATTGAGTGAAGAACGTCTGAGACGGAGATGATTGAGTGCAAAATAAAAAAAAGAGAGCAGAATAGAGCGGAAATTGGAAGAAAAATACCTGAAAATGGCGTGAACGAGAGAAAACGAACGGCGCGGTGGGAGAGAGAATTAGGGTTTTGAGGAGAATTAGGGATACTACGTTGGAGATCAAAATGAAAAATGGGTCAAATTGCCTTATATACTAACCAGAAATTTGACCCGAAATTATTGTATATGGATCCAACTAATATGTGTATTATCCACACAAAACTTTGCCTATTATTTAATATGTAATTTTCAAAAATTTCATAATTATGTATTAATTCAATAAGCTCTTGATTTTATTAGATACTCTTGTATTCTAAATACATATCTATTTATCATAAAATCTCTCAGGAATTTCAATACATATAAATTCAAATATTACAATAAATTTGGTCACAAAAATTATTTCTTTAAATTAATCACCTTATTCATTGTTGGACATTTAATTGGCCTACATGAGGGGCCTTTAGGAAAATTAAGATTGGACCTCCCAATGGGCCTTGAATTCTAACATTGAGCCCAATGTCATTCAACACATTAACATTACTCTCACTCCACTATAGAATTAATGTTGCACTATCTATCTTAACTCATATTACAATCATATGGCTCTCGATCATCATTTCCCGTGTTTAAGATTCTCTTGTCCGTTAATTAATCAAGCCACTGAACGCTTTAATTAATTTAACATCTTAACCTTGGAGTAAGGACAACTTGAAAGATTTAGTATGAGGAACGTTTAGAGCCCACCAAGGGGACTAATCACGCAAGACTCTCCAAGCACACGTTCCTCTGTATTAAATCTTACCAATTGTCATGTTTTCAATGGTGTCGCCCAAGATGCAAAGTATTGAGTCTCATTGACTCTCTACCCATAACAAATTAAAGCTTCACGCATGGATTACTCACAGACCTATTTAAGGGACAGAGGTTTTGAAATAAATGACCACTGAGGTCTAATTCTTCATCCCATAAATCAGTACGGAAGAATTACCTCTCTATAGGTCCTCTTCAATGCATCATCATGCACTAGTGTAATCCCTTGGTCAAGATAAGTCAATCCGGGATTTACACATCAACCGTTTACTAATGGGGTGTTCAAATCTCATCTAGGTTGTGACTTTAGTACTTGTTACAAGATACTGATAATGTGATCTTGCTGTGAGTTATCCGGGGATCACCACATTTATCTATAGTGTAACTTGTACTATTATATTTGAACGGATTGCAATAAATAAATAACATTCATATTATCTAGAGCACAGTGATAAAAGATTTATTTCAGATAAAGTTCAAACATTCAGTTTAGTTATATAAAGTAAAAGCATACTTTCTAGTATAACCCTAACACATACCACTTTCATTCACACATGGATACATGCCCTTACGACATATATAAAATCATCATACGGATATAGCCCTTGCGACTACACCAGTCATAACATAAATTAGGGTCTTTGTGGCTCATCATATTAGCATGCAGAAATCAAATTAAACACATCAAAGTAAAATTATAATATGAACCTCAAATACCACTTTCACCGTTAATATTTCCCCACATTTTCTTGGATTGATCGAAATTGAAACTTTGATAGAAATACTTTTGGAAATTCTTCGTATGTGGTGTAAATGACCGACGTAAAACGTGACTGTAACTCTCTTGATCGCCTATCCTACTTGTGAATTTAATCGGTAGAATTGTGTAAGAAATAAGGATTATTAAATCGGCTGATATTTGCGAGAATGAAAAAGGATTACTAACCTTTGGTTGAAATCTTAAGGTATGACATACTCCATGCATAGTACTGTTGGAATTAAACTAAGTTATAAACACTTCTTTGTAGGAACTCTCGACAGTTAGGAATTGGAAGGGAATTTTGGCTGCTGCTCTTAAAACTTTCGGCATTTAGAAGTAAGAAAAAATATAAAATAAAACCCTAATCCTATTTATACCAACTAAAAGCGACACCTCATCAAAAGACTTGACTTGGTATTTAAATAATCAAAGTGTTACCTTCATTTCCCTATTCTATTGGGAGTGTGCGCATAATCTCCTTCAAAGTAGTGGAAGGAAAAACAAATATACTTGTTCCTCAAGTAATTAAAAAATAATAATCTAAACTAAAATTATAAAATAAATAAGTAAATTTAAATGCTATCTCTACCTAGTAAAAGTGCTAATCCTTATTTTTGCCAATATTACTTATCTCAATAAATAAATCCTATACTTAAATTTTAATTAATTTCAAAATTAATCCATTTAATATCCACAAAATAAAATCTAAACTTGCACTAATGGTGAGTTGGCCGACTAATTAACCACATGGTGGACTAAGTCCATTTCTAAAAATTTAACTTCTACACTTTAACCTTAAAACCAATACTTTAACATAAAATCTTAAATACTTAATTAAAGTCCTAAAATTTTTTACTCCTAAATTAATTAAATTTGAAATAACCATGCTGGAATTTCTCAAATAGCCTATCAAAAAAAAAAAAGTAAAGGTTGAATTAGTCCTTTAACAACCCCTCTAAAATTCAACTTATATCCTTAATTTAAATTAACAACTAATTAATCCTCTAATAAAATAAATTAATAATCCTAATCCCTATCTAAATATTGAAATAGCCGATCAAAACACCTAAGAAAATTTGAAACTTTAGTCTATAAAGTCACATAATCCACTTAAAAGGGAAATTCTAACAAACACCTCAAATTGACATTATTACCCTCACTAAAATAATAAACATTAAATCCTAATAATCACAATTTCATTCCTAAACTAACACTTAGTAAAGGGTCCAATTAAGAATTTCATGACCAAAATTCCAAAATTAACACTTAATTTGACTTAATTGGATTTTCCTAATTTTAGTCCTCTAATTTTGAACCCCTTAATCTATAGCCAAATTTTTTTTACTATACTTAACTTTATTCCTGAAATATTTCAATCGACTTCGCTAACTTAATTTTTCTAATGTCAGTCAAGAAATTAATACTTAAGGCAAAGGCGCAGTCACTTTAATAAGCACAACTTAACTTAATACCTCAACTGCGACTTATAATCAATAACTTAAATTTATTTAAGTTGGGCGTTACAATCCACTCACCTTAAATAAATTTTGCCCTCGATATTGCCTACATACTTCCTATGATAATCCAACCACTATATTTTTGCGGTGCTACTCTGATAAAATTCGTTGCCTAAGTAAACTGTGGTATGTGTAGTGCCAAAGCCGAATAAATCAATGTTCGAAACGTAAATTGGTGTGAGTATACCTACTAGCGTCTCAGAATGGGGGTTGATCTTCACTTGGCTCTCCGGTGAGTGAGTACATGCGCGCTCTCGTCATCGGTGCAGGTTCCTTAGGTGGTTGCGGGCACTGTTGCATTCTATGTCCTAGTTGCCGGCAACGGTAGCAAACATTTTGTCCTTGAAGACACTCTCCTGAATGGCGGTTTCCGCACTTCGAGCACTTGATCGCAGTCACCTAGTCTCCTTGCCTTGTTATCCCCTGATTAGCTACTTTCCTTGGTTCGTCTTGTTCATTAGGCTGTCTCGAGTGACCCCACTTTCTTTTCCCATTATTATCTCAGGATCTCCGGTCGTAATCTTCCTTCAGACAAGCCGCAATCTGTTCGGCTCTCTCAAAAGTTTCGGAAAAAGATAAATTCCCGTGCCCAACTAGAATACTGTGAATCTCCACTCTCAATCCTTTCCTAAAGCGATAGACTCGCTTTTGCTCAGTGTCGACGAGGTGTTGAGCAAACCTCGCTAGTTGGCTGAACTTCAGTTCGTACTCAGCCACTGTCTTGTTTCCCTGCATCAGAGCAAGAAATTCACTCTCCTTACTATCTCTGTAAGACTGCGGATAGTATCTCTCCATTATGATTTCTCTAAACCGCTCCCAGATTAGAACGTTCTTTTCTGCAGCTGGGCGAATTCTCCAGTAGCTATCCCACCAATGATCTGTGTCCTCAGTCAACTGGAACACCATGCATCACTGAACTCTATTAGCTCGAATATACTCTCCATGGACCTGAACCACTGTTCGACTGCATCAGGTCAGTCACGTCCATTGAAGGTAGCAGGCTTGTACCTCCTGAATTGTTCCACTACCAGCGTTGTAGGATTAGCCGCAGGCATCGGGGCAGTTTCGTTCGAATGTGAAAGAGCCCTAGGTTTTCCTGGTTGTCTAATCTCAGGATTCTCAGCGGATTCCTCAAAAGGGTCACGATGAGGAGGCATCTAAAAGAACGCCTCAAAAGGTAAGAACTATATCCTCATAACAAAAGTTAATCATACAAATTCTAAGGCGATGCCTCTATTCTAAACTTCTAGGCCATTTACATACACCATACATTTTTAATTAAAACTTCTTGCATAAATCTTCAAATAAACTTCATTTATAATACTTTAAAATAAAACTTTCTAGAATTGCCATAATATCAAAACTTTATATATGCTTGAATTTGAAATCTTTTAATATTCCTTGCAAATATTACCCATGCTTTGAAAATGTAAACATAAACGTGTACCCTTTTTTTTTTGTGAATTTGGCACCTGGAGATGATCGCGATATTGGTGGTGACGGACGGAAGAAGCTTTCTTTTCTCGTACTCGGAAACCCACCTAAGAAAATATTTAAAATTTTGCAAGTCTACAAGAACGTAGACCTGCTCTGATACCACTCTGTCACGCCCCACTTTTCTTATATTAAAAAAAATGCAACGGAAGTCTTAACATCTAATAGTTTAATTAATTATGAAAATGTCTCAGGACGTGACTATTATTTTTTCTTCTTTTGAAAACTCTACTTTAAGAAAGTTGGACAACTGTCAAAAGAAATTTTCTTCTACATACACAACATCACGTCTGTACACTTTAACATATATCAACTAGATTTATCATTCATGCAACAGATGCCAATGAAAAGAACACCTTTGCAAGAAACGGTCAAAATGACATGTTTCCAGCACAATTCCAGTAGCGCGTCGTCAACAAAATATTTTTGTTAGAACCATTTATACTACTCCTAAAATCCTAAGAAAATTCGTACTAACCCCAAACTTCAAGTAATATTTTTTAAAATATATATATAAAATAATTTCACGCACCAAAATAAACTGAAAAATTCAAAACCTTGTTGGGTTTAATGCTACTTTAATCTAGTTTATAGATATAAAATCATTTTATAGCAATGATAAAACCACAAAACCAATTTTTTATTCGGAACAGAACGCAGATTCAACCATCTTACTTGCAAACTCATGAATTAAAAAACACATGTAATTTACTAAAATTTTAGGAAATTATACTTACTGATGTATATTAAAAACCATAATTTCAGAATTTATCATACCTAATTTTTAAATTAATCATCTCATAAATTTAGAAATAACATAAGAGTTTAACACATTTCACGCCTAAAAAGACTAAAATCATAACACGCATAATCTTGAAAGCTACATAAGCATTTTCCTTCAAATAACTTGATGATTTCAGCACGTAGGACATGGTAAAATTTTTACTTTAAACGTAATGTATTCTTCATACATCCGCATTAAAACATAGAATAAAATCCAACAATACTAATATGCGATGAAAAACATACATAAAATTACCATAAATCCCAACAATACTTAGAATTCATAATTATGAAATTGATAGCATAAGAGTTCAGCATAAAAGAATTCAAATTATCAAACCCTAACAAAATTCAAAGCAAACATCCATAACACGAAAGTCATAAAAATCATAATGTTTTCACTCAATAATAATTTCAGATTAAAGAGAATTAAAATACTTCATTTCTCAATTATTTCCTGCAGCTGCATGATCACGGTGCATAGTTCCCCAAGCTTTTGTCCTATTTTCTCCACTTCTTCCCTCCTTTCATCACACTCCACACTCTCACGATCATCAACATCGGGCTTCATCTGAAATTTTAATACGGTGAGGGGTGAGTACATTAACACAAACTCAGTGGGAAAACAGGAAGTTCAACAAATAATTAAACGGACATACTAATTTAAAAACGTACATACCATTTTCATTCATACATGGATACATGCCCTTGTGACATATATCAAATCATCATACGGATATAGCCCTTGCAACTACACAGGTCATAACATAAATTAGAGTCCTTGTGACACATCATATAAGCATGCAGAAATCAAATTAAACACATCAACATAAAATTATAATATGAACCTCAATTACCACCTTTCACCGTTAATATTTCCCCATCTTTTGATCGAAATTGAAATTTTGATACAAATACTTTTGGAAATCCTCTGTATGTGGTGTAAATGGCCGACCAAAAACGTGACTAGAACTCTCTTGATCGTCTATCCTACTTGTGAATTTAATCGGTAGAATTGTGTAAGAAATAAGGATTATTAAATAGGCTGATATTTGTGAGAATGAAAAAGGATTACTGACCTTTGGTTGAAATCTTAAGGTATGACATACTCTATGCAAAGTACTATTTGAATTAAAGTAAGTTATAAAGACTTCTTTGTAGGAACTCTCGGCACTTAGGAATTGGAAGGGAATTTTGGCTGCTCCTCTTAAAACTTTCGGCAATTAGAAGTAAGGAAAAATATAAAATAAAACCCTAATCCTATTTATACCAACTAAAAGAGACACCTTATCAAAAGACTTGACTTGGTATTTAAATAATCAAAGTGTCACCTTCATTTCCCTGTTCTATTGGGAGTGTACGCATAATCTCCTTCAAAGTAGTGGAAGGAAAACAAATACTACTTGTTCCTTAAGTAATAAAAAAAAAATCTAAACTAAAATTATAAAATAAATAAGTAAATTCAAATGCTATCTCTACCTAGTAAAAGTGCTAGTCCTTATTCCTGCCAATGTTACTTATCTCAATAAATAAATCCTATACTTAAATTCTAATTAATTTCAAAATTAATCCATTTAATATCCACAAATAAAATCTAAACTTGCACTAATGGTGAGTTGGCCGACTAATTAAACACATGATGGACTAAGTCCATTTCTTAAAACTTATACTCCAACACTTTAACCTTAAAACCAATACTTTAACATAAAATCTTAAATACTTAATTAAAGTCCTTAAAATTAATACTCCTAAATTAATTAAATTTGAAATAATCATGCTGGAATTTCTCACATAGTCGATAAAAAAAAATAGAGGTTGAAAGTCCTGTAACAACCCCTCTAAAATTCCACTTATAGCCTTAATTTAAATTACTAACTAATTAATCCTATAATAAAATAAATTAATAATCCTAATCCCTATCTAAATACTGAAATAGCCGATCAAAACACCTAAGAAAATTTGACATTATTACCCTCACTAAAATCCTGACAAATACCTCAAATTGACGTGATTACCCTCACTAAAACAATAAATATTAAATCCTAATAATCACAATATCATTCCTAAATTAACACTTAGTAAAGGGTCCAATTAAGAATTGTCATGACCAAAATTCCAAAATTAACACTTAATTTGACTTAATTGGATATTTCCAATTTTAGTCCTCTAATTTTGAACCCCTTAATCTATAGCCCAAAAAAATTTCTATACATAACTCTATTCGTCAAATACTTCAATCGACTTCGCTAACTTAATTTTTCTAATCTCAGTCAAGAAATTAATACTTAAGGCTAAGGCGCAGTCACTTTAATTGGTGCAACTTAATTTAAAACCTGAACTGCGACTTATAATCCATAACTTAAATTTATTTAAGTTGGGCGTTACACCGGTGGATTTCTATGTTCTTTACATGGACGAGGATAAGGATATCCCTCTCATCTTGGGAAGACCCTTCCTATCCACCGCAAGGGCGGTTATTGACGTCAACAAGGGAAAGCTTACTTTGAAGCTCAATGATGAAGAGCTACACATCTCCATACAAGATGCAATGAAGCATCCCATGGAGAATGCTTCTTGCCAATCCATTGATATCAATTAGCATTGTATTCAAGAGGCTTTTGAAAATACTAAAAATCCTTTCTTTACTAATAGTTATGAGATACCTAATTATAATGATTTTCTTGATGTTGATTGTCGTGTTTATGATTTTGATTTTAGGGATGAAGAATCTCTTATGGAAATCAAAGATGGGGAGAGCTCGTCTAAGCAACAGAACATGGAAAGCAAGGACAAGAAGGAAGACACGAGGAGCTCATTGAAGCCATTACCTGACCACCTCAAATAAGCCTATCTTGAAGAGAATGAAGGGTATCCGGTAATATTATCTTCCTCTTTAAGTGTTGATGAACTTGCTAAATTGTTAGTAGTCTTTAGGAAGTACAAGTCAGCCTTACGGTGGACCATTGATGATAAAAAAGGTGTTAACCCATCTCTTTGTATGCATAGAATAAGATTAGAAGAGAATTGTAAACCACTTGTGCAACCTCAAAGACGAGTTAACCCTATTATTCAAGAAGTAATTAAGAAAGAGGTGCTTAAGTTGCTAGGTGCTAATATGATATTCCCTAGAAGTGATGCCCATGTGTGTCCCCATTACACGCTGTATTTAAGAAGGGTGGTATGACTATAATCAAAATGAATAATAATGAGGTTATTGCCACTAGAGTAGCAACGGGATAGCGTGTATGTGTAGACTATAGGGAACTTAACAAAGCAACATGTAAAGATTACTTTCCTTTACCATTTATGAATCAAATGCTTGATCGTATTTGTGGATGTAGCTTCTATTATTTTTTTTACGGTTACTCCGGCTACAATCAAATTATGATTGCACCGGAGGACCAAGAGAAGACAACATTCACATGTGCATATGGAACATTTGCTTGGAGACGCATGCCCTTTGGGCTATGCAAATCTCCGGTGACGTTTCAAAGATTAATGATGTCCATCTTTCATGGGTTGATTGAGCATATAATGGAAGTCTACATGGATGATTTTAGTATTTTTGGTGATTCATATGATACTTGTTTGATTAACGTTGAAAGAGTTTTGGTTAGGTGTGAAGAAGCTAACTTAGTTTTAAATTGGGAGAAATGTCATTTCATGGTGAAGGAATGTTTAGTCTTGGGGTACCATATCTCTTCAAATGGCTTACAAGTGGATCGAGCTAAGGTGGTGGCGATTGAAAATTTTCCTCCACCCATCAATGAAAAGGGAGTAAGATCGTTTTTGGGTCATGCCAGTTTTTATCGTAGATTTATAAAAGATTTCTCTAAACTCTCAATGCCTTTATCTAGATTACTTGAAAAAGATGTGCCTTTCGTATTTGATGATTCTTGCTTAATATCTTTTAGGTTTCTAAAGGAGGTGTTGGTGAGTGCACCTATTCTCATCATACCAAATTGGGAAGAACCATTTTTTTAATGTGTGATGCAAGTGACTATGCAATGGGGGTGGTGCTAGGCCAACTTCGTGAGAAGAGATTCCGTGCCATCTACTATGCATCCAAGACATTTTCTCATTCCCAATTGAATTACACGACAATCGAGAGGGAACTTCTAGCTATAGTCTATGCGGTAGAAAAGTCTCGTCCCTATCTTGTAGGGATGAAGACCGTGGTTTATACGGATCACTCGGCTATAAAGTTCTAGATGATGAAGAAAGACTCCACGCCTCAATTAATAAGATGGGTGCTACTTTTGTAAGAATTTGATTTAGAGATCCGTGATAAGAAAGGAAGTGAGAACGTAATAGCCGACCACTTGGCATGACTTGTACGAGGAGATGATGCAAGGGAAGAGAAAGAAGAGATTCTTGAGAGTTTTCCAGATGAGAAGCTTTTTCGATTGGAGGGTGCTCGTATTTGGAAGATGGAGGATGAAGCTCCTTGGTTTGCTGACTTTGCAAACTTCTTGCCAAGTGGAGTCATTCCCTATGGCTTGAATTCTAATGCTACGAAGAGATTCTACAGGGAAGTTCATAATTATATTTGGGACGATCCTTATCTATACCGTAGAGGAGTTTACTCTATTATTAGGTGGTGCATTCCAAATGAAGAGATTAGAAGTATGATCACTCATTTCCATTCACTTCCTTGTGGAAGACACTTCGGTTCTACAAGGACGGCCGTGAAGGTACTCCAATCGGGCTTCTATTGGCCTTTGATCTTTAAGGATTATCATATGTTTGTCTCCAAATGTGATCGTTGTCAAAGAGTGGGTAGATTGTCAAGAAGGGATGAAATTCCCTTGAATGTGTTTCAAGTAGTTGAAGTGTTTGATGTTTGGGGCATTGATTTTATGGGACCCTTCCCACCATCTCATGGCTTTGTGTACATTCTTTTGGGGGTAGATTATGCTTCGAAGTGGGTGGAAGCAATCCCCATGAAGGTGAATGATTCTAGAGTTGTCATGGAGTTCTTAAGGAAGAACATCTTTGCTAGGTTTAGTGTTCCTCGATGTTTAATTAGTGATGGGGGTACTCACTTTGTGAATAAGGCGTTGGAAAACCTTCTTGTGAAGTATGATGTTAAGCACAAGGTGTCGACGGCCTACCACCCTCAAACTAATGGATTGGCGGAGGTCTCTAATAAACAAATCAAGCTCATCCTTGAGAAAACTATAAGTTCTATAGAAAAGGTTGGGCTTTGAAGTTAGACGATGCTCTTTAAGCTTATCGAATGGCTTTCAAGACTCCCTTGAAATTATCTCCATATCAAATTGTCTATGGGAAGCCTTGCCACTTGCCCATTGAACTAGAGCACAAGGCATATTGGGCTACCAAAAAGTTGAACTTTGATGAGTCACTTTGTGGAGAGAAAAGGCTCCTACAACTTCACGAGATATATGAGTTTAGGGATGAAGCTTATGAAAATACAAAGATATTCAAGGAGAAGACAAAGAAATGGCATGATGCCAATATAAAGGATAAGTCTTTCAAGATATTTGATCAAGTTCTCCTATTCAGTTCTAGGCATAAGTTGTTTCTCGGAAAATTGAAGTCCAAGTGGAGTGGACCATTTACGATCTCTAATTATTTTGATAGTGAATGGTATGAGCTTACAAATGATAAGGGGGAGCTATTTTATGCGAATGGCCATCGCCTCGAGCATTATTATAGTTTTATGCCTAAGGAAGTTACAAGCCGATTGAGACTTTTTGACTTTGATCCACCTTGAAGTTTGAGCTATAAGTGTCATCCGGCTAAGGGACGTTAACCTAAGCGCTAGATGGGAGGCAACCCATCCTTTTTGTTTTCTTTTGTAGATTGCTTCATTTTGTTTTGTTGATTAGTGTATTTACTTTTGAAGGTGTTGATCTTCCAAGGGATGTGCTCTTTGAGTAATTATCTTCCATGGTGAGGTATTGTGTCATTTCTCTATTTTGAGTACTTTGCCTATCCTAGTTTGGGGAGTCATTTCTTGAGGTATTGCTTGTTTTAGCATTGCAAATCATATTTTCATCACTTTTGCTAAACTTTTAGGATTAATGATCCAAAAAAGTGTAGGGGTGTGATCGTTCTTCAAATCTTATTTGCAATGTATGATAAGTTAGGTTCTTGTGGATTTTGCTATGTTTATGATGCTTAGACTTGTTGCTATGATTGATGATTCAGTTTATGCCTTGATATGATTGCTATTGTTGCTAGCTTAGGGAAATGAATGCATGAGATAGATTTATGATTGTATTGATGATGTAGCTAGTGCATAGTTAGGTGTAGTGTATATATCATTTGATTCATGTTTTGTTTATAGTGTAGTTGAATCTTTGATGCTTGATACATGAATGATATTTGCATATTTGAGTTGATTTGAGTCATGATCATCTTAAGCCGTGAGGTTTGAGCCTATTAACCCGTTTTCACTTTAAGCGGATGACATTTCATTGATTTGAGATCAACATTGTACATTTTCACTCTAGAACTTGGCTTGAGTCTTGTTTGAGGTCACACATGATGATGAGTTTGCAAAGAATGATATGAGGCCATCTTTGATCTTTATGGAGTCACTTGGCCTAAATTGTCATCCATTGATATTATTTCCATTGCTTGTCATTTTGTGCCTATAGACCTTTCCTTTGGCTAACCATATTTGAAGTCATACTTTCTTCCTTTTTGGAACTCTCTTGTCCCTATGATTAATAGAGTGAAAAGAAGGAAGAAAGGTGGTGAGATGATGAAGAATTGGTTGCTAAAAGTGGAAAGATATTCAAGTAGCATGGAATTGAAGGTAAAAGTGCAAAGCAAATAATAAAAAGGTTGATCATTGTGTTGTGAGTATGATCACAATTTGAGAAAAAGGGAAGTAAAATTCTTAAAAAAATGATGATTAGAAAAGTGCATGAAGAAGCAAGTGCTATTAGCATGAAGATTGTGATTGATCTTATATATTCCTTCTATGCTTTACTAAACATATTTAGTCACTTTGATCCAAATTTCCCTTCCCTACCAAAGAGCCAACACTACAACCTTAAGAAAGTCCTCATTGATGTGTGAACAAATTGTCAATAAAGTGGTAGAGAACTTGAGACTCTTGCCAAGCTTATGGTAGTGAATGTCCTTTGTGTAATGATAGAGTGGACCTCACACACTTGAGAGTTGAGATATACACTTTCTAGTGAGGATCTTGACTCATTGATTTGATCATGTGTTCATTGATTTTGTGTAGATTGTTGATTAGATGATATTGCATTTATAGACTTGTATGAGATTAGTAGATGTATACATGGCATTTGATTGTGTACTAGTTGCTAATTGATACAATTATTCCCCTTATCTTATCGCTTCATTGCCCGAGATCATGCAACAATCTAGTTTGGGGGTGTTATTAGGGTAATAATTGCATCATATTCGGTCTATTTTAGCATGATATTTAGTGGTTTATGTGCATTAGTGACCCTAATATGCTATACATTGTGTTATTCACCCTTTTGGCAAGAAAGTTGTGTTTATAGGTTAAATCGAGTGAAATCGAGGAAATCACGATTAGGAAGATGAGATGACGTGATCCAAGCACTTGGAGAAGCTTAATTGATCAAGAGGAAGACCCTAGGAAGCTTGGATGAGCCATAGGATCGAAACAAAAAAAGTTGGAAACGAACGTCGCAAGACATGAAGTGATCAAGCGCATGATGTACTGTGATCGAGCGGCCCAAGCTCAGTGATCGAGCAGATTAAATATGTTCCTGGCTCAAGCTCATCGCTAGAACAAATCTGATCCGCTCGATCAGCTTGTTCGAGCGCGGGTATGTAGGTGGTCGAGCTGAGGTTCGGTTTGTGACTAATTCGAGGTTAAAGCCGTCTTTTCGTGCGTTTAATGAAGGGAAAATGAGTCTTAGCATTGAGAGCATTATATATACCTCAAAGATCAGATTTTCAAGCATCTATAATTCATTTTTACTTAATTCTTAGTTTAGAGAGATATTAAAGGTAGTTACTGTAACAACAAATTTTCACGAAATTAAAATTTATTATTAATATCGCGAAAATGATTTACAACTTGATTTATTTCTGATCTACCAAAATTTTCGGGATTCTACAATCTCTAATTCTCCTCTTGAATCTTGACTTTGGGACTTCTTGAACTTTCCAAAGTTTGCGGGGCTTTGATCTTGAAAAGATCTTTGATTTTCAGACTTCGATCTTAAGAGATCTTTAATTTCGAACTTATAACGTTAATCCGAAGGAGTCGAGCCTTATTTCGAATCAAAAGTTATTTTAGGGACTTGATAGCTCCTTGAGAGTTACGTACCCAAGTGTAGGTTGATTTC
>JAPKLY010000351.1:374594-396211 GCA_026898435.1 Prunella vulgaris | reverse complement strand
AATGTCTTTGTTAGCCGGTCGGCGATGTGGTGTGCTCGTCGTCGTCGGCTTGAGATATTGTCAATCTTTCTTGATGGCTTTCGGCTTCGGTAATGTCTTTGTTTGCCGGTTGGCGATGTGGTGCGCTCGTCGTCATCGGCTAAGATATTATCCCAATGACTGGAGAAATTTTGAAAATTTTTAGTCCCACACAATTTTTTGAAAAATTTTAGTCCCACACAATTTTTTGAAAATTTTTAGTCCCACTCAATTTCTTATTATACTTGCCCCCAAATTCAATTACAAGTTTTTTTTAATTGAATTTGTTTTTCTTTGTTTGCAGGTTATTTTCTCATCAAATTCTAGAGATGATTTTCTTTAAGGGTGTTACACTGCCTTCCGGATCTCGACAACTAGTGATTCTTGATAAAGAATGTCAACCTTTGGAGAATGGTACCCATTTACCAGTTGATGAACCACGTATTGGGCTTTGTGCAAAATCTTGGTCTGGTTTGGACAGTGATCTTCACATGGATAGCTGGACTAAAAAAATATCCTTGCCTAAGTATGTTAGAGGGTGGGTTTTGCGGGTAGCCCATCATACTGTGTCCGATGAAGAAGTGAGTCATTTACCATTTTTGGGGCGGCGCATGATCATGGGTGAGACAAAACGTGGCGCCCCCATAGATTTCATCGGTGAATTTCGTTATCCCAAGGGTTATTGGGAATGGACCGAGGATGTTTTAAGCAGATGCAAAGAGTCTCTCAAGGAAGCGAGCATTTACGATACTGTTGTTGCATCTCTTTTCACTTATGATTGTAATTCTGAAATTATCAAAGCTTTTATTGAGGTATGGTGTCCCTTGACTAACACATTGCTTACCTCTTTTGGTGAACTTTCGATTTCATTATGGGATTTATTCGAATTGACCAGATTGCCTTTAGATGGTGTCCTTTATGACGAGGTGGTCCCTGATGAATCGGAATTTTTTGATGAGAGTGATGATTCATGCCCCCAATTAAGTTGCAAGTACTTGTTTCATGCTTACCACATTCTTCGTGGAGATGGGGATGATGTTTCGCTTGGTAAATGGGTCGAATTTTGGTGGGGAAAATCCATAACATATCCTCATCCACCTGTACGATGTGAAAAGAAGAAGGCTTCTCCCCAAGACAACTTACAATTCTTCAGATAAATTTTGCGTTCATAAGAAATGGTCTTCTGCAGTGTTAGCACGATTCAAGGTGTTAGATCTTGACGTGCCTCATCAAGAAGAAGCGTATTTGGCTGCTCACTTAGCATGTTGACATTGTGTCTTCGTTCTTCCGAGTGCTGATGGGAGCATGATACGGCCTAGCACTTTCAAGATGGCTAGTATGATGGCTTCTCGACAGGTAGTTGGTCTCGTCGTTTCGGTGTTAGCGAGTATTTATAGAGGTTTGAATCGTATTTCACTGCAGACAGAATCTCTGGCATCTTATTCTGCATTACCTGTTCATTTTGTTTATGCTTGGATAGCCCATTATTTCAAAACGCGTCATGCAGCTGTTCATGAATTTAACTCTCCTAAGATGGTATTATTCTCCGGTGAGAATGGCGTGAGATTTTATAGTCCTGAAGATGCTCGCAATCGTATTCATAAAGGGGATTATGCTTCATGGACTTGTAATTTACCTGTTTGGAAGAAACCCTTTTCCTATGTCGATGATGGGAATCGGGGCCATTGGAGGTTCTTCATGTCCATTCGTTCTAATTATCTCCCTTGTCGCCAAGGCAATTGTGTTATTATTGAGTTATATAGTCCGCATCGCTTTAGTCGCCAATTTGGCTTTTATCAAGAGTCTCCCGGAGAGTTAAACTCGGGTTTTCTTGAAAATACCTTAGAGAATGTGATTCATTATTGGGAACTTTGTACATTACGCAAATCTCTTGCTAAAGCATATTTCCCGAAAGCAGTTTCGAACATCAAGAATTATTCCTCGCAGGCTTATAAAAGATGGTGGACGCAAGTTCACGATAATTACTTTGAATCTCACCTTGAAAACTTAGTTGGTTTGAAGAAAGCAAGTGTGCCTTCGGATGAGGTAGTAGTTGTTGATGATCATAGTCCGTGTGACCAAGTGACTTCAAAAGTTCCAAGTGTTCATCCCACAACTGTGGTACCTTCTATTGGAGCGGATAAAAGAAAAAGCATTTCACCTTGTTCTGATGAGAGTCATAGTAAGGATAATACGCCCAATTGGAAAAGGCTTAGAAAAGGTGTTAGGCCATCTGCCCCCCGAAATGAGCCAATTGTGGATAATCCTGTCAATAAGGTATTTATTGAATCTCTCTTTACTTGTCCCCTTTTTTTTTCTTTTCTTCTAACGATACTTCCTCTTAGGAAAAGATCACCAAGCTACCTACCCCTTTGGATGAAGTAATCCTGGACTCTTCTGCTAACAAGGTATTTGTTGAATCCTTCTTCACTTATCTTTTTTTTTATCCTAACGATACTTTCTCTTAGGAAAAGATCGCCAAGCCGCCTCCCATCTTGAGTGAGTCAATCGCGGATCCTTCTGCTGATAAGGTATTTGTTGAATCCTTCTTCACTCCATTTTTATCACTTTTTTTACTAACTATATATATATATTAGATCATGGAAGATATTTTTGGCATTAGTTATGATGAAGATTTGCTTGAAGAAGTATCATCTTCGGGGAATGATTTGGCGTCAACTAAGCCTATTACTAAGGAAAAGACTTGTGCTAATGTAGTCTCGATAGTACAAGGACAAAAATTTATTCAAGACCGTCGAAAGAACTTTGCTTCAAAGTTATGGGTTGATCTTAGAGAGAGAATCTTAATGACACCTATTGACCATTTATCTTCTTTGAAGTACGAGATTCCTCTTGTGATGGAAGAGATAAATAGATATGCTCAGCTAAGTTCTTCTTCTGAGGAAGCATTCTTAACATCTTTATTTGAAAAAGTTGATGCTTATGATGCCACGAGATCCAAATATTCTGATAGGCCATCTAAAGAGACTCTTGCTCGTCAATTGGTCGAGGCTAAAACTGCACTTCGTGATATAAAGGAAGAACAAGCCAAAGATTCTGCTCAACTAGATTCTTCTCAAGCAGAACTGGATCGAGTAAAGGGGAAAATCAGCAAGTTGAAGCAGAGGAAGAAAGAGTTATCCAAGACGATACGGCAGTAGAAGGCGTCACTCGAAAGTGTTGAAGAGAAAGCTTTGAGTGTTAAGCAGCGCATCCATAGTATCACTAATACTCCCGTAGTTGATGATGTCGCGTCTCAAGACTTGAAGAAATAAAAGTCTGATGTGATGAAAACTTTAGAAGATTTGAAGAGTTTGAACTTATCAAGTTTTGTTTAGGAGTTTTTATGATTTTCATTTCTTCTTTCGTTTAGCATTTTTGTGAATGCTTCAAACTTAGTAATTTTATTCATTAATTTTTTTTCAATCTTCAATATTTGCTTATTTCCATGTCTTTGAATGTTTATTAAGTCAGTTGAACTGAAACTAACTTAAATCACAAGCGCCTTCTTACAAGCTTCGATGGTTTAACTCACCAACTTGTACGCATTATTCACTTTCTACATGTGCAGTTCATGGCAACTAACTATAAATATATAGATTTCTTATTTAGATTTCACACAACTTTTCATATTATTGGTGATTATCGATTTCTTTCACTATTTATTTGCAAAATAATTTTATTTTTTTAAAATATAATAATTCAAATTGTTTTTAATTTCAATTTGTTGAACTTCCTTATGATAATCAACATCATTTTATAAGAATTAATCTACATTTAATTTTCATATGATCATAAACATCATTTTATAATAGGTAAACTACATTCAATTTTCATAAAAATAATCCCGTAGGGATCAATCAATATTAGAGGATGAGATGCATAAAATAGAAATCTAAAAAATAAAATAATTGCTTTCAATAACAAAAATAAATTAATTATAATACTAATACAAATTAAACATATACAAAGATGTTTAAAGACATAGCGTAAATACATATCATTGATTAATATGACGGTAAAAAATGATGAAAAAAATTAATATATATAATCATTACTGAAATAACGAAACATTAATGTGCAACTCATCATCTTCGACCTAGATAATTTTAAATACACAAAAACAACCAATTCTAATAGAATTATCACACAAAAATCTTTTGAATCTAGACTGAAAAATTAATCCTTTCTTTTCCTTCTTGACACCAACCTTCCAACATTTCTCACCAACAAAGAAAACTTGAAAAATTGAAAGACGCAATGTCGGACTTCTTATAATTATTCCAAAAGCACTTCGGAATAGTCTGCATAAATAGATAAAAATGTTATCATAAATATATATATATATATATGTGTGTGTGTATATGTATTTTGTTAAATTCAATTTTCTTTTTTATAATTAACATACTAATAATATCTAAATAAATTTCCATAAAAAATATCTTACCAATCAACCTCAATGAAAATTGAATTTACTAATCAAGCAGGAGAATGAAACTGAATCGTATGCAACACGAACCAAACCTCTAGCACTACGACAATGCTTATTTCCAAATTTACCTTTAAAAAATACATTAAAAAATTAACGGAAAAAATAAGAAAACACATTTAATTTAATACATTAAAATTTCAAAAAAATTAAAAACAAAGATAAATTATTATTATATTACTAAACAATAACTAATACACTAAATACCTTGATCAAACAATAAACCTTTGTTTGAAAATGTCGAAAGCAAACATCAATTATGGGAATATATTTTACTCCAAATTGTACAAAGTCCGTCATAGTATATAGAAATATAATCAGTATTGTTAACATTGTTAGCATCAACAAATGATTGTCAACAATCACTAAATGTATAACTTAGTGTGTTTAAAACTCTTAATTTTATAGCCCAAAAATCTCCATTCGGCTTGTGCAGATATAATGATTATGGAAACATTCCACCATGAACATCGGTGAATATTCGAGAAATTACCTATAAATAGAAATACATTAGTAAAAATACATAAAAAATATATATATATATATATATGGATACAAAAATTAAAACATAAAAGTCATACCGCATTATTATAAAAAAACTGGAAAAAATCTGAAATAAAATAACTCTTCCTCAACTCTCCTACACAAAAAATAAATATATATATATTGTTGACAGGCGAACTAACATAGTTAGTATATGGATAATCACCAAGGTTTGGCAGGTCGTCAGGACTCACCCAGATCCGTAAAAGTGCGGAGCTCGCCCACATGGGGATAGCTTATCTGCGTAGCTCACCCACATGAGCTCACCTCTGTCATCCTGGAGCTCACCCAGAGCTCGCCCCGTATCCCCATGAAGGCCTCGCTGAGATCCATCATCGCATAACGTCCGCAAGCCGCGCAAGGCACTTGAGCTCGCCCCATAACTCGCTCAAACCAGTGGAATCCACCTCCGAGCTCACCCATGAGCTCGCCTGTTAGTCAAATGGGACCCCGATGGTGCACTCTTTTTCCCTCCGTCCGGTTTAACCACAAGGGTGGTTTACGGCGAGATTTTTAATGAGGCCCATCTAGTCTAAGACATTGTAGTAGGATGAGGCACGATATAGGAAGCAGTGTAGGGGACCAGGACGAAGGTCACTGACCTTCGTCAACACCGGAAGCCAAATAGGCTCGTAAGGTGCCGTCTCACACTCACACACCTATAAATAAGACCTCTCTTGTACTATACACACAATTCTCACACAATCAATACAATCCTCATTACAATATTTCTCTCTCTAAACTCTCTACTTTCCCTCTTCATATTATATCCAAGAACACAAATCATAAGATTATTGTTTGGTAGAATTAATCCGATATAAAGCCACATAACAAACAACGATTAGTAAATTCTATCAACAATTTGGCGCTAGAAGGAGGGTGCTGTGTGTCCGTTTTGAATCTGAAAATTAAAAATTTTTCAAGAACGAAACATTAGAGTTTGCTTGAAGATTCGAAGATTCAAAGATGTTCTTAGTAAAACTCAAGAACGCTTGAATATACATGTACATCTTCATCCCTTGAACGAAGAACCCAGATTTCTGGACAAAAATCCAGATTTTCGGATTTGCAATTCCTGCTCGAAAGAAGTTTTCAAACGCATGCGTGTACACGAATAAACAGGATTTCGGATAATTCGCCACACGCAAGGCTAGACAAAAACTCAGACGAAAACAACCTAGTCGAGAACTCAGAACTCGGCGAGCTAGACGATCTCCCTCTCCCACCTCGGCGACCTGCAACCACTTATCTCCTCAAAAATCCAAAAATTGCAAACACCCGAGCTGCCAAAGGGCAGACCTCCGCGGCTGTCGGAAAGTCAAAAGGGGGCGAGCTCCAAAACCAGGCCGAGGCTGAAGTCTCGAGCCATGCAGTGGAGACCTCGCAACCCCCACCCCAGAGGAGTACCGCAGCCCCGCGACCCCCGCGAGCTGCAGTGGTCCAGGAGGATCTAGCCCCGGCCTTGAGGGACCTGGCCAGCGACCCTGACGAGCTCCAACGCACCATCGCGACCTTACAAAGGTTGCAGCAGCGACAGCAGGACGAGCTCGCCTTGGTACCCAGGCGAGTTCTAGCTGCCGAAGCCCGGGAGCAGACCAGGCCCACTCAGGGTACACAGACCAGAGGGGACTACAGCATACTCCCCACCGAGCAGGAGGCAAGCTCGGCACAAGCTCGCCAGCGCAGGGAGAGGACCGGCAAGGCCAAGATGGTGGAGGAGGATCCCGTTCCTTACACCGGAAGGGAGTCAGCCTACACCGGGGCATTTGGCAACCACCAATCACAAAGGAGGGAAGTCCTCCAAGGCCGCCTGGGCCCGAGATACGAAGAGAATGAGCATACGACGGCCCCAGCTGCGTCCCACGGGGACTCCGACCAGCAGCCACGCAGATCAGCCCACGAAAGGCTGAGGAGGCCCGCCACTGACCAGCTAGGCCCCCACGGCGGATGCCAATTCCAGCCCGCCACTGAGAGGTCACCCCAGAGTAAGGCACCTCGGGGACGTGCGTCCACGAGATGCACGACCATTGAGCAGCCTCCGCCGGAGGTGACCTGAGATGACGAGCTGACCTCACTGAAAAAGGCCGTTGAAATGCTACAAGCACAAGTAGCAGCCAAATCTGGCGGGCCTGACGCCACAACTCTCCCCACATCTCCATTGGCACCTGCCATCCTCCGCGCACCGGTCCAGAAGAAAATTCAATTCCCGGTGATGTCCGCATACGAAGGCGAATCGGACCCGAAAGTCCACCTGGCCAAGTACGCGGACTTCATGAATTCGGTCGCCGCCACCGACTCCACCCAGTGCCGAAACTTCCCGCTGACCCTAGGGGATCGAGCTCTCTGCTGGTTCTCTTCACTCGCCCCGGGGTCAATCTGCTCATTTAGCCAACTCTCGGAAGAGTTCCTGGCCCACTTCTCCGGATTCGGATCCTACCTTACCCAGAAGCACCGACTCACCAACATCCATCAAGGCGAGAGCGAGACCGACTAGCAGTACCTAGAAAGGTTCGATAAAATCCTGCTGGAAGGTGAGCCGGTGAGAGAAGACACCAAGGTCGTCACAGCGATGGCCGGACTCAGGAGGGGTACCGACCTCTGGAAGGAGATGCACCTCGCATGTCCCAACACTTACAGTGAATTCCGTCACAAGGCGGGGGTGTTCGTGGCTATGCAGGAGGCACTACTGAAAGAAGTTGGTGCCCACGAAGAGAGGAAACCCTACGGGAAGAAGTCCCGGGGCACCTACAAAGCTCCCCAGAACTTAAAAGTCTTTGGCGAAGGAGATGAGCTCAAAGAAAAGCTCAATCAGGTCCTCACTGTCTCCGTTGACCACGTCTTCACTGCCGTCAAGGGCAAGGCCATGCTGGAAGAGCCAAGGCGGATCCGCCAGGACCGCACGAAGCTCAACCCCAACAAATTCTGCGCCTACCATCAGGCTATCGGCCACTTCACCAGCGAGTGCCGAGACCTCCTCAAGCAACTCTGGAAATTTTACGAGGAGGGGAAATTGACCAAATTCGTGAAGAATGCCCCAGCTAAGAGGCCAAGGTTCGAGAGGAGTGCTACCTCCGATGATGAAGAGGAGGATGCAGACCAACCTGGTCCCCACAACAGACGGAGGGCACCTCCCCAACCTCAACAAAACTTGGAGCCCACCCGAGAGCTCCTAGTTCTCGAGGAGAAAGTCGGAGCTGCTGGAGGTCTCCAAGACGGGGGATCCTCCATATCCAGGAGAAAGTGGAAGGCCAAAATCCGGGCCATAAACCAAGTCCAGGAAGGCAGCTCCGGCCCCAGGTCCATCTCACAGCTTACTGACGAGCTGACATTTTCTTCAGCGGACCTGGAGGGGGTACTGATGCCCCACAACGACTTATTGGTGATAATCGCCAACATCATGAACGTCCGAGTTCACAGGCTACTTGTGGACACCGGTGCATTCACCAACATTTTCTTCAAATCCACCTTGGATGCCTTAGGTGATTTTGAGTCGTATCTGGAACCTAGCAATGCTAGGATAGTGGGGTTCAGAGAAGCTGTAACCGTCTCCCTAGGTAGTGTTAGGTTGAGCGTCCAGCTTGTATCGGCTGAGGACCCCGAAAGGAGACTAATTAGGCTCATCAATTTCCTTGTTGTCGACCAACAGTCCTCCTACAACGGGTTCCTTGGCCGCCTATTTATTAATGAATTCAAAGTGGCGTGTTCGACCTACTACTACTGTTTGAAATTCCCAACCCCAAAAGGTGCCGAAACTATAAAAGGTGACCAAAAGAAGGCCCGAGAGTGTCTACTCCAAATGAAAGATGATCAGGTCAAAAAAGCGGTGACATGAGTCCAAGTCCTTGAGGAGGACGTGCAGATTCCTGCAAATGAGCCAAACACCCTAGACGTCATCTTGGTCGAAACTGAGATGATGGAGGTAGGCGATTTGTCAGAAATCAATCAAGGCACTAGACCTGTGCAAGACACACAACCGACATCAATGGAGGACTGGGAAGAAACCCAAGTGTTGAGACCTGCGCAGGGATCAGCACCTGCGCAGGAGCAGCAACCTGCTCCCATGGAGGTGGTTGATGAAGCCCAAGATGAGGGACCTGCCGGAGGTCGAGAACTAACACCAATGGACGTTGACCCAACTCCCCAAGTCACCGCACCATCCCAAGTTGACAGACCACCGGAGGTGCTCATAGCCGACGAGCTCGCCCAAGCTGAAAGCCAACCCGATGACCTCGAACCGCGCATAGGCCACGAGCCTGCGCAGATGTCACAGGAGGAGTGGGACGAGTTCATCAGCGACCCGAGGTGGAAAAGTCAAAAGAGAAAAGCCACCCCATGGAAGAGTTGAGGGCACTCCCGGTGGACCCGGAAAGGGACTTAGAACTTTTCATCGGTTCTGAGTTACCTGAACCGCACCGGTCGAGGATGGAGCTGTTCTTAATGACCAACCTAGACGTGTTTGCCTGGTCCCACGAAGACATGACGGGGATCCCATTGGAACATGCTTGCCACAGACTTAACATAGATCTGACGAGGAGGCCCGTACGCTAAAAGCGGAGGAAGTATGGACCAGACAAGTACACAGCACTAACAGTTGAGGTGGAGAAGTTGTTAGACAACAAGCTCATCAAGGAAGCTTTGTGTCCGCAGTGGGTCGCGAACCCCGTCCTGGTGAAGAAACACAATGGGACGTGGAGACTCTGCATTGACTTCACGGACCTGAACAAAGCATGCCCGAAGGACAACTTCCCACTACCTCACATTGACCAGTTGGTGGACAGCACCGCAGGCCATGAGATGATGACATTCATGGATGCTTTTACGGGCTATCACCAGATAGCTCTACACCCAGATGACCAGGAACACACGGCGTTCTACACCAACAAGAACATGTATTGCTGGGAAAGGATGTCGTTCGGACTCATCAACGCCGGAGCCACCTACCAAAGATTGGTGAATAAAATGTTTAACCAACACATTGGCGAATCCATGGAGGTGTACGTGGATGACATAGTTGTCAAGAGTTTGAGAAAGGAGGACCACCTGGACCACCTAAAACAGACCTTCGACATACTGCGCCACTACAACATGAAGTTGAACCCCAAAAAGACCAGCTTCAGCGTACACTCTGGGAAGTTCCTGGGGCATCTAGTTAGCCAACGTGGAATTGAGGTCAACCCAACACAGGTCCAATGCATAATCGAGATGGGTATACCCGATTCCGTCCAAAAAATTCAAAGGCTGACTGGGTGCATGGCAGCTCTGAACAGATTCATCTCCAGGTCTGGCGACCGAAATCGTCCATTTTTCGAGGCAATTAAGGCAAACACACGGAGGTACAAAGAGGCGGCCAAAGCCAATAAGCTCCATCTCAAATATCACTTCATGTGGACAAGTGAATGCCAACGAGCCTTCGAAGATATCAAAACATACCTGGCAGATACACATGCCCTGTCAAAGCCAATACCTGGAGAAAAACTATACCTCTACCTGGCTGTGTCGGAGGTGGCCATCAGCTCCGTCCTGGTCTGAAAAGAGGCGAAAACACACCTACCAGTGTACTACGTAAGCCAAGTACTACACGAAGTTGAGTTGCGGTACACCCCAACGGAGAAGCTGGCTTATGCACTGGTGATGAGTGTTAGAAAATTGAGGCCTTACTTCTTTGACCACCCAGTAGAGGTGTTGACAACGTTCCCACTGCGCCAAATACTACAGCGCCCAGATACCGCCGGATGCCTGCTGAAATGGTCACTAGAGATCAAACAATATGGTATAACCTACGCACCCCGAACAGCAATCAAGGGACAAGCACTTGCCGACTTCATCGTCGAGCTAACTTTCCCACAAGATTCGACGAGGGGGCGTATAGCTCCTTGGCATCTCTACGTAGACGGATCATCAACCAGCATGGCAGCAGGCACCGACGTAGTCCTGATCAGCCCAGACAGACAAGTCTTCACCTCCGCAATCCGGTTCGACTTTCGAGCAACCAATAACGAGGCGGAATATGAAGCATTAATAGCGGGACTTAGACTATCATTAGCTGTGGGGGCAACCAATCTTCAAGTTTTCAGAGATTCCCAGCTAATAATATCCCAAGTCCAGGGGGAATATGAGGCAAAAGACCAGCAGATGATGACCTACCAAAAGATAGCCGCACACTTGATCTCGATGTTTACACAAGTTTACATCAATCAGATACCGCGGCTAGAAAACACACAAGCAGATGCTCTAGCCCGGCTAGCTACTAGGAACGGCGAAGCCAAATTCATGGAGGTTGTGATCACCACACTGAAAAACCCCTCGACGTCCGATTACAAGATAAATCAAACCTCGAGTGGGGGGCAGGAGGATAGTGAAGATGGTGAAGATTGGTGCACTCCAATCCAAAAATATTTGACAGACGGAACAACCCCCGTGGACACCTGGGAAGCTAGCCGGCTAGTAAAGCAAGCTGTCAGATATACACTGCTGGATGGCCAACTCTACAAACGTGGATTCTCTCTACCCCTACTCAAATGCCTAACTAGGAAGCAGGGGTCCGAAGTGTTAGAAGAAATTCACGAAGGGATTTGTGGGAGTCACGCTGGGGGGCAAGCGTTGGCATACAAGACGATCAGGCAGGGCTACTACTGGCCCACTCTTCGCAAACATGCCATCAGCTTCGCTCGAAGGTGCTGAAAGTGCCAACTTTTTACACCTAACATCCACTCCCCAGCTAACCAACTGAAGTCGGTGTTCAGCCCATGGGCTTTCGCGAAATGGGGAATCGACTTGATCGGCCCATTTCCACCTGGTAGAGACGGTGTAAAGTTTGCTGTTGTAGCAGTAGACTACTACACTAAGTGGGCTGAGGCTGAAGCTCTCACAACTATAACCCAAGAAAGGATGATCGACTTCATTTTGAAAAACCTGATCTGCAGATTTGGGCTCCCGCAGTCGGTCATCACTGATAATGGAAGGCAGTTCGACGGACAGAAGTTGAGGGACTTCTGCAGTTCATGGAACATCAAGAAGCACTACTCAACTCCATATCATCCCCAGTTGAACGGCCAGGTCGAGGCGGTGAACAAGATCCTGAAACACATATTGAAGCTCCGCCTCGTGGAAAAGAAGGGGAGCTGGGCAGACAAACTCCTGGAGGTCCTATGGTCTTATAGAACTTCCTATGAGGCCAGCACCGGGGAGACCCCGTTTGCCCTAGCCTTCGGGACTGAAGCCGTAGTCCCGGTAGAAGTCCAGAACAAGACTTGGAAGGTGGTGGGGTATGATGAAGAAAAGAATGATGAAGCCCTGGCAGTAGAAAAAGATCTGATCGAGGAGACCAGAGCTTCGTCAGAAATGAAAAATGCCACCTACAAACGTAGAGCGGAAAAATATTTCAACTCTCAGGTCCGAGACCGAAAGTTCAAGGTCGGAGACCTGGTGTTAAAAAAGAAATTGATGGCCCCACCATGTGTATTCGGTTCAAACTGGGAAGGACCATTCCGGGTCACCGCAGCCTGGCCAAACGGTACCTATGATCTAGAAGACGCAAAAGGCAAAGCTTCGTCATACACCTGGAGCTTGGCACATCTAAAAAAGTTCTACCAATAGACTAGAATCCTGTAATAGACTAGTCGAAGGTTTGCATTAGAAATGTCGATGGCAACCGATGTAAATTACACCGCTATGAAAAGTCAGAAAAATTCAGAAAAATTCCCCAAGTGTTTGGACCTGTGCAGCTCTCCAACCAGACGAGTTGCACCAGGTCGCCCACTGCTCCAGGGAGCTCACCAAACCCAGCTCGCCCACATGGTTAAAAATCCGCAATGCGCAAGGACCAAGGTCCCAAACGTTGTAATTAAATAGCTCGAAGGCAAAGGCCAAAGTGCCCAAGGTCGCGAAGGTACCCTCCTTAAAGGGTTGCTAAGCACCTACTGCGATAAGTTAGAAAAATTCGCGAAAAAGATGAAAAAATGTCTAAGGCAAGGTTCATGAAACCCAATGGCCCAACGTGAATCAATCGAAGTGCAGTTCGCCGCCCTAAGTGGTCTAAGACGAACGATTCGCGGCCCTAAGTGGCGTAAGACGAAGAATACGCACTCTCAAAATAGAGGTACAATTCGTAGTCGTAAGTGACGTAAAACGAACGATTCGCTTCTCAAAGTAGAATAAGACGAACAATTATGTACCAGAAAAATAAACAAAAACGAGCTATTTAAGAAATTATAACGTAAAAGCGCAAATACATAAATGAAAAGAGTTGGACAAAAAATGCTCGACTTATATTCAAAAGATACTTAAGAGATTTTCAAGCACAAAATATACTTGAAAAAATCCTAAGTATGAGTAGCAATGCTGGCCACAAAGGCCGACCAGCTGGCCATCTTTGAACTATAAAAAGCTCCTTCTGGGCGAGCTGCATGTGCCCGGCGAGCTGCATCTACTTAAAGGAAAAACTAAAGGCTACAAAAATAGAGCTCTTTCTAGGCGAGCTACGGAGCCTAGCGACCTACTACAAGTTGTGAAATAAAAAACTACTCTAAACATTTGGAGCAGCGGGAGGGGCATCTGCAGGCACCTCGATGGAGTCGGGGGCAACCGGGTCAGTTGGTAGAGCGAGCTCGGCCTCGGTTGTGATATTGTCAGTAAGCCCGGTGGTATCGAACTCACTGAGGTTCAGCACAGCATCCCCGCAAGCTTCCTGGAGCTGTGCAACAGTTAGAGGAACCTGCTCCTCCTCGCCGGCGGCCTCCTCCTCAGCAATGCCCAGCTCCAGCACCTCGACCGTCTTGATGACTTGAAACCGTGCGGGCACGAAGTCGAGAGGTATGCCGAGCTCTGGGAGGTCACTGATGTCCAGTTTGGCACCGTCGGGAAAGGGGACCCAGTCCAAACACTCCTTAAACTCGCCCACTACGGCCTTCACCTCGTCATCATGATGGGCTCGCGCCCACCAGAGGGCCCTTATAACCTCGGCATAACATTGCACGAAGCCCCGATCTGAGGCCTCGGCTTTCGTAGCTACCAGATCAGCCGAGGAGGAGGCACTGTTGCGTAGTTCGGCGACCTCAAGGACCTTCGCCTCCAGTTTGGCCCTTAGCCTCGCGCACTCCATGTCCGCCCCCCGAGCCAGGCCTCACTGGAGTTCCAGCTCCCTCTTCGTCAAACTGGGCTGATCAATCTCCCGGGCGAGCTGTCCAGCGAGCTCCTCTTCCTTCGCCTTGAGTTTGGCCTCCGCGTCCCTCTCAAGCCCGGTGAGCTGTCGCTGGAGGTCGCCGAGTTGCTTCAAAGCGTCCTGCTCGGCGACCAGCGATGCTGCAGCTTTCTCCTCAGTGAGTTGTGCCTGTTTTTTTGCTTTGTCAGCAGAGTCCGCCAGTGCCAGCATCCGCTTGTTCCTGTCGGAGCGACCTGCCTCCAGCTCGGCTACCTGCTCGAGGGCCTTCTGATTGGCGAGCACCAATCTACTCGCATAGTGGGACGAGAGAAGGAGGTTCTCCCTCAGGTCCTGGCTGTTGATACCTGCCACCAACGGGGTCATCCAATGCCTTGGCACCTCGCTCACAGCATTCCGGGCTATGCCCGGAGGGAGGTTCCACATTGACGTGAGAGAGCGAGATCGCTCAAAGGCATGCAGGGCCTCGTGGCGGTTCGGGAAAGCGATTGGAGCATAGCTGTGGAATTGAAACAGATAGAAAGTGTTAGAAAAAAAACAAGGATAATAGACAATGAAGGTCAATTGGGCGAACTACTTACTTAACTCGGTCGGGATCCCAACCCAGTAGCGTGTCGTCAGTGGCTTGCATCCCGAATGGAGACGGTGAAGGGGGCGAACTCCGGATGGGCGTGACCGCTAGCGGGGCGGTGGATTGAACGGAGCCCCCCTACCCTGACCTCGCTGAGGTCCTCTCGACCCGGTCGGACTCCTCGTCAACTAGGCCAGTATATCTCGTTCTCTTACGAGCTGGGGGATCCTCTTCGCCGGCTCGGGATCTGCCACCCCCTTGGGCCCCCCCTCTTTCTTCAACCTTGCTCGGAGGGGGCAACAACTCGCCCCCCCTCCTCGGCCGGCCCGGGCGACCTCAGATGCCTTAGACTTCTCGGGAGCCTTGCCTTTCTCCCTTTGGGCTCCCGATCCCCCTGCCTCGCCCTTCTTGGAGGCGAGCTCTGCCTCCTTGGCCGCCTCCAGCGCGAGTACGGATGGTGGGGCAAGCCTGTTGGGGCGAGGTGGGCCCATCTCGAAGCGCTCTTTGACGACTTGATAGGCCTCAGGGACCTCGGCAATCGGGATGGCGATGAAGATACCACCTGCACGGGAAAACAACAAATGTCAGCATGATGGGCGAGCTACCCCCCTATAGGCGAGTTCCAAGGAGTTAAACCTGGGAGCTCGGGACCTTGGATATCGAGGTGGTGCGGTAATGTAAGGAGCCCGGCGAGCAGCAGGCAATGGTGCGCACACAGGTGGGCGACCTGCCTATCCTTCTCGCTTCTCAAGCAGCAGATGGCGCGCACCACGTCGAACTGCTCCGACACTTTAGGCCTGCCCCGGCTGGATTTGTGTAGCTTCGGAACTGCAAAGAGAAAGAAAATTAGAATTAGTATAACCAATTCGACCCACACACACCGAAATCGGCGACCTACTGCTGGCTTCCCCGTATCCCTCTTGAGTGGGAATACGGCCACCTCGTCCATGGTACGTGCTGGAAGCTCGCCAGTCTTCACCGATGAAGAAAAACTACTTCTTCAAGTCACGAACTTTATTTGGCAAGTCTCCAAGGAATTTCTCCCCCGGGCGAGCTTTCAAATAATAATACCCTGCTCCATCTTGCGCCCGCTTGGTCACGGCGAAGAGCTCGCTCAGGTCCGTCGAGGTCGTCGCATTTTCATAACCCTCCAGCCCAAAAACAGACAGGGCAGCGATAAGGTTGCTCCACGCATTCGGGGTGAGCTGGGTGATGGCCAGATTATTGTCAGCAAGATATTGGCCAATGATCGGGTGCAGCGGCAACGTAAGCTCGACCCTCAGAACATCTACATTCAGAGCGGTCAACCCCTCAGGAGGTGCGTCGGCCCGCTCTTCCTTCATTGGGGCATACATGAAGATGTCCAGTGGGATGCGATACTCCCTACGTATGATGGGCAGGTCGCATTCATCAATAAGGTTCACCACCTCGCCAGCCTTGTACTCAGAAGGGGCAACTTCTTCTAGGTCGGTGGGGTCGGCGCGAGGTACCCGATTCGGGCAGGGGAAGCTCGCCGCGTACTCGGCGACATACTCATTCCAATCGAATGGGTGGACCACCTGGGTGGGAACCTGGTACTCTACTAGCTGGGGTTCCGGGAAACCGATATGGTGGAACCATTCGAGCGTAACTTCCTCCAGGTCGCCACCCTCCTCACCGACCTCGGCAACGCCCTCTTCAACCTCCTCAGGTCCTTCGTTGCCACTGGCAACTCTTTTCTCTTGGGTGACCTCGCCACCTTCCTCCCACACCTCGCGGTATACAGAGCTGGAGGCTCCTTCCTCCGGATCAGGACGCAGCTCGCTAGGCATCTCGCCACGTAGCTCACCGGAGACCTGGCGAGCTACCGAGGTCACCTCGAAGCTAGAGCTGATCTCCACGTACGAAACCCGAGGTGGCTCATCCTCAATTATTGGTCATTTGTCAGGGTTCCGGTCCGACAGGGTTCTACTTGAGGAGCGTGTCGACATGGTCTCAGAGAAGTTCAAGGGTCCCGTAGTCCAAAATCCAATGGTCCAGAGTCAGGGAAATTCAAAGTTTATCAGCGCAATCCACGGTCCAAAATCCTGTAATCCCGAAGAAACAATAGAAAAATCAAGTAAAAGATATAAGAGAAGGGAAGAAAGATCGAATTCTACCTTGAAGAGCCTTCGAAAATCCGGTGAGCACAAGAAAAATCGGTTGCCGGGAAAGCTCTGAGAATTCGAAATGCAGAAAGTGAGGAAATGAATCCATTTCCCCCTATTTATAGACGTTGGGGTGAGGTACGATATTCACGAAGTACAGGGACCTGTTTGCAAGAAATTTGAAAGATGACATGATTGTGGGTGGGAACCGAGGTCTCAAAAGGCGTGCGTGACCCCTGGATTCCTGCACGACGATGACCAGGAATAACCGCCTTGACCGAGCTCGCTTGCTAGCTCGGCAATCGCCCAAAGATAGTTCGCCGAATTTCAAGTTCTCCAGCTCGCCTGCACAATTGACGAAGTCATGACACATGCGAGCTGGGGGGCAAATGTTGGACTGGCGAACTAACATAGTTAGTATATGGATAATCACCAAGGTTTGGCAGGTCGTCAGGACTCACCCAGATCCGTAAAAGTGCGGATCTCGCCCACATGGGGATAGCTTATCTGCGTAGCTCGCCCACAAGAGCTCGCCTCTGTCATCCTGGAGCTCACCCAGAGCTCGCCCCGTATCCCCATGAAGGCCTCGTCGAGATCCATCATCTCATAACGTCCGTAAGCCGCGCAAGGCACTGGAGCTCGCCCCATAACTCGCTCAAACCAGTGGAATCCACCTCCGAGCTCACCCATGAGCTCGCCTGTTAGTCAAATGGGACCCCGATGGTGCGCTCTTTTTCCCTCCGTCCGGTTTATCCACAAGGGTGGTTTACTGCGAGGTTTTTAATGAGGCCCATCTAGTCTAAGACATTGTAGTAGGATGAGGCACGATATAGGAAGCAGTGTAGGGGACCAGGACGAAGGTCACTGACCTTCGTCAACACCGGAAGCCAAATAGGCTCGTAAGGTGCTGTCTTACACTCACACACCTATAAATAAGACCTCTCTTGTACTATTCACACAATTCTCACACAATTCTCACACAATCAATACAATCCTCATTACAATATTTCTCTCTCTAAACTCTCTACTTTCCCTCTTCATATTATATCCAAGAACACAAATCATAAGATTATTGTTTGGTAGAATTAATCCGATATAAAGCCACATAACAAACAACAATTAGTAAATTCTATCAACATATATATATATATATAATAAATTATTATTATTATTATTATATATAAATATATATTAATTTAGATTAATGAAACAAATACAAAAAATAATATACTCACCATATAAATTATAAGAGTAAGATATAAGATTGGGATTACCAACATCTTTTAGGATACCATTTCGATTGTAAACCTTAATATATATCATGCACAAATCAAATTCAGCAAATGTTAATACTCTTCAATTTCTTCCCATCCATCACTAAAGTACCAAAAACCTCTGATGATAGCTGTTTTCACAACCCATTATTTACCACCCTGATTAACAAATGTATACCTTGAATTTAAAGGCATTTCTCTCGATAAAATAATATCATCATGTATCCACTGAAATATTAAATAAATAAAAAATCAATAGTATATATATATATAATTAACATAATAAGTTGTTTGACGCCGTAAAAACTAACCAATTTATGTCGCACTTCAACGGAATTATTGGGAACATAATGAAAGAATAAATCCCATGAACTCTTTGAATAGTAATGTTCTCTGAACATCTTCAATTCATTATATTGCATTTCTAAATCATCAACTACATACAAAATAATGATCATTAAATTTGAAATAAATACATACATATATTTATATAATATATAAAAAAATTGTATAAATTTTTTTAAACTTACATGTAAGAAACTTTCTATCATCTTTAAACTCATCTTGAAGACGACATAAGTCATCATGTATCGTATGATCAGAAAATAAATTAATCATTTCAAAATTGTATAGTACTATTAAAAAATGTGAATTTAAAATTGCTAACGAAAAAAAAAGATACTAAGAATCGAAAATATTTTGTTTGATAAAAATGAGATTCAACAAATAATGGATGATTTTTTTTTTATGATGAAACTCAACTTTAAATAGGTGTGATAACCAATTAGTAAGGCTTAAATTTAGCACATCAATAAAATCCTAATTAAGTTTAATAGTGGAGTTAATGAATAATATGAGCATTTCATGGAATTAAATATTAATTTCAATTAAAATTAATTAAATATAAACATACATTGGTATTATATTATTATATTTTGTAGATGACGGAAAAAGTATTATGAATTTACATAATTCATATGTATAATTAAATTGTATTCGAAATATATAATTAGACTCAATCTCACATAATAAATTTGTGTAATAAGAATACTCTATATAGGATTAATAAACCTCACTATATTAAAAAAAAAAATACGGTCCAGACATTAGCCAAATAATATTTAGGAATAAACTCTAATTTGTAATAATATATATTTTTTTCTGATCTTGACTTAAGAATTTGTGGCTACATAAAAAAGTAAATGACATTATTTGTAAATATATATATATATATATATATATATATATATATATTATTCGAATGAGTCAAATATTTTGACTTTTAATTTCAATATCTAAATCATGTTTGGGTGTGAACAAACTTAGTATATTGATCTTGGACGACTTTTCTTGTTGTATCATTCCCGTCCCCATCAAAATAGATTAATTAGAGTCCGCTACACTGTGATGAGAACTACGATCACAAAACATAATTAATAAACGAATAACGATAATAAATGTTGCCCCAAATCAGGTTGGCAAAAAACAATTGTTTTTGACAAAGTTATCAAGGGTCTTTTATTAATATTTTACTTGAAAAAAAAATGAAACACATCCAAAATATATATAGGGAAGAAACAGAACTGAAACCGACTTTAAAAGGAACAAATATTGATTAGGGTCATAATTGCATGTTTTTGCATCCATTTTTCTATGGTTTTGATGTGCTTATGTTCATATTTGACCCTAAAATGCTATACTTTGTGTATTTAACCCTTTTTTGCTAGAAAGTTGTGTTTTGTAGTGAAAACGAGAAAAATCAGAAAGAGACGAGCAAGTTCGTAAAAGTCCAGAAATTGTGAGTTGATCCAATGAAGATAAATGATATACCATGTCGAAGAGTTCGAAGAGAGGGTCGCAACAGAAAAAGAATCGAGTCAATCGGAGCTCTAGAACTCAAGATATGAAGAAAACTTGAAGTCGAGGATCGATCGGACGAGTCAAAGCCGGGCTCGTTCGCAGCCAAGCCTGGCTCGTGCGACCACAAGCCCAGACTCGTGTGACAAATCCCTGGTTCGGGCGAGGTAGGCTCACACGAGTGACCACACGAGCCAGACTCGTGCGGCCACTATAGGGCACTCGTGCGATGGCTCGGATGGACCCAATTTCGAGGGCTGTTTCGTCTTTTCGCGCGTTTAATGAAGGGCATTTTGGACCAAGCATTGTGGGCTCTATAAATACTCCAAGGATCAGATTCTCAAGGCATCAATTCACAATCTAGTTCATAATCATAGTTATATTCTTAGATTAGAGAGACAGAGAGGTAGTTACTAAGTGAGTTCTTAAGATTTCTTCTCACGATTTCTTAGATAACTTTTGATCTACCGCTTGGATCGACGTTTATTCTGCATTCTCGTCTCGGCTAGGGCTACATTCTCACCGATTGAATTTCAATTTCCATTGTCGGATTGTTAGATAGCATTTTAGAGGTAATTTGTATCTTTCCAATTTCCTTTGTAATAGGTAATTCTCTTTACATTTCTTGCATAATGACGAGTGTTTCTAGCTTAATTGTTCTTATGTTTACCAAATTAGCCATGGGCTAACTCCTTTATGTGTTGGTGTATGATTCCTATGGAGTAATGTGGTGATCATGTTGACCTTTTGAATGCGATGAGTTGTTGTATGGTCAATTCTCTATATTGATGGATTGTATGAATGCTTTGCATGTGTAGTTGATCATAATGGCCATTAGGGAGTTAGTCTCATACGAGAGTAAAGCTATTTTCCTAAATCTTCTTGTACTAGGCCAATGCATGCTAAGTGTTTGATTAAATTCCTAAGATAGTGGAAATTATCTCTAGTGAATTGGATGAACAATTAGAGGCTTTAATATGTTATTAGGGAGACCTTTTGCATGTTAGAGTGGCTTGCCAATTGATTGTACACAATCTCATTGCATGATAAAGTGATACCTCAACATGTGAAACATAGGATAGTACACTAGAACATATCTCTCACATTTGCTCACTTAGCAACCCAAGTTGATAGGTAGTTTACTATTTTGACACATTAGTAGACAATAAATACCTCTCTCGTTTATTGCTTTGTTAGCAATCGAATTGAAACAACAATTTTCCTTACAAATCCCCATCTCCCTGTGTTCGATAAATATTAAACTCGGTCAATCTTGCCACGACGATATAGCGACCACGTACACTTACGTGTGGACACCTTTTGGACAAATAAGTTTTTGGCGCCGTTGCTGGGAAGACGGCTTGTTTGTTTGGTTGTTTGTTGTTTCCTTTATTTTCGATTTGTACTATTGTGAGAGTTTGATACTTGTTTCCTTGTAGGTATATGCAAACAAGGAGTCAAGGGGGAGATCTACAACCCTTTGATTTAGACCTTGAAACGAGCCTATGAAGGAGAAGGAGATAAGCTATATTGAATTGATAGCTCCTTGAGAGTTACGTACCCAAGTGTAGGTTGATTTCAA
>JAPKLY010000351.1:301906-356358 GCA_026898435.1 Prunella vulgaris | reverse complement strand
CAACCGTTGAGTAGGAATCAACCTTTTAAAAACATAACGTCCTTAAAGAAATAAAAGATCAATAAGTTAAAATATGTATACATATAACATAACATTTAATATATATAATAGATAAATCCTAATTTGGTTCGGGGTATTACAAATTCTACCAAAAAAATTTTGATTGATCATGGCCCTCAATTTGGAAATCATGCTTAAATTTTGGATGATTCTATGCACACTTATATTCATATGTTAATGAGTTTATTTAAAAATTGAGTTCAAAATAATTTATAGGACAAAATCAGGGATAAATAGATGATAAATTGATGACTAAAATTACGACACAATTAAGAAATAAAAGGCCAAAATAACTTCATGAATTAATATTCTTTTAATTTTGGAATTGTTTAACTATTAATTACTATGATTTACATATATTCTATAAGCAAAAAATTGTAATTAATACATTTCTCGTTTAAATAACATAAATTACTTTACATATTGCAAATTTAGGTAAGCTCTTATAATTGTGTGTATTTATGGATCAAAGTCAATCATTTAATCTCATAAAATTAGGGGATCTCCAATTCTTAAGGTTGCATTAATGGATCAAAATTAATTAGTCAATTAAATCTCATATAATTAGGGAATCCCTAATAAACAATTATATATTTTTATGTAGGCAAGATTTACTATTTTTATATTTTTATAAGAAATAAAAGCCATAATAACTTCATGAACTAATATTCTTTTAATTTTGAGATTTTTATACAAATTCCAACCTTGTCTCGTTTAATACACTGAGTTGGCCAATTGCGTTTGTTGTTCTTCAATGTGCTTACTTTTCGATTCACTATCTATATTAACTTGATGCAAACTATTTCGACCTTGTCTTGGAATTTTGTTAATTTTGATAATAATAGACATTGTCTCCACTAATTATTTGGACGATCATGCATTATGATTTCAATTGATAGGTTACAATTGAAATGAATTTCAACGTAGATTCCATAATATTAGAGCTATGTTATGAATTTCAATGTAAATTCGATGAATATTAGAGCTAAATTAAGTTCGATGATAAGAAGTTAAAAAAACACATTAATATTTTTTTTTATACAATTCGCAGGAAAATTAAAACCTAATCTATTACAAAAATTTGAAGAAGAACCAAAACATTGCTAGCATAAGAATATACAATCCAAAAACTCAACATAAGGACGATTCAAACTTTAGGATTGACATACAATTGGCAGGAATCTTAAAGACTAATATGCTACACAACTGTAAAGAAGAACCATAAGATTCGCTCGCTTAAATTGAATTTTTAAAAAGAAAAGTAAATTGTTGATGAAAAGAATTAAGCCGACGATCAAAGAATAATTAGAGTATAAGCAAGTAAGAGAAGGTTAAGATAGCAAGCCCACGTGGCCAAGACAAGTTGCTTGCCCCTATGCTCGCCTCCTTGCTCGTCCAGTAGATCGGGGCGAGACAGCAAGCCCACTTGACCAAGTCAAGCTGTTTGCCCCTATGCTCGCCTCCTTGCTCGTGCAGCAAATGGGGGTAAGACAGTAAGCCCACGTGGCCAAGCCAAGCTGCTCGCCCCTCTGCTCGCCACTTTGCTCGTCCGCTGCGTTGATCCCAATGGATGTTTAGAAAGGCTCGAGCGAATATTGCTCATGATGTTGCTCGCCGCTCTGCTCGTTCAGATGCCCTTCAGGAGAATGGACATAAAGATGAAGGATAGCTCATTGATCACCGGGCTGCTCGCCTAGTTGCTCGACCCACTACGCTCAACGTTTGATAAGGAAATCACTAGTTGTGTGTATTCAACGACCGTATCAAAATGACAAGGCATACTTACGAAAACTCTCATGATGAATCGCGCACCACCTCGACGAGTAGGAGGTGGAAAAGGAACGAAACCCAGTGGACACCGACAAACTGGACTAGCCCAAGTCCTGGCTCTACCAACAACACCGATCGAACCGAAGATTGAAGCCACCTTTCAGTCGATGGTGAAAACCCTGAAGATACTGAAAGGGCAATGGCCACGTTGAAACAAATGTAAAGACAACAAGCCATGGTAACTCGTCCACCGATGATTCAAGCGGCACCAATGGAAACAAGACGTGATACTAGGACAAGTTACCACACACATGAAGAAGAAGCAAGTAGTGGACAAGTGCCCCTAGATAATTCGAGAGGAAAGTAAAAGATGAGTGATCGCCTAGGTCCACATCCCGGGCGACCAGTGGGATGACCAGATGGTCGAGCAGATGGTCGACCAGCTGGTCGACCAGGGGGGTGACCAGGCGACCAATGCGAACATCACCAAGAGGGGTCCCGGGGAAGCAGGCATGATAGACCGGGCCACCAGTCGGAAGGGGGAAGGTCCGCATACTCACACCCTCATGAGCCTTGCGAGTCGAAAATAAGACACCCTAGAAGGCCAGTCCAGGATCGACTAAGAAGACGAGCATCAAAGAGGTTGGGCCTGAATGCGGTAAGCAATCTTCAACGAACAAAAAGGGAGGTCGCCCGAAGTGAGGAACTGCTGGGGGCAGCACGCCAATATGCGGAGCACCCAGAACAGCCTCGAGGAGGGGAATCTTCCCGAGGGTCGTCCCTTGTGGAGATTGAGAAGTTAAAGAAGGACGTTGAGGACCTTCGTGAACAGGTGGCCAACAAGGAAAAAGTTGAGTCATTCACCTCCCTGCCAACCTCACCACTGTCTACAACCATCCTCACAGCCCCGATACAAAAGAAGATCCAATTTCCATCCTTGGTGCTGTATGAAGGCGAGTCAGACCCTAAAGTCCACATATCGAATTATGCAGATTATATGATCTCAATGGGGGGCTTCCGATGCAGCGCAGTGTAGAAACTTCCCTTTGACCTTGGGGGATCGTGCCCACATATGGTTCTCTGCATTGGCGCCAGGATCAATCCAATCGTTTGGCCAGTTAACCCGAGAATTCCTGTTTCACTTCTCGGGGTTCGGGAAATATCTGACACAAAAGCACCTGTTGGCTAACATCACGCAAGGAGTGGAAGAGACAGACCAGCAGTATCTGGAATGGTTTGACAAGATTCTC
The DNA here is from genome assembly GCA_026898435.1 of Prunella vulgaris. Taxonomy (NCBI): domain Eukaryota; kingdom Viridiplantae; phylum Streptophyta; class Magnoliopsida; order Lamiales; family Lamiaceae; genus Prunella; species Prunella vulgaris. The sequence goes on along the minus strand of JAPKLY010000351.1, from coordinate 353,278 downwards.
TTGGAAGGTGAATCTGTCAGTGAGGATACTAAAATAGTTGCAGTCATGGCTGGACTACGAAAGGGAACGGACCTCTGGAAAGAAATTCACTTATCTTGTCCTAGTACCTATGTGGAGTTCCGACACAAAGCCGGTGTGTATGTGGCAATGTAAGAAGCAATGCAAAAAGAGTTGGGCGCAGAAATAGATGGAAAGAAGAATGGCAAGAAGCCAGGTGGAAGTGGTTACAAGTCCCCCAAAAATCTCAAAGCATTTGGGGATACAACTGAATATAAGGAGAAATTGAATCAGGTGTTGATTACCACCATTGACCATGTATTCACAGCTGTTAAGGATCAAGACATGCTTGCAGCTCCCGGAAAGATCAGACAGGATAGAAGCAAGTTGAACCCAAACAAATATTGTGCCTACAATCAGAGTATCAGACATTTTACCAGTGAGTGCCGAGATCTTTTGAAACAATTATTGAAAGTCTACGAAGACAAAAAACTCACTGAGTTTGTTAAGAAGGCACCGGGTAAAAGACAACGACAATCACAGGAAGGGGGTTCAGATGAAGAAGAAGATAGTGATGAAACGGAAAGGGCACCAAACAGTCAAGTGAGAAGTGGACCACCGGCACCACAGCTACACCAAGAACCCAACAGGGAAATCTTGATGCTCGAGGAGATAGGACCCGCTGGAGGAATGGTCGATGGTCGCCCGTCATCAAAGAGACAGAAGAAGGCTGAAATACGGGCGGTCAATCAGGTACAAGAAACTGGGTCAGGGTCGAAGGTACCAGCTAAGCCAACAGCAGACTTGGTTTTCTCACAGGCAGACCTAGAGGGAATTCTCACACCTCACAACGACTTACTGGTCATCAGCGCTAATATCATGAATACCAAGGTGCACCGACTGCTAGTGGATACTGGAGCATACACGAACATCCTTTTCAAGAAAATACTAGATCAGTTAGGAGATTATGAGTCCTATATTGAGGATTGTAACCACAAAATAGTAGGGTTTGGAGAAGATGTGACCATCCCTCTAGGTGTAATCCATTTGTCAGTCGAACTTGTAGCGCTTGAACTCCCGGAAAGAAGGATGACCAGGTTATTAGATTTCTTAGTAGTAGATCAGCCATCCTCCTATAACAGGTTCCTCGGCCGACCTTTTATTTCAGAATTCAAAGCCGCATGTTCCACTTACTATTATTGTATAAAATTCTCAACTCTGAAAGGTGCAGGAACAAATAAAGGAGATCAGAAAAAGGCGCGAGAATGCCTGCTAGCTGTAAAGAAACCTATCATTCAGGTGTTGTTCTATGAAGAGGTGGTACTGCAACATTCCCCAGAGGAGCCCAGTATATTAGATGCTATTTCCATAGATACAGAAATGATGGAGGCCAACCAATCACATGAGGTTATGGAAATAGACCGAGCACCCCAACAAAGTAGACAATCAGAAGAGCGTACTGAGGATCAGGTGGGGGCAGATAGTGATATGCCAACAATAATAGGGGAGATGAGTGACGATGCAGAGTTGGCACAAGAAAATCAGTCAGGCAAATAGGACATTGAGCCCCGACTAGGGTACGAGCCAACACGGATAGAGGCCGACATTGATATGGAAGGACCCATCTCAGACCCGCGATGGAAAGACAAGAAGCAGCGTGCTACACCTATCGAGGAATTGAGATCCGTACAAGTAGACCCCAATAAAAAAAGACTTAGAGCTTTTTATTGGGTCTGAACTAGAGGAGCCCTACAGAAGTAGGATGGAAGAGTTTTTACTCACTAAACTTGGTGTGTTCGCATGGTCACACGAGGATATGACAGGAATACCAGTTGAACAAGCATGTCACCACCTCAATATTGACCCCACAAAGAAACCGGTCCGTCAGAAAAGAAGAAAGTATGGGCCCGAGAAATATGAAGCGCTAACAGGAGAGGTAAAAAAGTTGTTGGACAACAAGCTTATACTAGAAGCGTTATGCCCACAATGGGTGGCGAACCCCATCCTTGTGCGAAAACCAAATGGTACGTGGAGACTTTGCATAGACTTCACGGACCTTAATGCTGCATGTCCCAAGGATAATTTCCCATTGCCTCACATCGACCAACTGGTGGACAATACGGTGGGACATGAGTTGATGACGTTCATGGATGCCTTTGCAGGGTACCACCAGATTATGATGTACCCCGCAGACCAGGAACACACAGCCTTCTATACAAACAAAAACTTGTTTTGTTGGAAGAGAATGCCCTTTGGATTGATCAATGGATGCCTTTGCAGGGTACCACCAGATTACGATGCACCTCGCAGACCAGGAACACACAGCCTTCTATACAAACAAAAACTTGTTTTGTTGGAAGAGAATGCCCTTTGGATTGATCAATGCCGGTGTAACATATCAGAGATTGGTCAATAAAATGTTTGATCAACATATCGGCGACACAATGGAGGTTTATGTACATGATATCGTGGTAAAAAGTCTTAGAAAGGAAGACCACTTAGAACATCTCAAGCAAGCGTTTGACATCATGAGAACTTACAACATGAAGTTGAATCCGAAGAAAAGCAGCTTTGGGGTGCACTCCGAAATTTTTTTAGGACACTTGGTGAGCCAATGAGGCATAGAGGTTAACCCAACACAGGTCAAGTGTATCCTAGCGATGGAACCGCCAAAAGATGTGTCGGCCATCCAAAGACTCACGGGATGTCTCGCAGCATTAAATAGATTTGTATCCAGTTCATGAGACAAGAATAAGGCATTCTTCGAATCCATCAAAGGCAAAGGCATAAACCGGAGAACTGGTAAAAGCAATTATGTATGGACCGATGCATGCCAGAAGGCATTCGAAGATATAAAGAAATATCTAAGCAACCCCCAGATCCTTTCAAAGCCCGAACCGGGAGAAAAATTGTACCTATACCTGGTGGCATCGGAAGTAGCTATCAGCTCAGCCTTAGTATGTGCGGAAGGCAAGGCACACTTACCAGCATATTATGTGAGCCAGGTGCTGTACGAAGCAGAGCTACGTTACTCACTAATGGAGAAACTGGCATACGCACTGGTTATGAGTGTACGAAAACTACGGCCCTACTTTTTTGACCACCAAGTGGAAGTATTGACCACCTTTCCCTTACGACAGATCTTGCACAGACCTGATACAGCTGGACAACTACTAAAATGGTCACTAGAGGTCAGCCAGTATGGGATAACCTACGCTCCCCGAACAGCGATTAAAGGGCAGGCACTAGCTGACTTCATAGTAGAGCTAACCTACCTTCAAGATCCGACTAGGGGACGTATATACCCATGGTACCTTTATGTAGACGGCTCTGCAACGAGTACCGCAGCAGGGGTAGGTGTAGTCCTAGTCAGCCCCGACAAGCAAGTATTCACATCAGCAGTGAGGTTCAATTTCTTGGCCACCAACCACGAAGCTGAATATGAAGCGTTGATTGCGGGACTGAGATTATCATTAGCTGTGGGGGCAACCAAACTTCAAATTTTCAGAGATTCTCAGCTAATAATATCTCAGGTCTGGGGGGAATACGAGGCGAAAGACCGACAAATGATCATCTATCAAGGGATAGTAGCAAATTTAATATCAAAATTTGAACAGGTGTATATTGAACATGTTGGGACAATCTTAAGTGTTTTGATTAGATCCCAAAACCACTTGATGAATTTGCCTAAGTATAGTTCATCAGGTTGATAGTTTCACGATAGTCAGGTTAGAATAGGTTTTTCTATTCACAGGTATCCAGATCAGGGGAAACGTGCTGAAGATTGAAGACTGATGGTGACGTCCCAAAGGTCTGAAGTTAGAAGCATCTCCAACCCTGAAGGTCTTGATCGTCCTGAAGATGATCAACCTGAAGCTGAACCTGAGAAACCTAGAAAGAGTCCTGAAGTTGCGAAGAAGCCATCCTGAAGAGAACCACTGATCCTGACTACACTGAGTACACTAAGCATGCTCAGGGAGGTCCCTATCAGTGAGGGCACAATGTAACCTTGATCAGGCTGAATGTCTTACTGATGTTCATAAGTCCTGACTTGGGCCTAGTATCAGTTTACCTGATACTTGTAAGTCCTGAGACCCAAAGGTTACACGTGCAATGGAAATCTGAGAAATAAAATGAATGTCAGTGTCTCCAGAATAAGACAAACTTTTATGCTGAGTAAAGAACGAGGAACTCAGAGTTATAAATGTACGAGGATCAGTAAAGTCAAAGTTGACAAACTAGCCGTTGGACAAACGACCAGTAAGGAGGCGACACGTATGTACGGAGACTGTGCGCATTTAATGTTTCTCAGAGGTGCAGACAGCGGATCGGTGCCATACTAGGTATTGGTTTTGTCAGACAAGGACAACCAAAACCTGCACCTAGCTAAAATAGGAAGGTTTGAAACGGATCTCCTCCAACGGATCTATTTCAAACCTCCCTATAAATACAGAAGACCTTGCTCCCATTCAAGGTTATGGGAAATTTCCAAGTGAAAGCATTCTCAAGATTTCAAGCACTCAAAGCACATTTGTAGCAACACTCTGAAGTTTTAAATTTCCCTAGTGTTGTAGTAGGAATCCATTCTGTATTTTTCTTAGAGTGTTGATCCTTTCATTAGATTTGATTTGTTAGAAGGATCAGCACACAATAGTTGGAAACGTGAATACCAAACCCCTCAGTTTGTGAGTTGGTTGGTAGGAAGGACTGGGACTTGTAAAATGCCAAGGGGTCGATTCCTTAGAGAGGAAGAAGGCTACTCGTGTCCCTTGGCACGTAAAATTCAAGTACATATCCTCAGTGGTAGAGGGTAGCTTCCTGTTCAATCAGGTCGTGGAAGTAGGAGTTGGTTATCTCTGAACCACGTTAAAAATGTCCCTTTATGCTGATTTACTTACCTGCTCAGGATCATTTTGTCATCATACTAAACTGAGCATACTTGCATTGTTTACAAACCATCAGGACCGAATCTTCATCCTGATCATTAAAACTGTGCACCAGCCTTAACCACGTTTTCATAAGCAAAAGTGATAAGAGTTTTTAGGAACTTAAAACGAGTAGAAACTTAAGGGCTCACATTCCGCACTAACCTTAGCTTACTGAGATAGCTATCCAACTGACTTGCTTCTGAGGTGTTAGTAGCTGGTTTATCTCTACTGAGCTTCTGAGAGCACACTCTGACTTAGCATATTTGGTTCATTGCTGATCAGTCCCTGCTGTCCCTGAGAACCACCAGTTTAACTGAACACATCAAGATCGTCCTGACTAAGTCTGAAAGAGCATTTTCCTGAGATTTCGGGAAAATCTGACATCAGTGTATTCCCCCCATACACTAATTTACTCATTTCGGGACCAACAGAGCAGATCCCTCGACTCGAAAACACGCAAGCTGATGCATTGGCTCGATTGGCCACAAGTACCGTTGAGGCAAGTATCACTGAGGTTGTGATAACAAGAATAAAGAATCCTTCAACATTTGATTATGTTAAACAAGTATTGAAGAGGGGGCAACAGGTTGCAAGTAACCAACAAATGATGGAAGATTGGTGAACACCTATCAGTAAATATTTGGCCAATGGAGATTAGCCGCAGGATCCGTGGGAGGCACAACGGGTTGTTAAACAAGCTGTCAGATACACGATAGTTGGAGGGCAACTGTATAAAAGAGGAATTTCTCTCCCATTACTCAAATGTCTCTCCCCAGAGGAAGGACAAAAAGTGTTGGAAGAAATTCACGAAGTAATATGTGGAGGCCACGCTAGGGGGCAAGCTTTGGCTTACAAGACTATTAGGCAAGGGTATTACTGGCCAACGCTACGGAAAGGCGCCATCAAGTACGCTAAGAAGTGTTTAAAGTGCCAGTAGTTCGCTCCGAACATTCGCACCCCGGTACAAGTATTGAAGTCAGTATATAGCCCATGGCCATTTACCAAGTGGGGTATCGACTTGATCGGCCCATTCCCTCCCAGAAAAGGTGGGGTGAAATTCACAGTGGTGGCCGTGGACTATTACACTAAGTGGGCCGAAGCTAAAGCCTTAGCAACAATAACCCAAGAAAGAATGATAAGCTTCATATGGAAAAACTTGATATGTAGATTTGGCTTGCCGCAGTCGATCGTCACGGATAAAGGAAGACAATTCGATGGAAGCAAGTTAAGAGACTTCTGCACCTCATGGAATATGAAGAAACATTACTCCACCCCGTATCATCCTCAGTCAAATGGACAGGTTGAAGATGTTAATAAAATTTTGAAACATATTTTGAAGGTCCGATTGGAGGATAAGAAAGGCAGTTGGGCAGATGAACTACCAGAAGTATTATGGACTTATAGGACATCCTACAAAACCAGTACTGGAGAGACACCATTCACAATGGCCTTTGGAGTCGAAGTAGTCATCCTAGTGGAGGTTCAACATCAGACATTGAGAATAGTAGGATATAATGAAGAAGCAAATGAAGATGATATGGCGGTAGAGAAGGATCTGATTGAAGAAACGCGAGCTTCGGTAGAATTGAGGAATGCAGTTTACAAGCGACGAGCAGAAAAGTACTATAATTCACAAGTTAAGAACAGAAGATTCAAAATAGGGGATCTGGTCATGAGGAAGATATTGGCAATTCATTCGGGAGTATTTGGTCCAGGATGGGAAGGTCCCTACAAGGTGACAAGAAGTTGGCCGAATGAGACGTATGACTTGGAGGATATGCAAGGCAACCCATCATCATACACTTGGAATGCTGCACACCTCAAGAAGTTCTACCAGTAGAAGTTGTAAAAAGTATTCTAAGTAGGCCCTGCTCGCCCAACATGTATAGGGGCAAGCAAGGTTAGTGTAAATAGAAGTAAAGCCGTATGTAAAATTGTGTTATATCAAATAAAGAAGATGTTTTCCTTTCAGAAGAAGTTAGTATGGTCTCTTCATGCTAACAATTGATAATTGAAAAATGTCTCAAGTTATAAACTCTAAAAATCAAAGACATTCAAGTCTAAATTATACAAGGCAAGGTAATGAGATTAACCCTACTAATATATCAGGAGAAGGGAATCCATACCAATCAATAAGCCTACATCGAAAAGATGAGAGATCAAAATAAGGTGTAAATTCGCAATCCCATAAGAGGAAAGTAAGACGAATCAAAGAAACACCGTAATGAAAATGAGCAATATTAACTTGGACAAAGATATCAACAAAGCAAAACATAAACAAACTTCATAGAAGGGAAATTGAACATTCATTGATGATAGAGAAGTTCGAGTACATGTGGGGTGCCTTCTAGGGCGAAGATTCATGAAAACAAAAATAAAAAACAAAAAAGATTGACAAGTCCCTAATGCTCGCCCTGTTGTTCGGCCACCTACTCACCGGGCTGACCACCTTGCTCGCCCAAGTGCTCGCCGACACCATCACCGACGTTGGTGGGGGCATTCTTGGCGGCAGTAGGTGATAGGTCCGGAAGGTTCTCAAAAGGAGATAGACCTTCCGCATCTATCATTACGTCGTCTTGCTCGTCGATATGCAGAGGTGGATATTTCCCACCAACAATCTTAACACCCGGTGGCACAGCACTTAGGTCGACTCCCATGTCGGGAAGATCCCCGATGTCAACGACTAAACCATCCTGGGGAGAATGGTCAACAAGGAACACAGTGAACTCTTTTTTCAAAGCCTCCCAAGGGTCTTTACCTTCACCAATAGCATGATGGTAGGCGCAGAGGTTTTCGACAAAAGCATACACAAAGTCGAAGTCGGATGAGTCCGCTCGGACATCAGCAACTTGGGCGGCAGAGTATCAACATATATGCTTAGCCTTATGCTCGTCCAGCTGGGTACGGGTAGCCATGAGTTCATTTTCAAACTTTGCAGCCTTCTCCTGGGCTACTCGTCCTTCTTCCAACTCAGCCCTCATGCTAACCAACTCGGCACGAAAATCATCGGCCTCAGCCTTAGCCTTCTCAGCACTAGTAATGGCAGATTGTTCGGCCTCCATTGAAGCTTTAGCTTTGGCCTCAAGAATGGCAACCTTCTTCCTCACATCCTCCCTCTCCTTCTTCACTGCATCATTCAGGAGAGCGTAGGACTTCTCCATTGCGAAGGACTTGCTCCATAGCCCGTTGAGCTGTAATCAGGGCACCGCCAGAATGATGCATGACCATGCAGAGGTTATCTGTCACCGATTAGTTCTGCATAAAGACATGTTGAGGTTGAGTCCAATGGCGTGCCGTAGACTCGATAGCTCTCCGAACTGGTCCCTGAAGCTCATTCAAAGATCTAGGAGGACGAGCGAGTGCAAACTGGTGGACAGCCTCGCAACGGTGAAGATAGCGGGAAGGATCATACCTACAAAGACAGGCAATAAACACTTAAAAAATATATAAAAATTTTCTAAGTACGATATGAAGAACAAGAAGCCTCACTCTGCTGCCCGAGCCGGGTCCCAGCCTAAGAGAGTGATATCAGTCAATTGCCCCACAGAGCCGATCGGGGCCGGTGCCGTAGAAGTCCCGACGGATGTAGAAACAACAAGGTCCGAAGCTTCAACTCGGCCCGAGCTCCCAAAACCAGAAGCCCTTGTGGTCCTCGCCCTCTCGGAGGTGTCTCCCTCATGCTCAACGCGAGAACCATCACCTCACTGTAAACGACGAACACCGCCTCCACCGGGCGAGGAGCTGGGAGCTTGACGATCATCTACCCGATCTTGAAGAGGAACCCCTGGAGGAAGAGCAGTTCTAGTGCTCGCCCCAGTGCTCACCCCCTTCCTCGCCTGAGAAGCCTTCTGAGTGGCCAACACCACGGATGGTGGGTCCCTCTTCGTGCTTGCCATTCGAATCTTTTGATTTAAAGCTTGGAAAGATGGCGGGATAGCAATGGTAACTTTCAGAACTACAAGCACCAAGAAAAGCAAAAAAGAGTTAGAAAATTTTACACTAAAAGATTTAAAAGTCTTAATTCATAATGGTCTCACCAACGGGGCGAGCAACTTGAGCTCGCAAGTGATGGGGAGTTGTGATCAACCCTGAGGCAATGCGGCAACTACGCTTATTCAAGTACTCAAACGTCCTATTCCTCTTGTTTCAATGACAAACGAGAATGCAAGTGAACTTGAACTCCTCGGATATGCTTGTCTTCTTCCAATGTTGAGGAGACAGACCTGCAACAAAGAGTTCACAAAATATTTAAAAACATGATACAAATACTCCACCAATATACAATCTAAAATCCTACGCTGCAACTCGCCAAAGTCTATGGGAGACATAATACGTCCACCAAGCCCCTCGTTATTGTCCGGTGCTCGCCAATCCCCGCCTATGAAGAAGAACTGCTCCTTCCAGTTCTTCACTTTGTTAGGCAGTCCTTCAAGGATCCTCATATCACTTCTTGCCTTGAGGTAGTAATAACCATTGCCTTCCTCGGGACATTTACTAAGGCAAAGTGCGTAGTTCACTTCGTTAGGAGTCAAACGATCCTTATACTTCTCCAGCGCGAATACCGTGAAGAGGGCCAACAAGTATGTCCAAGTATTAGGTGTAAGCTGTGTGATCGCCAAACCGGTAGCTTCTAGGAAACATCCAATGAGAGGATGTAGAGGCAACGTAAGACCCGCCGCTAGAGTATGCATATTGATTGCTGTCAAACCCTCAGGGGGGGCAATCGGCTCGTTCATCCGGTTGGGGAGCGTACATCGTCACGTCACAAGGGATGTGGAACTCTCTCCTAATATCAACAAGATCTCCTTCATCAATAACACTCTCCACAGTACTTTCCTTGAAATCAGTCGACCCATGATAATCTCGATATTGCCGAGGAGGAATGGGGAAATCACCGGCATAACGCTCGTAGTAGGCGTTCCAGTCAAACTCACGCTCGATGCCCTCCGGGATGATCTTCTCTACCATATTGGGCCGCAGAAAGTCTACTGAGTCGAACCATTCGAGGATCGACCCCACCTCCTCACTACTAGAAGTCACTTCAACAGGAACTTGGTTATCATCTTCTGGGCGAGAAGCAGGTTGCTCGACCGCTTGCTCGCCCAATTGCTCAGCCCTCTCCTCTGGTGAGCGAACAACAAAAGTAGCTTCGGGATCGGAACCCACCAAATGTACCGATGATAGACCGACAATCAGACCACCTTCTTCCGCCAGCCGTTTATCGGATTTCGGTTAGAAATGGTACGATTTGAAGATGAGGACATTGTAAAAGTAGGAAGAAGAGAAAGATTTGCCCTAGGAATGTGCTAACTATCAATTGGCAACTTCGCCGCCTAGATTCTGATCGAGTATGTCCGAAAAAAATCCGGTGAACAACATAGAAATAAAAAAATCCAAAAGAATAAGGGAGAAGGAGTATAATACCAAGAATACAGTAGAAAGCGAAACAAGGGAAAGAGGAATTACCTTTAATCAAGTCTTTAAATCAACACTTGAGATAAAAAAAAGAGCAAGAAAACCGCCGGAAAACTCGAAGAAAATCTGGTCGCCTGAAGTTGCAGAAGATAAAATCGAGAAGAAGATAAAAGTGAAGAAAAATTATATTTATACGTTCGGAGAAGAAAAGAAGCAAAAGGAATGAATTCCAGGGGTCAGATTGCAAAAAAATTGAAAATTGGGTGGTTGGCGCGTCTTTTCGTGTGACTCATTGGCACTCCAAATGAGGAGAATCCTCATTATCTGAACTTCCGTCTAAAGGCTGGAAAGCGGAGCAAGGGGCATGTCGACAGGACGAGCACCACAAAGGTGAGCAAAGTATAAAACAGAGTTGCTCGCCATTTTGCTTGCCAAGTTGCTCGACACCCTGCTCGCGCTGAATTTCTGCTTAATAAAAAAGACCATGTTGTCAAGATAGAGTTGCTCCCCACATTGCCCGCCACATTGCTCGCCAACTTGCTCGCCGCCTTGTCAATCAATAACTACAGCACAACTCCAGAACATCCTTTGATATGAAAAATCAAATCAAAACATATGCTGAGGGGCAAATGTTGATGAAAAGAATTAAGCCGACGATCAAAGAATAATTAGAGTATAAGCAAGTAAGAGAAGGTTAAGATAGGAAGCCCACGTGGCCAAGACAAGTTGCTAGCCCCTATGCTCGCCTCCTTGCTCGTCCAGCAGATGGGGGCGAGACAGCAAGCCCACGTGGCAAAGTTAAGTTGCTCGCCCCTATGCTCGTCCAACAGATTGGGGCGAGACAGCAAGCCCACGTGACCAAGCCAAGCTGCTCGCCACTCTGCTCGCCACTTTGCTCGTCAACTGTGTTGATCCCAAGGGATGTCTAGAAAGGCTTGAGCGAATATTGCTCGCCATGTTGCTCGCCGCTCTGCTCGTTCAGATGCCCTTCAGGAGAATGGACACAAAGATGAAGGATAGCTCATTGATCGCCGGGCTGCTCGCCCAGTTGCTCGACACACTACCCTCAACGTTTGATAAGGAAATCACTAGCTGTGTCTATTCAACGAAGGATAACCTACAAGGGGGTAGATTAGTTATTTTAGGCCAGAGTTAGTGGGTTAAGATGGTTAAATAGTGACAAGTGGAGGACACTTGTCACGATCTGAGGCTAATTAGCCCAATAACTTGCCACCTCACCCATGCAAGGGTATAAATAGGTGTAATACACCCATTTGTAGAGGATCAGCATTTTATCTAATACAAGAGTACTTACAAAATTTCTCTCACTACAATTTTCTTATATTTCCTATTATAATTTGAGATTTCAATCTTAGTTTGTTGTTTGGATAATCCACCTAGATAAATTAGCCATATAATCATTCGATTAGAAGGATTGTTCAACATAAATGATTTCTTCCATGGTTTTTCCACATTTAATTGATTTTCTATAGTTTTATTTTTATATTTAATTTCTTGATTATTAAAAAATACAAATTCAAAAATGATTTGATCACATAAAATAATTTATTATAACATGTATATTTCATAATAAAAATTTACTATATTTGAATGAAGAATTGCATATGTACTAAATAAATAAATTAAAAAAAAAAACTTATAACATCTATATTTTGTAATAAAATACCAAACCAACATTATCCACATATTATATTAATAATTAAAATTAATCTAAAAATAGATCAACAACTTATATATATATACATATATATATATATAAAAGAGATTAACAATAACTATTAAAACTGAATCAATGACATTCTTCAAGTTGATCATTAACTGTGTCCATCTTTGATTTATTTCAGTCCTGCTCGGAGATCGTTCAGTTGCTCAGTCACTTGTTGCAGCTCAAGATAATTAAAATAAAAAATTATAAAATTATATTTAGAACTCAAAAACTTTATTGCATTGTATGCCGCGCTATTCTCAGAATCTTCTTTCTTAGTTCTCGGGAAGCTATTGATAGTAACATAACCGTCACCGTCGGAATTGTTAAAAAAATGGACAAAACATTATTAAATTTAAATAAACAACAAATAAAAAATAAATAGATAACTTATAATATATAAATTAGAAAATTTAATAAAAACTAACCTCTTGAATGTGTTTACTCCTCACGTTTTTCTCATTAATGTGGTAGAATAAGCAATGATCAAAATTTACCAAACAAAAGAAATTAAATATGAAAAAATTTCCATAAAAAGTTGGTAATGGGCCTAATGCCCTTATAATAATAAAATAATTATATTTAATAAAGTAATTATTAAATCAAGCAATGATACCAAATAATTTATAAAATTATAAAATAAAGCCATTAATTGAATTTCAATTATTATTGGTAAAAGCTTTGGTATAATTTATAAATTGTATATTATTTAAATTGGTAAAAATATAAGATTGGAATAAATAATATAATGAAAAATAGGAAATATTTTCTATTAATTACTCACATCCTTACTATATATAATATTTACCATAATTTGAAGATTCAGTCAGGAATTAAAGGAATTAACATTTTGTGTTAATTACTCAAATTCTTATTAGGAATGTAACATATATTTTAAATCAAACTTGGAATTATTCCCCAATTTCATATATTTTATTAATAATTCCATCCTTATTAAAACTATTAAAAATATAATCATAACTGCCTATCATACAATAAAATCAACGTATTTAACTCTGTTGGTCCCTTAAAGTGGTCAAGGTCTAGAGGGGGGGTAAATAGACCTTGAGTCCAAAATCAAATTTTCAAACTTTTCAAAAAGGATGGATTCTAGAACCTTACAGTAACCCTTTTTCAAGTTTAAAAGAATAAGTCTACAAGAGTTTTAAAAGCAGGACCACAAAGGTTACAACTGTAGACTAACAAGTCTGCAGCTGCAGAGTTCAAAACTATGCAAAAATAAACAATCACTTGTAGACAAAATATCAGAGGAGTTCTCACAATTAAAATTGTATTGAGAATACTCTAATGTGCAGCGGAATAAAGTGAATGATTAATGAAAAACAATATAAACTAGACTTAACAGTTAAGTGACTTATGAAAGTCTACAGCTGTAGAGTCAGTTTCTGTGAAAATCACAATGGTTTTATGCACTTAAGATTTTAAAACAATGATGAATGTAACAAGATAAATAAATATGCAGGAGCAAGAATATAAAGGGCAAGAAGTAAATAGACCAGATTTATAGTGGTTCAGTGTCTTTAAAAAGACCACCTACATCCACTGTTACACCACTTAGGTGCCAAATTCACTAAGAAGTGATCACAAAGATCAATACAAGTAGTTCCCCCTTAGAACTAGGTTCACTCAGATTCCTATTCTAAAAAGAGATAAACTACACTATTAACGCAGAATATCAACTCACAAAGAGTTATACAAACCTCACAAAGAGATATCTATACTAAGTAGAAATAAAATCAGGTGAGGGAACAACAACAAAAAGTGTGATTCTTGCTAAGAAAATCCTAACCAACTATCCTATGAATCACAAAGAATAAAAACAGAATAAGCTCTCTCAGAATATGCTGGCTGTAGACTTGCTTAGGTTGAATGCTTGTATGCTCGGGGTTGTTGTTATTGCTTCCTCTGAGGACTTCTTCTATTTATAGATTGAGTTGAGTGACTTATCCATTAGGAATTTCAAATTTGAAATTCAGATAAGGCTCTTCTCTCTCTATTGGCATGTGTGAAGTGGTCCTCATTCTTCACACAGGATAGTACTGATTGTACTATGTCCTTTTCTCAAAATTCTGGCCTCCTTTGTAACTAATCTTCATTATCCTCCAGAATTGAGAAACTAACTACCACTTAAGTACAGTTTAGTGAGTGCTCAAAGGCTACACTAATAGTCCTTAAGGGTCTTCTTAATCTTCAATTAATTTCTAACTTGTACTTCATCTTCAAACGGTTCTTTGCAGCTGTAGAGTCTTCAACCTTGCAGCTGTAGAGTCCTATCAATATGAAAAATTGACTGTATAGTGATCAAATATACAGCTGTAGACTTCTCTTACAACTATATGTTTCAAACACCAATTTCCTTGGTAAAAGTGTTAGTCAAAATATCAGGTTTAACATATTGTTTTGCACACATCAAATCTAAATCAAGGTACTAACAATTTCCCCCTATTTTGTTGTTGGCAAAACAACAAAACAAGATAACACAGACAACAAGAACAAGAACAACAAGAAACAGAGCAAAACAAGATAAAACATAGAAGAAGATAAAACAAACAGAAAGCAAAGCACAAGACACAAAGTTGCATAATTTAAAAGAGGTTCAAGATACAGCTTACAGTAGAGTAATTAGACTAAAAACTAAATAGTTTTAGTGTCTAATCTAGAGTGTAATCTTCATCTCCTCCTGTGCTTGGGATCTGCATCTTCTTCTTCATCAGAATCATCAGAATCTTCATCTTGTGGCTTCAAAATTCCTTGCTGCACCATCTTCAAGTTCTTGGCATCTTCTTCATAGTATTTCATTATCATCTCAAGTTCATATGCATCAAAAATTTCTTCCTCCTTCTTTGATTTAAACTGTCTCTTTGGCAAATGATTACTTCTAAAATTTCCACCAAGGAGTCTGGCATTGTCTTCTTGATATAAAGTTCCATTAGCCTTCATATCCTTGAACTTCTGAAATTTGTCTTTCTTGAGCTTGATCTTTCTAATCACAGTGTGCTTGTTGCAAATGCTCAAGTACTCTTCCCAAATTAGATCAAATTCAGTTTTCATCTGTTTCACTCTCTCTTCAGAATCTTCAAGAGGTACCATACTCAATGGTTGAACATTCAAAGGTTGAGCAGTCACAACTGCTGTAGATTCATCAGAAATTTTCTCTCTTTGGCTTTCTTTCATTTCTTTCTCTTTTTCTTCCTTTTCCTTCTTTCTATCTCTTGATTCCTTCATTGTCTATTCCCAATAACCAAAGGTTTCTGTTTCTGAACTCCTGCAGGTTTCTGAGCTGTAGACTTAGGAAGTTTTATGATTTTGCCTTCTTTTGAACTTCTTTTAGTCTGATCTAAGCTTCCTTTCATAATATCTGACTGATCTGCTAGTTTCTTAGACTTTGCAGCTTCAATATCTTTAGTCCATGCCTTTCCAATATCCTTCATACTCTCAAGAATATTTTCA
This sequence comes from Prunella vulgaris, assembly GCA_026898435.1. NCBI lineage: Eukaryota > Viridiplantae > Streptophyta > Magnoliopsida > Lamiales > Lamiaceae > Prunella > Prunella vulgaris. The sequence continues at coordinate 337,741 of JAPKLY010000351.1, read as the reverse complement.
GTGGCTTGATCTCCTTCTTTAATCTCTTTCTCTATTCTGCTTTCCTCTTTTTTGCCAACATCAATATGTGACAAAATGGTGTTAAGCTTGCTCATTAAGTCTAATTTCAGAGATTCATATCCAGTAGTCATATTGGACATTTCTTTCTTCAGACCTTTCATTTCTACTTTCGGATCAAGGAATTCATCCTTTATGGTCTTGATATCTGACTGTAGATTTGAGATATCTCTTGATTTCTGGCTGCTTTCAGTTCTGATTTCTTCATTCTGATTCATTAAGCTGTCCACAAAAGCTTTGAAATTTTTCTCCAAAACTTACTCTTCTTCTGAACTTCTTTCTTCAAATTTCTTTACAAAATCTTCCATTCCTTTTCTTATTTTCTGGTTAATAATGGCATCAGGTACTTGCTTCAATATTTCAGCTTCAATGCTCTTAAATGATTCTTTCAGATTCATCAGCTGGGATACAACTTCTTTGGGTGTCATCTGAGGGATTGTATCACTATCTTCTTCTTCTGAATCACCTTCCCTAATGACTAATTCCTTTCCTTTCCCAAACTTTTGAGCTTTGGAAGGCACCAACTCTACAGCTGTAGAGTCTTCAGTGGAAGCCTTCCTCTAGCTAGGAGTTATAGGAACTTCTGTTAACAATCCAGTAATGTGATCATCCATATTAACTTCATTTTCTATTTTAAGAGCTGAAAAGCTCTAAAGTGGTGGAGTTCCATGTCTATAAATCTGTTCCAATGTGTACAAAGGTGGTGGAGATTGATGAAAGATACTTGTAATTGGTTGAGATACATCTTTATCAATCTCATTGGATAGCTCATCAACAACTCTCTCATCAACTTGAACATTCTCAGTTGCTTGTACTTCAGTTTCAACCGACTTTTCTTGAGTATCAACTTGGACTAGGATTTGAGCTTGTGCACCACCCATTGGTGCATCATCATTGCCATCATCATCATTATCTGGCTTTTCCTTTGGATCTTTACAAGGAGAATCATCTTTCCTTTTCTCCTTTTCCTTTTCAGTATCCTCTTCAGTAGGATTAGCTTCATCAATGTTTACTGGATCTGCAGCACTAGCTCCTGCAGATTCCATTAAAATAGCTTCCTTAGCTAGGATGTTCAATCCTTTAGCTTTAGCTAACTGAGTGCTTCCTTCTCTAATCTTTTGTGGCATAACTTCATCACTATCTATGCTTTCCACATCATAATCAACATCGTATTGTGCCTCTGGGTCTTCCTCATTCATAAGAACAACTTTCAAAGCTACAGCTGCAGCCTTGGTAATTTTCTTTCTTGCAGGTTCTTCAGTGATAATCTGTTTTTCCTTTTCTTTATCTTTCCTTCTCTTTCCAGCAATGAAATCATCAAGGAAATTAGGCTTTAACAGTTCATTGACATCACTGCAGTTAGTCCATTCAACAATCCATTGAAATAACTTTCTCTCATCAGCTGCTAACTTCTCAAGTTCTTCTCTTACTAATCACCATTCTTCAAACTTTTGCCTCTCTACTTCAAATTCTTCAACCCTCTCAACTGGAACAATAGGGAGTTGTTCAGTTTCAGGTTCAGGATTTTCTGCTTCTTCAGCTTGTTCTTTAGACTGTTCAGTTGGCAAGTCTACAGCTGTAGACTTGTCAGCTTCAACTACTGTAGCTTTCTCAGAGTGAAGTTTCTTTTGCCTTTTCTCTCTATCAACCTCATCTTCAGAATCAGTGGCTTCATCCACTAAGAGTTGTCTTCTTACACTCTTCTTCTTCTTCTCCTTTTCTGGTTCTTTTTGTTCTCTAATGATAGTAAGAACTTTTTTCTCAGCTTTCTTCTTTCTCTTCTTAGATTCAGGAGCCATAGGAGCATCCACAACTCCTCTTTTGAAATTGGCTCTTCCTATTATTCTGTGAGAAATAATGGGTTTTCCTACATGCCCATTAAACAGAGATAATCCTACTTCCTTTAGGATATAATTCAAGAACAAACCAAAACCTTTGTTCTTTCCATCTTTCATCACATCAACACTAATATTCCTCAAAATTAATCCTCCAATATCTATCTTAATTTCTTTCACAAAAGCTATCATTAAATCCCACTTAAGAATGGTACCAGTATCATGAGCACCAGTTCTACACAATAAGAATTTATCTATAGCTTCATAAAGTTAGATATACTCAACTGCTAGGTCTATTTTCTTTAAAGTTCTTTTCCAGTTCTTTGGAAATGGCTTCTTTGCAGTAAATCTCCTCCAGTACTTCTCATCTTCTTCTGCAAAGTTGAGGTTGTCATGTGGATCACATCCAGTGTTCAAGTGTAAAGCTTTGCAAATATCACCAACTGTAATATTCACACTCTTTCCTTGCATTTTGACTGATACAGTCTTCCTCTCGACATCAGCTTCAGCATTCTGGTAGAACTCAAGAACTATTTTATCATCATAAGCTCCAGGAATATGAGTCAGACAATAGTGAACACCTTGATTCACTATGTGCTTTACAATATTTTCCATAGCATCAGTAGGATGCTTCTTGAAAATCTCATCAAAATCAAATAAAGCACCAAATATCACTTTCATTGACATGATTCTTGAGTTTCTTTGAGTAAGGGATGGGGAGTGTTTAAGGTTTCAGGGGGTTCGAAAAGTTAAAGTGAGATATAAAAGGATGAGATGTCCTTTAAATACCTTTCCTTACACAACCATTAAGAACAGGGGTATAACGGTCTTTGACCTAAAATTTATGAGCTTTTGAATTCTGAACCAAATTTATAATTAAATTTGTCCAAAAATCTAACACACATAAAATTTAATTCCATTTAAAATGTCACACATGCTCAAACATTTTATTAATTAAAATGTTTGAATAAATCCAAAATTTTTGTAACTGAGTACAAAAGTTTTTGAATTATGTAGTGCTCCATTTAATTATCAGAATTGTACACAGTACGGTAAGTTCACTAAGTTTGCAGTTGACATTCTTCGAATTTGAAACTATACAGTTGGTAAGGAATTTGCAGTCCTGAGCTAAGTCTACAGCTGTAGAGTTCATCTCTACAGTTGAGTGACTTTGCAGCTGCAGTTTTCCTTTCTACTGAATTTTCAATTTTCTAGGCTTGTCTTTGCAATTTAGTGATTTTCACAGAGTCTTATTACAATTCTAACATTCCCAAATTACCTCTCAAGATTGAGAATCTTGATTCACATAAAGGTTTGGTGAAAATATCAGCAAGATTCAAATCAGTATGAATCATTGTCAATTTCACATCCTTTCTTTCAATTCGATCTCTTATGAAATGATGCCTTACATCTATGTGTTTTGATCTAGAGTGTAAAACTAGATTTTGTGTAATAGCAATAGCACTTGTACTATCACAAAATTAAGTTGTTTCTCTTGATTCAATCCCATAATCTTGTAATTGATATTGCATCCATAAGATTTGAGCACAACAACTTCCAGCAGCAATGTATTCTGCCTCAGCTGTAGAAAGAGCAATTGAATTCTGCTTTTTACTGTGCCATGCCACCAACCTTTCACCTAGGAATTGACAAATCCCAGTAGTACTCTTCCTATCAATCTTGCAGCCTGCAAAATCTGAGTCAGTGTACCCAATGAGTTCAATTCCTCCATCTTTAGGATACCATAATCCTAAATTTTGTGTGGATTTAACATACTTGATGATTTTCTTTATAGCATTTAAGTGTGATTCCTTAGGATTTACTTGGAACCTAGCACATACCCCAACTGCAAACATGATATCAGGTCTGCTAGATGTAAGGCATAGCAATGATCCAATTAGTCTCCTATATTTGGTTAAATCAACACTTTTGCCATTCTCATCTTTGTCAAGACTCACAGAAGGTGTCATACGTATATTGGCAGGCCTAGAACTGTCCATTCCAAATCTTTTTATCAGCTCTTGAGTATACTTAGCTTGATTGATGAAAATTCCATCTTTCATTCGTTTAACTTGTAATCCCAAAAAGAAATTTAGATTTCCCATCATGCTCATTTCAAATTTCTCAGTCATGAGCTTAGAGAATTTTCTACATAATTCCTCATTGGTTGAGCCAAAGATTATGTCATCAACATAGATTTGGACAAGAAAAATATCATTCCCATGTTGTAATCTGAATAAGGTCTTGTCAACCATTCCCTTTTTGAATCCATTTTCGATCAAATGATCACATAGGGTATCATACCATGGTCTTGGTGCTTGTTTAAGTCCATAAAGGGCTTTTCTAAGCTTATAAACCTTGTCTTCAGCTGTAGATTCCTCAAATCCTGGTAGTTGTTCAACATACACTTCTTCAGAAAGTAAACCATTAAGAAATGCACTCTTTACATCCATTTGATAGACTGTAAAGTTCATATGTGCAGCATAGGCTAGAAATATTCTTATAGCTACTAATCTTGCAACTGGGGCAAAAGATTCATCAAAATCTATGCCTTCAGATTGACAATAGCCTTGAGCAACTAGCCTTGCTTTATTTCTGGTAACAATTCCATCTTCATCAAGTTTGTTCTTGAATACCCACCTAGTACCAATCACTTTGTGATTCTTAGGTCTTGGGACAAGTTCCCATACTTGATTTCTTTCAAAACCATTCAATTCTTCTTGCATTATAATAATCCAATTGACATCTTCCAGTGCTTCATGAATATCAGTAGGTCCTGAAGATGAAAGAAATGTACCAAACATTGCCTCATGGATTTGTTTTCTGGTTCTCACAGCATCTGATAGATTTCCAATTACATGCTCAGGGGGTGATCTTTCAACCAAATCAAATCTGACACAGGTTCTAATCCTTGATCATTGTTCTCTATAGCTGTAGATTCACCTACTGCAGACTCATCAAGTCCTTTTGTTGGTGTTTCTACTTCTTTTTGAACATTCTCATGGACTAGGTCTTCTACATTCTCTAAAGGTGGTAACTCAACAATTATAGTGCCAAAGCCTTTGTTGGTCAATTCTACAGGAGTTTTGATCTCAACATAGTGCTGCTGACTTGTAACTGTAGAGTTGTCCTCCTTAGAGTCTTCAGCAATTTCTTCAGGGGAGTTGTGTTGTTCATAAAAAATAACATGTTGTGACTCTTCTACAATCATCAATCTTTTGTTATACACTCTAAATCCTTTGCTAACATTAGAATAACCAAGAAAGATACCTTCATCTGACTTTGAATCAAAAGTCTTAAGGTATTCTTTCCCATTGTTCAGTATGAAGCATTTGCATCCAAAAATGTGTAGATAAGAGATATTGGGAGTCCTTCCTTTCCATAACTCATATGGAGTCTTCTTATAATCCTTAACAATCAAGCATCTATTCTGAGTATAGCATGCAGTGCTTGTAGCTTCTGCCCAAAATTTCTTAGGTAACTTTGCTTCAACAATCATGGTTCTTGCAGCTTCCTTGAGTGTTCTATTCTTTCTTTCAGCAACTCCATTTTGCTGTGGGGTTCTAGCTGCAGAGTATTCATGCATTATGCCATATAAAGAAAAATACTCTTCAATTACTTGATTTGTAAATTATGTTCCTCTATCTGATCTGATCTTCACAATCTTCAGATTCTTTTCATTCTGAATCCTTCTTAACAGTTCTGGTAACCGCTGTGGAATTTCACTCTTCTTTCTTAGAAACACAGTCCAAGAAAATCTTGAGAAATCTTCTACCACAACCAAAGTATACTTCTTCCAACCTATACTTACTGGTTCTATGGGTCGAAAGAGATCCATATGCAGTAATTCAAGTGTTCTTGAAGTGCTTGAGTGAGTTTTGTTCTTGATTTATTTCCCTTTAACACAAGCATCACACAAATGTTCCTTCCTGAACTTGGTGTTTGGCAAACCTCTTATAAGTTTGTTATTCACAAGTTCATTCATGGTTTTGAAATTTATGTGATTCATTCTTTTGTGCCATAGCCAACTAACTTCATTGGAACTATTAGCTAGAAAGCAGGTTGTTTCAATTGCAGAGTTCCACTCCACAATGTAAACATTCCCTTTTCTAGTTCCTGTCAGTTTAGTAGTTTGGGATTCAACATCTTTGACTATACAAGTATCTTGTGTAAAGTCTACAGTGTAGCCTTTGTCACAAAATTGACTCACACTAAGCAAATTATGCTTTAAACCATCTGTTTTGGCAGCAATAATTTAATAATATGGGCTCAGGCCCATAAATTATTATATGAAGCCCAAACTCAATATTGCAAGGACGTCGACGAGCACAAGCCAGGTACACATCGACGAGCACGAGTAAGGTACATGTTGACGAGCACGAGCAAGAGACATGTCGATAAGCACGAGCAAGGTACATGTCGACGAGCATGAGCACATCCTAAGTCAACGCACCGAGAGTAATTACAGCAATTACGCCAAATGTGCGGCATAATTAGCACCAATCAGAGGCCACACATGGAAGCTGGCATTTATTATGGAACACTTTCCATAATTACTTTTGTAACGGTTTAGTTGACCATCAGGGAGTAAAATGAGCACGTGCCTTGTTTAGATTTCTCTATAAATATGTCTTTAAGGCCATCATTGTAAGGATTGGAACCTTTACGCAATCAATAGACTTTACTTAAGTCCCAGGTCTTGCAATATAAGACCTGGGCAAATCTTGGTGTTCTTTATATTTATTTTGCACGATTAATCGAGTATTTTATATACTTATTATTATCCTGATCTCAGCCGCATACGAAAATAATCAGGTAATAACAATTGGCGCTTAAAGGAGGGCAACTTATATCTCCAAATCTTCATCACGTATTTGAAGTTCATTTTCCAATCTTCAAGTTTGAAACTCAGATTTTGAAGTTTATCTTCAAATCTTCAAATGACTTTCGAAGAAAATCATAGCAAAAAGATGACAAAATCGAAGACTTCTACCACTTCTCATAATTTTTTACCCAATGCTTCTGCTGGATACTCCATGGCACCTCAAGAGGGGAATCCAACCACCGAAAATGCATTCACCCCAAACCATGCCCCAGTGGCTGAGCGTGCTCAGTCTACGCCCGGGCATCGAACAAGGGAATTGATGCCTATTCCGATGCAAAACTTCAAATCCCCTGAATAAGTGGATTCATACGTCCGGTAGCTCCGGCAAAAAGCGAAAGAAATTAGAGCAACAAGGAGTTCATCCTCTGCTCCTAGGAAAAGTTATAATTTCCGCCAACACAAGGTGAGAAAAATGGATGAGCAAGAGGGAGAAAGCCATGTGCAAGCAACAGAATCTCGTCCACAGTCAGTTTTCAATCGACTGGGTTCTGATCTTTCTAAAAGATCTTCTTCATGACCTGCCAATCGGGAAATACCAAACGTGTCTTCCCTCCCTGAGTCACTAACGAGATCATCCAACTACACTCTGATGCAAATATCATATTCTAGAGGAACAGAGTCTGGTAACTCGGCCCGGTAGCAAATGAATTTACATTATAGGCCGAGGTGCAACGGATGCAACGAAGTGCCGCCAATTTCCTCCCACTTTGAGTGAACTGGCCCACAAGTGGTATGTTAATCTTGCTCCTCGTTCTATTCATAGCTTCTCTGAGCTAGGGAAGATGTTCGAATCATACTTTGCGGTAAAAATCAATAAACCAGAAAGTCGTCATCGTCTGATGAGAGTTAGACAACAGAAGAATAAGGCGATGAGGAATACATCGATAGAATTGATGAGATCATCCTCGGTGGAGAGCCCGTCAGTGAGGACTTGGCACTTCCTTCACTTCTCAGAGGATTTAGGGGAGATTCCCCCATGTTTCGCAGTCTTACCAAAGATATCCCAACAACATATGCGGAATGTAGAAGACGAGCAGGCGAGCAATCGCCAAAAACTGCTAGCATAAAGGTTGGGAGAAGTGAAAGAAGAGGAGAAGCAAGTAAAATCTACCTCTTTCAAAAAGAATAATGGTGGTAAAACGTCCAAAACTCCGGGAACCTTTAAAAGGTTTGACGCCAGTGAAGAGGTAAGCATAGTGGACAAACTGAATCAAACTCCGGCTTACATCTTCAATGTCATCAAGGATAAGAACATGCTCGAGCATCCTCGCCCACTACGGGATGTGCCATGTCGGCCAAATGATAAACGATTTTGCGCCTATCACGATAGTCCTGGCCATAATACGAGCAAGTATCGTGATCTCCTCAGGCAACTGTGGAAGTTGTTTGAGGAAGGGAAGTTGAATGAGTTTGTCAAGCGACCAGCGCCTAGGCGAGATGATGCTGGACAAGGCTTGAAGAGAGAGAGAGGAAATCAACCTCCACCCCAGCAAGTTGGGGTGGCAGGCCTAGAGGATGAAGATGATGAGTCTTCAGGCGAAGAGCCTCCTATTCGAGCTGGAGGAAATGTGCACATGCTCCAATCTGGTGGAGCCTTAGGAGGTCTTACTCCGGTGATCAACACTTCAAACAAAAAGCGGAAGGCTGAGTTGAGAGCACTTAACGAGGTAAATCTAGTTACATCTCCTGAGCCAACCATCTCCAAAAGTTGTGTGATCTCATTTTCCAATGAAGATAGGGAAGGACTGCTATACCTAAAAAATGACGCATTGGTCATTTCAGCAAAAATTCTTGAAATGAATGTTAGCCGCATTCTTGTTGATAATGGATGTTTCTGCAACATCATCTTCAAGACAACACTCGATCAAATGGGCAATCTCGTGAGCTACGTCATGCCGTACAACACCATACTCAAAGGCTTCGGAGATACTGCAGTCACAGCCTATGGAAGAATCAAGCTCGCAGTTGAGCTCATTTGCTGTAAAAATGACAAAGTAAGGATTACTAAGCCTATAGAATTTGTAATAGTTGATTTGCCAAATGTCTATAATTGCTTCTTAGGTCGTCCTTTTCTTGAGTCATTCGAGGCCGTAGCGTCCTCCTACTTTTATTGTATTAAGTTTCCCACCATTGAAGGTGTGGTTGGCACCATTAAAGGTGACCAAATAATGGCAAAGAAGTGTGTGAACTACCCCTATGAGTCTTTAGATTACACTTTTTCTTTTGAAGATTTAAGTGTAAGAAATATTGATGAGCATAAACATACTGTAACCGCCGAGATGGACATAGAGGTTGATGAACTTGATAATCAAGTCCCTATGGACATCGATCAAGATTCAATTCAACACATAGTCCACAAAGACTCTTGCTCAAATAAAGATTGCTCAAGTGATGAGTTGGAACCAAGAATCAGATTTGAGCCAGCAACTCTCGATCTTGATCCCCGGCATGAAATAAAGGATCCAAGGAAGCTAAAAAGAGCAACTCCAGTAGAGGAACTCGAACATATTCCTGTTGATCCAACACGACCGGATCTCGAATCCCAACGGATATGAAGGAGGAAGTAATTGAGTTCCTCAAAAGTAATATTGATGTTTTTGCATGGTCTCATCGAGATATGGTTGGGATTGATCCCAAACATGCATGTCATCATCTCAAGATTGATCCATCAAGAAAGTAAATCTCGCAAAAGCGTCGAAAGTTTGGCCCCGAGAAATATGCTGCTCTAGCCGAGGAAGTGAAGAAATTGCTGAACAATAAATTGATTGAGCAAGCTAGAGACGAACCTCAATGGGTAGCTAATGTCGTTCTAGTAAAGAAGTTCAATGGGTCGTGGAGATTATGCATTGATTTCACTAATTTAAATGATGCATGTCCAAAGGATCATTTCCCCATGCCCCACATTGACCACCTCGTGGACAATACTGTCGGGCATGAAATGATGTCTTTTATGGACGCCTTTGCAGGCTATCATCAAATCCCAATGGCCGAGGAGGACGTGAAGCATACCTCTTTCCTCACTGAAAAAGATATGTACAGTTGGAAGAGGATGCCTTTTGGCCTTAAGAACGCAGGTGCGACATATCAAAGGTTAGTAAACAAAATGTTTACTGATCAAATCGGTAAAACCGTCGAATGACGACATAGTCGTCAAGAGCCAGAAGAGAGAAGATCATCTCCGCGACCTCACCGAAGTATTTTCGATCCAAAGGAGTTATAACATGAAACTCAATCCGAAAAAATGTCATTTTGGGGTAGAGTCAGGATAGTTCCTCGGACATATTGTCTGCCAAAGAGGAATTGAAGCAAATCCAGAGAAGATAAAAGTCATCCTCAATCTCAGAGAGCCTACCAACATCAAGCAAGTTCAAAAGTTGACGGGGTGCTTGACTTCCCTTAACAGGTTCATCTCAAGGTTGGGGGATAAGAGCAGACCATTCTTCAAAACAATCAGGAAGAACAAATTTTCATGGAACAGGGAGAGTCAATTGGCATTCATAAGGTTGAAAGAGTACCTCGCTAACCCGCAAATTCTCTCCAAACCTGTTCCAGGTGAAAAATTGTATCTATATCTAGCAGCATCAAAGTCGGCTCTCAGTGCAGTTTTAGTTCCGGCTGAGGGACAGCAGCACCTGCCCATTTATTTCGTGAGTCAAGTACTTCATGACGCGGAGCTACGTTATACTCCGCTGGAAAAATTAGCTTATGCACTAGTAATGAGTGTGATGAAATTGAGACCATACTTTTTTGATCATCAAGTAGAAGTTCTCACTACTCTCCCACTCAGACAAGTGCTGCACAAGCCAGATACCAATGGGAGATTGCTCAAATGGTCATTGGAGATAGCCCAATATGGGGTCACATATGCACCACGTACGGCGATCAAGGGTCAAGCCTTGGCGGATTTTGTTGTGGAACTAACGTTTCCAATTAGCCCTACAAAATTGAATCACCCTCCATGGAAGCTATATGTGGATGGCTTTTCCACGAGTACAAGTTCGGGGGTAGGAATTGTGTTAATTGGTCCAGATGGTCAATCCTTTACCAATGCAGTGCGTTTCAATTTTCAAACAACCAATAACGAGGTGGAATACGAAGCATTGGTTGGAGGTCTTGAGCTCGCAATGGCTGTAGGAGTCAGAAGATTACATATTTTTATGGACTCTCTTCTGGTTGTAAACCAGATGAAAGGCGAATACGAAGCCAGAGGTGAGCAAATGGTGAAATATCAAGATTTAGTGATTGAGATGTGCGAGAAGTTCGAGCAAGTCTTTATTGAACAAATACCTCGTGAGCAAAACTCTCAAGCAGATGCTCTCTCTAAGCTTGCAACTTCAGAAGGATCGGCAGACTTCTCAAATATCCAGTTAACAAGGTTAGCAAGTCCGTCAATTAACAAACATATTGTAGCGGCTGTGGAGGAGTTTGAGGATAATTGGATGATATCCATCATCGCTTATCTACGAACGGGAGCACTTCCAGAAGATCGAACAAAAGCTCGACAACTGGAAATGCGGGCAGCAAGATATGTTCTTTTAGGAGATCAGCTCTACAAGAGAAGTTTTTCTTTGCCACTTCTAAGGTGTATCACACCAGAACAAGGGAGGAGAGTTTTAACTGAGATCCACGATGGGGTGTGTGGAAACCATGCAGGAGGGCGATCCCTCATCTACAAAATGATGAGACAAGGATATTCTGGCCCACTTTGAGGAAAGACGCCATAGCTTATGCGAAGGCTTGCCACCAATGTCAAAGTCATGGACCGAATATTAAACTTGCCCCGGAGTAACTTACTTCCATGTATAGTCCATGGCCTTTCGCTCAATGGGGGATAGATATCATCGGTCCATTACCAACTGCTCCTGGTGGCCTAAAGTTTGTTGTTGTTGCCGTTGATTACTTCACTAAGTGGGCAGAAGCGGAACCTTTAAGCAAGATTGATCAAAGTCAAATGATCAAATTTATATGGAAAAATTTAATATGTAGGTTCGGGCTTCCGCAAGCAATAATCTCGGACAATGGTAAGCAATTCGATGGCTCTGAGTTAAGAGATTTTTGTGACAATTGGAAGATCAGATAGGTCTTCTCAACACCTTATCATCCTCAGACGAATGGTCAAGTGGAGGCAGTTAACAAAATATTGAAGCGAACTTTGAAGGCCAAACTCTAAGAGAGGAAGGGAAAATGGGCAAGCGAGCTTACAAATGTCTTGTGGGCTTACAGAACAACCACAAGAAATTCGACAGGAGAAACCCCTTTTACCCTAGCATTTGGTACTGAAGCAGTCATTCCATCCGAAGTAGTAGTGCCGAGTCATAGAACTTCACAAGAGTTTGGGAAAGAGAATGATATAGCAAGGAGAATTGACCTTGATATGATTGAAGAGAGACGACTGGCCTCAGCTCATAAAAATGCTACATACAAGCAGCAGTCGGAGAAATACTTCAATTCAAAAGTAAAGACTAGAAAATTCGGAGTGGGTGATTTAGTCCTCAAGAAAACAAATGATGTAGCCAAGGGTGTATTTGGACCGAACTGGGAGGGCCCGTTTAGAGTGACGAAATGCTTGTCCAACGGAGCATACGAACTCGAGCACCTAGATGGCAATCCGGACCAATACCCTTGGAACGCTGCTCTCCTGAAGAAATATTTTCAGTAGAATAGAAATATCTTGAAGCCCTAGAGGGCATGTATTTTTATTCAATGTTATTAATGTAAACATATTTATCTTTACGAAATAACTCACAACATATCTCGCGCAAGCTTTTTACAAGTTAGCGAGCTCCAAGTATCTCGTGCGAACTCTTTTGAGTTAGTGAGGTGTAAGACGTATCACTTTAACTAGTGAAATCTTCGACCAAGGCAAACATGATAATGGTTGAAGCCAAAGTCGCTCGAGCTAAACGAAAGGCGAGCTAATTATCTTACAAAATCGTTTTAGTGTGAGGCGCAGCGGATTCAACTCGACAAATATGATTGACGAGAATAATCCACCAAAAGCAAAGTCCCATGACGAGCTAATGATCTCTCAGTACGGGCAAAACAACTCGATAAATATGATTGACGAGAATAATCTATCAAAAGCAAAGTCCCTTGACGAGCTAATGATCTCTCAGTACGGGCAAAATTTCTATTACAATAATAAACTAATTTTGCAACAATGTAGTTGTATATAATGATGCAGACATAACACAAGTGCAACCATCAGAAGTGAACATCAAAATAAATGGAGTTCGAAAATCAAAGGGAAAGTAGGTGTTCAAAATACATCAAGAAAAATAAAGACTCGAAGTCTAAAGACTAGAAAGCAAAGGAAGTAAAGCAACAAATCAAATCAAAAGATGTCATCTAAGGATCAACATCGATGAACGAATAGTCGTTGTGCAGAGCAGAGATGACTTCAAGATTAGTTTGAGTAGTTCTGCTAGATGGGTCAATGACAGCAGGTGCAATAATACCCGGAACAACGTCGAGATCAGAAATATCTTCAGCTTGAGCAGTGGAATTTTTCTCAACTGTGTCAACTTGATCACCCTCCATCTCTTCCACATCATCATCATCTTCTTCATCAACTTCAGGAACGTCTTGTCCCGGAAACAGAAGTTTATCTTGATCGGGATACCAGTTTAAGTCAATTCCAATTTCAGTCTGAAGGTCAAGAATTCGCAGATAAAAACACGAGTGGAGAGGGTATAGAGTAACATAAGCTTTGAAACGATCTGCAAAAGCTTCTGTGGGAAGACCTTCACGAGCTGCAACTCGGATAGCATCTGCAAATGCAAGATAGTACGAACATCGACCAAAGAGCACTGGATCCTTAGTGGGATCTTTATCTTTAGTCTCAACCTGATCGTGCAGTTGTTTGAGTTTCTAAGTGGTCTCGTCTTGTTCCTTCTGGAGGACATCAAACTTTCTTTGCACCTCATCTATCTCTTTCGATCTTTCCAGCTTTACCAACTCAACATCAGCTTCGGATCTTTTCTTTTCTTCAATTGCTATACGTTGAAGGTCCTCCATTTCAGCAAGTTACTTTTTCAAGCGTGCCTCAGTTTCTTTAGCTGAAGTTTTCTCAGCCTCAATTTTATGCACAAAGTCTTTCATAGCGAAAAAAGACTCAGAAAGCTCTTTGTTAGCCATTTCGATAATTTCCAAAGACTTCTTTTCGCGTTCTTGCAGCACTTTCAATTCTTCTTTCATGGCTCTGAAATTCTCAAGCTCATCATCCCTTTCAGTTATTGCGTGAGTAGTCAAGACAGCAGAACGAAGAGCGAACATCTGAGCGGTGAGCAGAGTATTATCCCCACAACTTTCTCGGACAACATCTTCAAGTTTATGGGTCCAAGCTTGAGGATTGTCGAAAATAGTCCAACGCAGATGACGTGGTACTTATAGGCTAGTTGAAGTCCATTTGGAAGTCATGAAATCAAACAGCATCGGAGGACAAGGAGGATCTTTAGCAGAAAGTCTATATGGAAAATATGATATGTCTCAAAGACTAATTTATATAAATATTTAGAACTCGAGATAAATAAAGAGATTTTCCACGTTACCTCTGCATTAAATCGGGGTCGGACCCAAGGAAACTCCTCTAAAAAAGCTTTGTCCCCAATGAGAAGGGAGCAGTGGTAGAGATAGGAAGTGCAGGACTCTTTCCCTTATCTAAGTGTGTTGCTCGAAGAGGCGAATCTCCCACATCAATAACTTCCATGGGGTCCGGGGATGATTCATAAATTCTCTTTTCTCCCACTTGAGATGATGAATCGGGGCGAGTAGAGGTCAAAACTACCAGAGGAAGTATAGAAGAGTTTTCAAGAGGCACATCTTCAGATGTTACGATCCTCGTAACCTTTGACACTATACTAATAGCACGGTAATCAGGTTTTTTCTTAGGTGGACCCCTAACACTTCTTTTCCCTTTACTTTTGGTTTTAGCAAAACCCATTTGTGCACAAAAAATCTGGAATGTCTTCCATCAGTTCTCGAGGGCAAGAGTCGAAGAGGGGAAAGTCACCTATAATAATTTGAGCAGGAATGATGAAGGAAGGAAGTCAATTTTGATTAAAAAGAACCAATCCATCGCATAAGTAGGTGTGATGAAAAACATCAAAACACTTACGAGGTTCACGTCGAAGATGATTTGGATAACAGAACAATCTCGAGTCTAATCGAGCAGATCGGACGTTGAGCTTATCCACACGTCTCTCTTCTTTAGGGAGCAAGTATATTTTTTCCAATACCACCCTAAAGTCGAATGGGAGATCGGCCTCACTAGGAAAAGTATAACCTGCAATGAGAGGAAATAATTAGATCAGTACTCATTGAAAAGGACTGATCAAATATTTTTACCTGATGATTTTAGCGATGGAACTACGGGAATGTCAAGTTCAACCCCGTTGGAGTATTGCACAGTGTTCCAATTCCCGGAAACCCAAAACCACCTTCGACTGTTCGGTCTAGGAAGGTGAAGCACAACCTCTATAACACGTTTTTTATGACGAGGTTTCAAATAGATATCACCATATCGTCGTTTTTCCGATGTCAACACATACAAGTTGGTGAGCTCTCTCGCATTCGAAAATCGATGTAATCAAAATTTCCCAAATATAGTCAGAGTGCTCATGAGGTAATACCAAGACTTGGTCATCAGCTGTATGGGGGCAATTCTCCAGTATCTAAGCACATGTGTGACGGCTGGATGAAGGGGAAAGCGAAGGCCCGCTTCCATCATATCATATGTAACTACAACCATTCCCGCAGGTGGTTGATCCGCTCTCTCACTCGGGTAAGGATCATGAAAGTGAACGTCACTTGGCGTGTCCCATCTTTCTCGCCAAGAGTTGAGCTCGTGTGGAGTCACAATACTTTGAATAGTATTGGAGTGCCAACGAGTTACATTTGGTCTGATGAACAGTTGAGTGAGAGGCATGGATTTATATAGGTAGTTATCTAGATACTCGAGAAAGGAGAAACTCAACGGAGGACCAGCTATCTCATCAACAAATTGTTTCCACAACGACCATGCTCGCTCAATGTCGCGGTCAATAGCAGAAGACTTATCTCTAGAAGCAGGCTCTGTCGAATCAGAGTTATAGTCATCCACGATCTTAATTAAAGTGCATGAACTAATCGAAGCATTACCCGTCGACGTCTGTACTACATTATCAAACTCGTAGTCCATGTCGCGAAGATGACTTAGAAGAGAGCGACCCACGGTGTGCGAAGGACCGGTCTCGTTATCAACTCGTTTAGAGAATCTCCGGGACATAGTTATTACAATATAAAAATACAAAAGTCGAATATGGAGCTTACTCAATTACTGCAGGGAGAGCCGTTGAGACGAATGGTAATTCGATGGGGAGTACCTGTAACAGTGGTATATTTTCATCAGTCTCGACAGCTGAATTTATGTCAAGCAAACGTTTCTTTGTTTTGATTTCCAGTAAATAAAATAAAGTTATTAATTTCAAGAAAATTATTCAGTGTAAAGAGAAGGTAGTATGGAAGAGCAGAGTGTCATTAGCCGTGATACAATCTCTTGGCACATTCGCCTCTGTATATTTCATTGGAAAGCGAAATTTCACCCATCTCCGTTAAAACTCAGGACCAACTAAAACTCCATATTATCACTTGAAGTTGGATTGAGAAATTTTTTTATACGGGCCTTTCCTACATCTCTGGCAAAAATCATTATCCTCGACATGCTCAAATTCTTGCTCAATCGACATCGACATAACCGATGAATTCACCCGGGTTCAATCCGGCAATCTCTTTGGAAGAACTCTACTACAGAGTCTAAGAGAAAACTAAAGTTCACATCCTTCTCCATCGGTGCATGTCCCACAGTCGGTGTCGGCAACCATAAGAGCAATGTGATTACGATTATTTGTTAAGAAAAAATAGTTTCACCATTGACCACGCCGTTGTTACCCGAATCATTGGGAGAAAAGTTATCTGAGATTGTATGATATGATAAAAACATATATTTATATATATATATATGTATATACCTGTGACGAGGAAGAATAGCCGTACGTTAAGATGACAGAAGTCGACCATCAACACGAGTTGATGAAGATCGACCGGTGCTGCAGAACTTCTCCCGTCGCAAGAGATGGAATACGAGAGAAGATGGCAACAACCGGTGTTGTAAGTCGATGAAGAGCCGACCGGTGCTACAGAACTTCTCCCGTCGCAAGAGACGGAATACGAGAGAAGATGGCAACAACCGGTGTTGTAAGTCGATGAAGAGTTGACAGGTGTTGCAGAACTTCTCCCATCGCAAAAGACGGAATACGAGAGAAGATGGCACCAGCTGGTGTCATAGGTCGTCGTGAATAGACTAAGCAAGGAGCAAAATCATTTTTGCGTAGCGAGAAGTCGCCGGTCGTCAGGTTGGTCGTGGTTTTCTATCGTCGACCATCTGTTGTTTGACAAGGAAGATGATCACAGTTATCAGAGATGAACACGATGTTGCTTCTCTCTCTAGCAGCAGGAATCAAAGGGTTTGCATAGTATATGCATGCATATATATATGTGTGTGGAATAGAGGCTGGACAAACGTGTTCTATATGGAAGGGAATTAATTTTGATTTCCCACAGGATTTTGTGGATCTCTGCCGCGATACAGGGTATATATATACATTGGAGTATATCATATTTACCATTTTCGGAGGAAATCATTATTTAATTGAAAGGAAAATTATCTTGTCTCGTCTGCGACGGAATTAGAATGGAATATATACGTATATATATTTTCTGGCGAGAGATTCTGTTGCTGGAATTTGAAATCCCATTTTACATACTTGCCTATTTTGGTGGATATAAGAATTATATTGGAAGTTGAAGTAAATTCCTTATTCGAAGGAATTGTGGGAGTCAGGCATTTTTTTTTATTTTGTCAATTAGATGAAAGGTTGGCGCTTTTGGTTGTTGGCGAGAGTTAAAAAAAAAATCGCAAAAAGGAAAGCTGCAAGCCACGTTTTGAAGTTGGTATATTATAGTTGAAGTTGGTTCCTTATTTCAAGGAGACATGCATGGAATTAGGAAAATTCCAACCAGTGACACCTTATGAAGTGAGAGAATCAATTTTTACAGGTGGCAAGATTTTATTACCAATGTAGAAAAATTTCAAATTTTTATTTGAAAGCCGAGAGTGCTGAATTAATATTTTCCTACAAAAGGAATGGGCTATATATTGATTTGGGCCATTTTAATTGTACAATTGGCTTGAGGACTCCAGCAGAATATTTAATTCCACCGGCTCGGCATAAGAGTAGAAATTAAAATTCGAGATAATGAAGTCCATCCTCAAGGAGCTGCTAGATTTTTAATTATTTTTTAGACATAATTTCATAGTCTACGTAGTAGCAATGAAGTCGCCTCTGTCTAAAAAAAATTAAAAATAATTTTAATATCTCCATCAAGATGATTTAAAGTTCAGAGACATGCGGAGCAACGTCAACGACTACAGAATTTTCTCAAGCAAGACCTCGTATTCATTCCCGCTGATTTAGTTCAAGACTTAGTTTTAACGTGCTATACTTTGTAAAAATTAAGCACATCAAAATAGGGGGCAATTGTTGTGGCAGCAATAATTTAATAATATGGGCTCAGGCCCATAAATTATTATATGAAGCCCAAACTCAATATTGCAAGGTACACGTCGACGAGCACAAGCCAGGTACACATCGACGAGCACGAGCAAGGAACATGTCGATGAGCACGAGCAAGAGACATGTCGACAAGAACGAGCATGGTACATGTCGACGAGCACGAGCACATCCCAAGTCAACGCACCGAGAGTAATTACAGCAATTACGCCAAATGTACGGCATAATTAGCGCCAATGAGAGGCCACACATGGAAGCTGGCATTTATTATGGAAGACTTTCCATAATTACTTTTGTAACGGTTTAGTTGACCATCAGGGAGTAAAATGAGCACGTGCCTTGTTTAGATTTCTCTATAAATATGCCTTTAAGGCCATCATTGTAAGGGTTGGAACCTTTACGCAATCAATAGACTTTACTTAAGTCCCAGCTATTGCAATATAAGACCTGGGCAAATCTTGGTGTTCTTTATATTTATTTTGCACGATTAATCGAGTATTTTATATACTTATTGTTATCCTGATCTCAGCCACATACGAAAATAATCACGTAATAACACCATCTACCAAATACACATCATTGATCTGAACATTTCCTTTGAGTAGACATCCTAATCCTTTAGTTGTTCCACTGGCATTATCTCCAAAAACAACTTTAGGACCTTTATGATCTTTCAAATTTTGTAGCAAACTTCTATCTCTAGTCATATGTCTTGCACAACCACTGTCTATGTACCAAATCTCTCTTTTGGTGGTTGTAACATGTCCCTGCAAAATAAAGTGAGTTATTTAGGAATCCAATACTTTGGATTTCCTCCAGTGTTACTCTTTGCAATCCAAGCCTTTTTGGGAGCTGTAGAGTTGTTAATTCTACAGTTCTTGCTTGATCCTCGTCTTTGAGTGCTTGAAGAGGGAGACATATCTGACATATTTCCATTCCAGAATCTATCAAAGTTGAGTCTTCTTTCTATATTCAGTTTATGATAGACTTCTTCTTCTGACTGTAGGATTGACTCTGCAGTTTGTTTCAAAGTTATGTTTTGAAACATGTGTGAGACATCATCTTCAGAGTCATCCATGATCTCCTTGATCTTTTGTTGTCTTCTTGGTGAAAATTCTTTGAATGAATTCAAGAATTTCAAATCTTCTAGCTATAGAGTTGAGTCTACAGTTTCTTCAGGGGTTGTTTCTTTGACAAACTTTCTCTCAGGCCTTGGAATTGACTTTTTGCAAGTATTTCATCCAGACACAAGGATTATATCCTATTCCAGTCAAATCCTTTGAGTGCCTTTGCTCAGACAGCATCTTCTTCAATTGTTTGGATGATTTTCCAAAACAATCTAACTTCTTTTGATGATAGGCATTGTGTTCTTCAAGTTCAGCTATCATCAATTCTTGATTCCTGATAGTTTCTTTCAATTCAACACAATCTGCAGCTCTACAACTTGCTTCATTGAAAAGTTCTTCATTGTCCTCTTTTAGACAACTGTAACCTTCCTTCAGTTCTTGTAGAATCTGCAGTTGTTTCTCAGTATCTTCCACTCCAGTTAACAAATGTTCTCTTCCAATGTGATTATCTCTTCTAAGATCTTCATTTTCCTCTTGGAGTCTTTGGATTGCACTTAGCATGTCACTGGAAGAATCATTTTCTGTAATATAACTTGATGATGATGAGCATACCTCTTCATCTTTAGCCATAAGACAGATCAGTGCTTCTTCATCTGAGTCTGTAGAGTCTGAGTCCTCTAAATCTGCAGTTGACTTTTGAGAAGAAGAGGGACAGTCTTCCTGGTTTTTATCAAACTCAGAAAGTAGTGCTCTAATTCTCTCTTTGTCAAACTTCTTCTTTCTATCTTTCATGAGTCTCTTTTCTTCATCATTGTACTTCTCAGCTTTGGGATAAGGACAATCCTTGATGTAATGTCCTGGTTTTCTATAGTTATAGCACAAATAAGTTGAGTTAGGTGCTGTAGATTTCACCTTACCATCTTCCTTTGGTGTGAACTGCTTCTTCTTGGTCCATTTGCCAAACTTCTTGAGCTGCTTTATAAAAAGAGCCAAATCTTCATCATCAGAACTTGTACCTGTAGGATTGTCAGCAACTAGAGCTATAACCTTACTGCTGTCAGGTTCTTTTCTCCTGCTTATGTCAAATTCATAAGCTTTGAGGTCGGAAAAGAGTTCAAAGGAGGATATCTTAGATAAATCCTTTGATTCTCATAGCAATGACCTTCATGTCCCATTCAGAAGGTAAGCCTCTGAGAACTTTCATGTTCATTTCTCTTTGTGAGTATTCTTTACTAAGTGAGTCTAGCTCATTGAGGATCTCAATGAATCTTGACTCAAACTTTTCAAGAGTTTCACCAGATTTCATCTTGAAGTTCTCAAACTTTCGAACTGCTATCATGAGTTTGTTTTCTTTGATTTGTTCAGTTCCTTCACAAATCATTTCTAACTTTTCCCATATATCTTTTGCAGTTTTGCAGTTTTTGATCTTGCTAAACACAATTTTATCAAGTGAATGATAAATAGTGTTCTTTGCAACATTGTCAAGGTTGGACCTTCTCTTGTCATCCTCAGTCCATTCCCTTCTGGATTTGGGGATAATCTGAGCTAGTCCAGCTGACTGATCAGCTGCAGTGTTGACCTTCACAATAGGTATAGGGCCATCCTCTATGATAGACCACATCTCATCATTGATTGCAGACAAATGTGCTTGCATTCTAATTTTCCATTCATCATAGTCCTCAGCAGAGAACATTGGAACCTTGGATTTCACCATCTTGGGAGCCATGCAAGTATGCAGGTGTGTTTTTCAAAAACCAAAAGGATCTAGCTAGGTACTGATCAAAGCAGTGGCAAGACAACTGCTCTGATACCACTTGTTGGTCCCTTAAAGTGGTCAAGGTCTAGAGGGGGGGGAGGGGGTGAATAGACCTTGAGTCCAAAATCAAATTTTCAAACTTTTCAAAAAGAATGGATTCTAGAACCTTATAGTATCCCTTTTTCAAGTTTAAAAGAATAAGTCTACAAGAGTTTTAAAAGCAGGACCACAAAGGTTACAGCTGTAGAATAACAAGTCTGCAGCTACAGAGTTCAAAACTATGCAAAAATAAACAATCACTTGTAGACAAAATATCAGAGGAGTTCTCACAATTAAAATTGTATTGAGAATACTCTAATGTGCAGCGGAATAAAGTGAGTGATTAATGAAAAACAATATAAACTAGACTTAACAGTTGAGTGACTTATGCAAGTCTACAGCTGTAGAGTCAGTTTCTGTGAAAATCACAATGGTTTTATGCACTTAAGATTTTAAAACAATGATGAATGTAATAAGATAAATAAATTGTTGGGACAATCTGAGTATTTTGAATAGATCCCAAAACCTCTGATGAATTTGCCTAAGTATAGTGTTCAGGATAAAATAGTTCAGGACAGTTAGGTTAGAGATTCAGTACAGATGGATCATGCTGAAGACTGAAGAATATTGGAGTCGACCCAATTTACTGAAGTCTGAAGCGTAAACCATTCTGAACGAGTCAGTCAGTCTCGCTGAAGATTGTCTGTTCTGAAGCTGAAGATCGAAGCCTGCTGATTCATCCTGAAGTCAATCCTGAAGTACCATTGTCTGATGTTTCTACTGAATACACTAAGCATGTTCAGGACAGAACTCAGTCAGTGAAGAGTAAAGTATTACCTATCAGGCTGTGCAGAAAGCACATAGGACCTGACTTGGGCCTTGGTTCAGTTCACCTGAATCCTGTAAGTCCGAAGCAAAAAGGTAACACATACTGTGCTGAATAACCTATCAGGCTGTGCTGAATGCACCTAGGACCTGACTCAGGCTGTGGTTCAGATCACCTGAATCATGTCAGTCCAAAGCAAAAGGTTATTTATGCTATGGGACAAGAGACAAAAAGAATGTCAGTAAGACTCCATTAAGACACACGTTCAGACTGAGTTATTACAAGAGACTCAGAGCATTGAATGTACGAGGAAGGATAAATGTCTGAAGGTCAACTAGCCATTATACCGGAGAGCCAATGATCTTTCGGCACGTAAGCACGGAGTCTGCACAGCATTTAATGCGTCTCAAAAGGTTGCAGGTGATGTGACAACTTGCCAGAATAAGCATGGCGGGTAGGTCAAACAGTATTTCTAGCCTGCAATCTACCTAAAATAGGAAAGATTTGATTTGATCTCCTCCAACGGATCTATTTTGAATCTTGCCTATAAATATGGAGAACCTTGCACCCATTCAAGGTTAACGGGAAATTTCCAAGAGAACTCTCAAGAATCCATGAACACAAAGCATATCATAAACAACACTCTACAATTAAATTTCCCTAGTGTTGTAGTAGGATTCACTCTGTATTTGCTTAGATCGATAGCTCTAATATTTAGCACTGATTTAACTCGTTTCGGGACCAACATAAATATGCAGGAGCAAGAATATAAAGAGCAAGAAGTAGATAGACCAGATTTATAGTGGTTCAGTGTCTATAAAAAGACCACCTACATCCACTGTTACACCACTTAGGTGTCAAATTCACTAAGAAGTGATCATAAAGATCAATACAAGCAGTTCCCCCTTAGAACTAGGTTCACTCAGATTCTTATTCTAAAAAGAGATAAACTACACTATTCACTCAGAATATCAACTCACAAAGAGTTATACAAACCTCACAAAGAGATATCTACACTAAGTAGAAATAAAATCAGGTGAGGGAACAACAACAAAAAGTGTGATTCTTGCTAAGAAAATCCTAACCAACTATCCTATGAATCACAAAGAATAAAAACAGAATAAGCTCTCTCAGAATATGCTGGCTGTAGACTTGCTTAGGTTGAATGATTGTATGCTCGTGGTTGTTGTTATTGCTTCCTCTGAGGACTTCTTCTATTTATAGATTGAGTTGAGAGACTTATCTGTTAGGAATTTTAAATTTGAAATTCAGATAAGGCTCTTCTCTCTCTATTGGCATGTGTGAAGTGGTCCTCATTCTTCACACAGGATAGTACTGATTGTACTATGTCCTTTTCTCAGAATACTGGCCTCCTTTGTAACTAATCTTCATTATCCTCCAGAATTGAGAAACTAACTACCACTTAAGTATAGTTTAGTGAGTGCTCAAAGGCTACACTAATAGTCCTTAAGTGTCTTCTTAATCTTCAATTAATTTCTGGCTTGTACTTCATCTTCAAACGGTTCTTTGCAGCTGTAGAGTCTTCAACCTTGCAGCTGTAGAGTCCTGTCAATATGAAAAATTGGCTGTAGAGAAACTTTACAGCTGTAGGGTCATGTCTTGACTGTATAGTGATCAAATATACAGCTGTAGACTTCTCTTACAACTATATGTTTCAAACACAAATTTCCTTGTACAAGTGTTAGTCAAAATATCACTTTTAACATATTATTTTGCACACATCAAAATCTAAATCAAGGTACTAAAAAACTCGATGGGCATGCATGTATTAAAAACAACTTGCAATAACTTTTTTTTTTGCAATATAAATCCATAATTTTACTATGCATTCGTTTTTTTTAAAAAATTATAATATTGATTATGTACAACTATTTCCTTCATGATTACTTCTTAATATTTTGTGTAAGATGTTTTTGCAAAATGGGTCATAATGCGTTCGTGAATTAATATTCTTATGGATATTTGAAAATTGAGTTCAAAATAATTTATAGGACAAAATTAGGGATAAATAGATTATAAATTGATGACTATAAAAGGTCATAATGACTTCATGAATTAATATTCTTTTAATTTGAGATTGTTTAACTATTAATTACTAAGATTTACATATATTCTATAAGCAAAAAATTGCAATTAACACATTTCTAGTTTAAATAATATAAATTACTTTACATATTGCAAAATTAGGTAAGCTCTTATAATTGTGTGTGTATTTATTGATCAAAATCATTCATTTAATCTCATATAATTAGGGGATCTCCAATTATTAAGGGTGCATTAATGGTTCAAAATTAATTAGTCAATTTAATCTCATATAATTAGGGAACCCCTAATAAACAATTATATATTTTTATTTAGGCAAGATTAATTATTTTATTATTTTTATAAGAATTAAAAGGCCATAATAACTTCATAAACTAATATTCTTTTAATTTTGGGATTCTTACACAAATTTCAACCTTGTCTTGTTTAATACACTGTGTTGGCCAATTACGTTTGTTTTTCTTCAGTGTGCTTACTTTTCGATTCACTGTCTATATTAACTTGATGAAAAGTATTTCGAACTTGTCTCGGAAGTTTGTTAATTATTTTAATTGTTTATTTTGATCATAATAGACATTCTCTCCACTAATTATTTCGACGATCTTGCGTTATGATTTCAATTGATAGGTTATAATTGAAATGAATTTCAATGTAGATTCCATAATATTAGAGCTATGCTATGATTTTCAATGTAAATTCGATGAATATTAGAGCTAAATTTAATTCGAAAATAAGAAGTAAAAAAAACACTAATATTACTTTTTTTTATACAATTCGCAAGAAAATTAAAACCTAATCTATTACAAAAATTTGAAGAAGAACCAAAAGATTGCTAGCTTAAGAATATACAATCCAAAAGCTCAACATGAGGACGATTCGAACTTTAGGATTGTCATACAATTGGCAGGAAACTTAAAAACTAATATGCTACACAACTGAAAAGAAGAACCACAAGATTCGATTGCTTAAAAAATCTTTGATCCAAAAGCTCAACATGAGGACGATCCAAATCGCGAAGTGGTATAGCTATGAATTCCACCACGATTTGATAAATGGCAGATGTGAATTATATGAGTATTTATAGAGTTAGAATGTGAAGGTAATAAGATATAATTATGGTGTGAATTAATTTCAATTATAAATAGGGTAAAAAGTAAAAGAAAAAGTAAAAAGAAGAAGGAGTGATTGGTGCAAATGATTGGACGATCAAGATCGATTTAGAAAAAAAGATCAACGGCCAAGGAAGTTTGGAGCCAAAACCAAGAATGATAAAATAGCTCCTATTATATATTTATGATGTTATTATATAAAAAATAATAATTTATATACCAATAAATAAATATTTATGAAAAACTAATATGTTTTCTTATAGTAACACACATGTCTTTTCTCTTATATTATGTTAAAAACTATTTATTCTATAAAAACAATTGAATATATGCAAAATAACAACATTTTATAAGATTGTAATACACATTTGCTCTAATAGTAACACATATTTACTCATCAATTTGTGTTACTATATGGGAAAACATATGTTACTATAGGATAAAATGTAATTTTCTTAAGAGCAAATATGTTTTTTTTTTAATTTAATCATCATCCCTTAAACTTAGATATAATGATTCATGTAATAACACACGTTTTACTATTTTATATGTGTTATTATAAAATAAAATAACTATTTATATACAAATAAATATATACTTATGAAAAATGTAATGTTTTTCTTATAATAACACACATTTTACTTTTACATTGTATAAAAAATGTTATTTTTACAAAAACAGGTGATATATATGTAAAAAACAATATTTGGTCTGATTGTAACACACACTTTGCCTTAAAGTAACATGTATTTGCTTAAAAAGTAACATACATGAGAGCAAAAAAACCTGAGAATTGTGCTTGCGCGAAAATTTGAGAAAATTACCCAAATTCGACTCGACCCGGCCATGGATCCACAAATTTTTTATATATTATGTGAAATAGTTTATATAAGTTTTTGTCTATTTTAATGTATTAACTAACTAATTATTTCTATCCAAAACTTTTTCTAAATAATAGAAAAGATACAAAATATTTAAGCCGAAAATTACATCAATTAGGACAGTTCATTTCCTTTCTTTCTCTCCCTCGACTCCCTCTATCCTTTTTTTTGGGTGCAGAATGGGGAAATATTGATTTGTAGGAGTTAGGGGTTAACTCCACCGCCATACGTCTTTTGCTTCTCTGGGAAGCTTATGCCGACATTTTTTATTATTATTATTATTATTATTATTATTATTATTATTTTTATTAACAATAATAATAATAATCCACCCTTACTACTAATTACCAAACTTCTAATCCTACGTCTCTTCAGCCACTTTCTCTTTTCACAGTTTCTCTGTCTTCCACTACTTCCCAATTTCTTTTAACAATTTCTTTTAATTAAAATATCAGTTATTACATTTAATCATGGACAGTTTTTTCTCAAATAGACGAAATTTTGATTCTTCCGTTTGTCTATTTATTTCCAATCTCTTAATGATAAGAATGAAGTAAATCTTAAAAACATCAAAGCCAACAACTTTACCCCTTAACAACTTATTTTGTTGACGCATTCATTTCTGATTCATTCATCATACATTGATTTGATCATGGAATCTCAATTCTCCTCTTTGGATTTAATTACTCCTGATAAAGAAACATGGAGAGTTAGAGTCAAAGTTTTGCCTGGACAGTTCTCTCGAAAGATGATCCAAAAAAAAGTGTTTCTTCGAACTCATACTCATTGCTCAACAAGTAAGTAATTAAGTGCAATATTAATTTAAATTTTGTGAATCAACATATAATATTTATTTAAAAAACATGAAAACATAAAACAAATTTGTATTACAATTTTCAATACATTGTTTTACTTTTGTTGTAACTTCATATTATTTGTCTTCTCTAGGGTACAAAAACTCAAGCCATCATACGCAGATACCTGATAAAAGAATATGAGAATATTGTTCGAGAAGGACAAACATATGAGTTATATAAATGAGACACTGTTACTCGCAACCGCACACCAATACATAATAACATTTCACCAACACACTGAGATGAAAAGGTCTTCTCCACTCGACGTAGGTTCACCAGAGTTTCAATTCATAGCTTTTGATGATATCATATCACAATCCATTAATGCTGACATACCTGAAGTTCAATCATTTCTGAAAAGGTGTTGGCTACAAACTACTGAATCTATTTTTTTCAATTTTTATATCAAAACATTACTCATTTTGTCGAGGTGACCAGTCTCTGTTCCGTTCCAAAACAAGTTCCAGATTCAAATACCTCAACTGCTAACCAATACATGTGTTCATCTCCTAACGATGAATTCACTGAGGAAATAAAGGTTGTAACAATATCCAACATTGATGATATTGTAGAGGTAAATTAATTTAATAAAATTATAAAGTTATTATATTTCTACAAAAAAAATTGAATTGCAAAGAATTTAACCACCCACATCACATCCCCTCAAAATAGGGAACTATCAGTTTCTTTCTTTTTCTATTTTTTGGATATTTTTATATTTTCAGAAAATTAAAAATATATAAAGTACTCAATTAATTTTGAATAAGTAAAAAAAAAAGGATTAATAATAATTAAAAAAAAAGAATTAAATGTAAAAAATTTAACTCCGCAGCACATTCCCAACTATCCTTTTCTTTCTCTTTATTGGATATTTTAATTTTTTTTATTTTCAAAAAATTAAATATGAATAAAAGTACATGTTTTTTAAGTCAAAAATAAAACTTTGATTAATAATAATTAATAACCACGATCTCCAATAGTGTGAGCCCTATCCGTTTCTCAACTTCATTTCTAAAAATAAAAACTAATTTTTTAATATTTTTTGTCCATTTATATAAACATTGCATGCGTATAGTCTTACATAATATTCTATTTAATATAAATTTATATATATTCAAATTACGCAACTATCAGATTCCTAAAAAATATACAATAATCATTTTCTTTTCTTTTTTAAATATTTTTAATTTTTTATCTTTTTTAAATTTTCAGAAAGTATAGAAAAACAAAAATACTAACTATGAATTTGAATAATTAAAAAAAATTAATAATAATAAACAAAAAATTGAAATGCAAAGAATTTAACCACCCACATCACATCCCCTCAAAATAGGGAACTATCGGTTTCTTTATTTTTTTTTCTTTTATAGATGTTTTTATATTTTCAGAAAATTAAAAATAAATAAAGTACGAAATTAGTTTTGAATAAGTCAAAAAAATTGATTAATAATAATTTAAAAAAAAAAATTAAATGTAAAAAATTTAACCCCCGTAGCACATTCCCAACTATCCTTTTCTTTCTCTTTTATTGGGTATTTTAATTTTTTTTATATTTTCAGAAAATTAAATATTAATAAAAGTACATGTATTTGAAGAAGTCAAAAATAAAACTTTAATTAATAACCAAGATCTCCAATAGTGTGAGAATTGGATATAGTGTATACATATATACATACTAAGAAGGAATTGAAGCTGACAAATTTAAATATATAAAAGATATATAAAATGTATTAGCTCTCACCTATAAAGTTCATATTGTTGTTGGCTCTCCATCAATCAACACAAGGTTTTATTTTTTCTTCCTATTAAAATATGAGTAATCAATCTCTGTTATAAGTTTGATAAAGTGCATACTGTTGTTGGCTTCAGCATTGCTCACTTGGACAAGAAAAGAAAACTGCAAAACCAAATGTTGGACATGCCTTCGCCATCTACAGACAGCAATAACTTCAACATCAATACTAAAGATGATAACGTTAAAACTGATCTCCAATATTCAGATACAATATAAATAGGGTTAGTCACTCTAAAATACAATATTGCCTTACGTTTCATCCTAAGAACATTACTCTCCCAAAAATTACCCTCAACTTCAAAAAGTACAAATATACTACCTAAACTACCCCTAAGTTGAAAAAGTGGGGGTTACCCCTCCTCTGACAGAAACTGCTGACTCCTATGTCAATTTGGTACTATTTTCTCTCTCCTCTCTCATTTAAAATTTCAGCATCCACAAATTTCCTCTCTCCTCTCTCATTTGAAATTTCAGCATCCTCAATTCAACCTGCCATGTTCCCAAAGTTTCTCCCGGAGGGTGGGCTACCGATCTGTTGGTGCGGCGACGACGATGCTTGGCGGCGTGACCGGTCCCAAAGTTTCTCTAGGAGCGTGGGCCGCCGATCTGTTGGTGCGGCGATGATGACGCTTGGCGGCGGCTTCGACTGAGATTGCGGTGGCTCTGGTTTGAACCATTAATTCCGCCCGAACGCCGTACTAGCAACCTGATGCCCGTCCAGATCATGAGCTCCATCGCAACAATAAATGCACATGTATTTCTTCTTTTCCGGCAAAGTGGCGGCTTCTTCTCGGCAGTGTAGACGGATAAAGGCGGATATGCGGTGGCTTTGAGAAAGAGAACATTTTTTTTGGAATGCTGCTGTTATGCTTTCTCGTTGTTGATTTGATTAAAGATAAAAATGCTGAGACAACAAAGAAGTAATTTCCTTAGATTTATGTTTGATTTACTCTCTTAGTTATTTTTCCTTAGTTATTTACTCTCTTATTTCCTTAGTTATTTTCTTAGATTTATGCTTGATTTACTCTTTTATTTGCTTGGTGGTGTAAACAATGAAATAAGGCTGACTATATCAATGATATAACACTCCTTAGCCTTTTTCTGGTCGTCTTTAATAGTTCTGGCACCTTTGGGAGTTGGAAACTTTAGACAATAATAGTAGGTTGAACACGCCTCTTTGAATTCATGAATAAAAGGGCGGCCAAAGAACCCGTAGTGGGTAGACTGCTGGTCAACGACAAGAAAATCAACGAGCCCAGTCAGCCTCCTTTCTGGGTCCTCGGCCGATACAAGTTGGGCGCTCAACCTAATCTGACCTACGGGGACGGTTACAGCTTCTCCGAACCCCACTATCCTAGTATTGCTAGGTTCTATATAAGACACAAAATCACCTAACACATCTAAGGTAGATTTGAACAAAATATTGGTGAATGCGCCGGTATCCACTAGTAGCCGGTGGACTTTAATGTTCATTATGTTGGCGCTAATCACCAACGAGTCATTGTGGGGGGTCAGCACCTGTTGGGACAATCTGAGTATTTTGATTAGATCCCAAAACCCCTGATGAATTTGCCTAAGTATAGTTGTTCAGGATAAAATAAATCAGGATAGTTAGGTTAGAAATTCAGTACCGGAGGACCATGCTGAAGACTGAAGAATATTGGAGTCGACCCAATTTACTGAAGTCTGAAGTGTAAACCATCCTGAAGGAGTCAGTCAGTCTTGCTGAAGATTGTCTGTTCTGAAGCTGAAGATCGAAGGCTGTTGATTCATCCTGAAGTCAATCCTGAAGTACCATTGGCTGATGTTTCTACTGAGTACACTAAGCATACTCAGGACAGAACTTAGTCAGTGAAGAGTAAGTGTCACCTATTAGGCTGTGTTGAATGCACTTAAGACCTGACTTAGGCCTTGGTTCAGTTCACCTGAATCCTGTAAGTCCAAAGCAAAAAGATTACACATACTGGGCTGAATAACCTATCAGGCTGTGCTGAATGCACATAGGACCTGACTCAGGCCGTGGTTCATTTCACCTGAATCATGTAAGTCCAAAGCAAAAGGTTATTTATGCTATGGGACAAGAGACAAAGAGAATGTCAGTAGACACCATTAAAAACACACGTTCAGACTGAGTTATTAACAAGAGACTCAGACAATTGAATGTACGAGGAAGGACAAACGTCTGAAGGTCAACTAGCCGTTATAGCGGAGAGCCAATGATCTTTCGACACGCATGCACGGAGTCTGCGCAGCATTTAATGCGGCATTTAATGCGTCTCAAAAGTTGCAGGTGATGTGACAACTTGCCAGAATAAGCATGGCGGTTAGGTCAAATAGTATTTCTAGCCTGCAATCTACCTAAAATAGGAAGATTTGATTTGATCTCCTCCAACGGATCTATTTTGAATCTTGCCTATAAATATGGAGAGCATTGCACCCATTCAAGGCTAACGGGAAATTTCCAAGAGAAAACTCTCAAGAATCCAAGCATTCAAAGCATACTATAAACAACACTCTACAATTAAATTTCCCTAGTGTTGTAGTAGGATTCACTCTGTATTTGCTTAGATAGATAGCTCTATTATTTAGCATTGTTTTGTATTGTTAGAGCTATCTTAGTTGGAAACCAGAATACCAAACCACTCAAGGTGTGAGATTGGTTGGTTAGAAGGACTGGGACTTGTAAAACGCCCAGGGGTCAGTTCCTAAGAGAGGAAGTTGGCTATTCGTGTCCCTTGGCACGTAAAACCCAAGTACATATCCTCAGGGTTTTGAGGATAGCTTCCTGTTAAATCAGGTCGTGGACGTAGGAGTTGGTTATCTCCGAACCACGTTAAAAAGTCCCCTGTGTGCTGATTTACTGTTCTGTTCAGGATCATAACTGTCATCATAATAAACTGAACATTCTGCATCGTTTTTCTATTCAGGACTGAATCAATCATCCTGAATCTTAACACTGTGCACTCAGCCTTAACCACCAGTTTACTAAGCAAACTCAGAGAAAATGTTTTCAGAAACTAAAACGAGTAGAATCTAAGGGCTCACTTTCCGCACTCACTCTGGCTCACTGAGATAGTGGTCCAACTGACTAGCTTCCGAGCTGTCAGTAGGTTTGTTATCTCTACTGAGCTTCCTAGCACTTTACTCACACTCAGCTTATCTGACTCGTTACTGAATTGTCCCTGCTGCCCCTGTGGACCTTCAGCATACTGAGTACTTCAGGAAATCCTGACTGAGAGTGTTAGAGCATTTTTCTGAGTCTTTCAGAAAAATCTGAAATCAGTGTATTCCCCCATACACTGATTATACTCGTTTCGGGACCAACAGCACCCCTTCTATGTCCGCTTGTGAGAATGTAAACTCGGCAGCTGGTTGAGTAGTGGGCTTGGAGCCGGTACTTCTTTCCTGGACCTGGTTGATGGCCCGGACCTCGGCGTTCCTTTGCCTCTTTGAGATGGAGAGTCTCCTATCCTCGAGACCTCCGGCAGCTCCAACTCGAGAATGAGGAGTTCCCGAGTTGGCTCTTGATCCTGTGGAGGGGGAGGTGCCCTACGTCGGTGTTGAGGGCCATGTCGGTCCTCGTCCTCTTCTTCATCATCGGAGACCTCCCTCCTTTCAACCCTGGTTCTCTTAGTTGGGACCTTCTTCACGAACTCGGCCAGCTTCCCAACCTCGTAAAATTTCCAGAGTTGCTTGAGGAGGTCACGGCATTCGCTCGTGAACTGGCCAATCGACTGGTGATAGGCACATAATTTGTTTGGGTTCAACTTCGTGCTGTCCTGACGAATTCTCCGAGGTTCGTTCAACATCACTTTGTCCTTGACTGCTGCGAACACATGGTCGACGGAGATGGTAAGTACTTAGTTGAGTTTTTCCTTGAACTCGTCTCCGTCTCCAAAAGCTTTCAAGTTCCGGGGAGCTTTGTATGTGCCCCCGGACTTCATCCCGTGCTGCTTCTTCTCATCAGAGGCCCCACCTCCTTCAGTAATGCCTCCTGTATAGCTACATACACCCCGACTTTATATCGAAATTCGGCGTAGGTGTTCGAGCATGCGAGGTGTATCTCCTTTCAGAGTTTGGTGCCCTTCTTCAGTCCAGCCATCACCGTAACAATCTTTGTGTCCTCACTCACCGGCTCCCTTCCAGCAGTATTTTATCGAAACTCTCCAGGTACTGCTGGTCAGTTTCATTTTTGCCTTGGTGAATGCTGGCGAGCCGGTGTTTCTGGGTCAAGTAAGACCCGTATCCGGAAAAGTGGGCCAGGAACTCCTGGGTAAGCTGGCCAAATGATTGGATTGACCCCGGGGCTAACGACGAGAACCAGCGATGAGCTCGATCCCCTAGGGTCAGCGGGAAGTTCTGACACTGGGTTTCATCCGAGGCTCCTATCGAGATCATATAGTCCACATACTTGGAGATGTGAACTTTCGGGTCTGATTCTCCCTCATATGCGGCCATAACCGGAAATTGTATCTTCTTCTGCACTGGCGCCTTGAGAATGGCTGGTGCCAGTGGTGATGCTGGGAGTGAGGTGGCATCGGCTCCGCCGGTTTTTGTAGCTACTTGCATCTGCAACTGCTCGACCGCTTTCTTTAACGTTGCCAGCTCATCTTCGTGAGCTACCTCCTGTGGAGGCTGTTGAAAGGTTGTGCGCCTCATGGACGCACGTCCCCGCAGTCACTCGCTCTGGGGTAGCCCATCAATGATGGGCTGGAACTAGGGTTGTAAACGAATCAAATAATTTTTATTGGATTCGGTATTCGTATTTGAATTTTGATATTCGTATTCAAAATTTTATGATTTGATTTCGATTACAAATATTCGATTCGATTTGATTATTATTCAAATACGAATACAAAATAATGATATTCAATTTGATATTCATAAATATTCAATTAAATATTTTTTTATAATATTATAATGATAATAGTTAGTATAATTATTGTTATTATTATTATTATTTTAAGATTATAGACCATTAGAAATTTATGGCTAGTATTATTTTTAGGATGTAAGCTCATTAGATAATAATCTAAATACCATATGCACCTATATTTCAAACTTTCACTCGAGGGTTGTATATGAATCAAATACTTTTGGTTCGATTAGGTATTCGTATTCGAATTATGATATTCGTATTCAAAATTTTATGATTCGATCGATTCGAATTCATTTTCAAATATTCGATTCGATTCATTTACAACCCTAGCTGGAACTGGCGGCCACAATTTGGGCCAAGTCTGTCAGCAGTTGGCCTCCTCAAGCGATCATGTGCGGACCTACGCGGATGTAGATCCGACTCTTTCCTCCGGGATGAAGCAGGGGCCGACACTTGTTCGATCTCCTCCCGTCTGGGTCCCAATCTACCCCGGAGGACCACCCTGGATTGGTG
Organism: Prunella vulgaris; assembly: GCA_026898435.1. NCBI lineage: Eukaryota > Viridiplantae > Streptophyta > Magnoliopsida > Lamiales > Lamiaceae > Prunella > Prunella vulgaris. The sequence goes on along the minus strand of JAPKLY010000351.1, from coordinate 303,569 downwards.
GGTCACCGATGCCTCCATGTAGGCAGTAGTTCGCCCATCCTGCGAACCTAGCCTATCTGCCATCTTGGCCTTCCCGGTATCCTCCCTGCGTTGGTGAGCTCTCGTGGAGCTCACCTCCTGCTCAGCGGGGAGCTCGTTTGCTTGCCCCCTGGTTTGGGTGGCTTGAGTTCGCCGGGTAGTTTGTTCTCGCGCATCATTGGCGGGAGCTCACCGAGATGCTTGGGCGAGTTCGCCCTACTATCGTTGTTACAACCTCTGCAATGCAGCAATTGCTCGTTGAAACTCATCAAGATCATTGACAATGTCCCTCAGAGCTGGATTTAGTCCATCTTGGGCCAGTGGCGCGGCCTCAGCTTGCTGAGGAGCTCGCGGAGCGTCTTTACATTGGGGAGCTCGGTGCGAGGTTTTCCCATCTGCTTGTTTTTTAGGAGCTCGTCCTTTCCATCTCCTTGTGGTTGCAGAAGTATTTTCTTTCGACATGTTCAAGTTTTGACTAGAAACTCGTCAAGGTCATCTTTTTCCAGCAAGGGTCAGTTTTGTAAAGCTTTTGTTAGCCTTGCATGCAAGAAAATTATATCAAATTTGGTTTATTTACCTACACAAGCACGTTTAAGGTCCTTTTTGTTATACTTCAGGTCCGAAAATCTGGATATTTGACTGAAATCTGGTAATTTCAATGTTTCTTCAGGTGTTCTTCACTAGAACTAAGAACACTTTCAAACAAATTCAAATTATTTTGAAAACTCTCACAATCTTGCTCTCGAATTCTTAGAATCGGAGGTTCGACCGCCCTTCCTCTAGCGCCAAATTGTTGACAGGATTTGTTAATGAGATAATTAAGTGGCTGTATTAACTTTGAATCCTATCATACATTAAACAAGATAATATGTTCTTGAATTGTAATGTAGAGAGAGAGTTGTGAATTTAGAGTGAGAAAGTAGCTGTTGGATAATGAAACTTAGAGAGAGAAAAAGAGTACATGAGACCTATTTATAGGTTTGCATGTTGTGAGGTGGCACCTTGTGAGCCTATTTGGCTTTAGGTGCTGACAAGTGTCCTTGACACTTGTCCTTACTTACTACTATGTTTTCTTTACATTATGTCGTCCTACTACATCTTGCTTCCTAAATGACTAGTGTCCGTATTTCGGACCTAGGCGAGCTTCTCTGCCTTGTGTCATCTCGGAGTAGTGTGGTGGTGGACTGCAGCTTGGTCTTCTTAGATAAAGGCGAGCTTATGGACGAGCTTCCCTGTAGGCGGGTGAGTTTCCCTGTGAGCTCCTCTCTCTTGGCCTCGGTCAGCCATTGACCTGGTCGTAGGGCGTCTGGGCGAGCTTCCCTCGTCCTTAGGTGTTTGGGCGAGCTTTTCAAGGTTGACTTGGTCAAAGCTGGTGACGCATCTCCTAGGCATGTTGGCGACCTTCTTAGCCTTAATTAATTAATCTCTTAATCCTCTATTAGTAGTTCGCCTATCAACAGTGAGATTTACAGTAGAAAATACAAAGCAAAAGTCACATGCAATGACGAAAACAACATGCAATCATCAAATCCACATTAAATCCCCTGTTCTAAATCAAATAGCTTCATTATTGACAAGTTCATAGGCAAAAAAGAAAATTTTCATTTTAAATTCTCAATCAAGTGCTAAATAATATTTTTGGGCT
>JAPKLY010000351.1:286323-296906 GCA_026898435.1 Prunella vulgaris | reverse complement strand
TTGTACTTAAATGTGTATAGAGTTTGAAAAATATTATTTTCCTAACTGTTTACTTCTAAAAAAAATTTAAAGGAAAGAAAGTACTATTTTTATTTCAGATGAAAATTTAGTCGCGCCCAAAAACTATTTTTTCTGAAACGATTTTTCTTACAAATAGTCTTCCGCTCATTAAAGTAACTATATTAAAATTGGGGTGTGACAAGGCCAATGCATGCTTAGTGTTTGATTAAATTTCTAAGATAGTAAGAGCTATCATTAGTGAATAGGAAGAACAATTAGAGGCTTTATTGTGTTATTAGGGAGACCTTTTGCATGTTAGAGTGGCTTGCCTATTGATTGTACACAATCTCATTGCATGATAAAGTGATACCTCACCATGTGAAACATAGGATAGTATACTAGCACATCTCTCACATTTGCTCACTTTGCAACCCAAGGTGATAGGTAGTTTACTCTTTTGACGCATTAGTAGACGATAGATACCTTTCCCCTTTATTGCTTTCTTAGGGATCGAATTGAAACAACAATTTTCCTTACAAATCCCCATCTCTCTGTGTTCGATAAATATTAAACTTGGTCAATCTTGCCACGACGATATAGCGATCACGTACACTTACGTGTGGACACCTTTTGGGCAAACAGCACTATGAATACTCAAGGATCAGATTCTCAAAGCCATTATTCATCATTATTTGTTAGTTAGATCATTAGGTAGTTTTAGAGAGAGATTAGAGGTTACTTAGTGGGTTCTTAGTTAGATTTTATACTTCTCTCTACAATTACTTTTGATCCATCCATTGGATCTTTAATCCGTTTGTTCCATTAGATTAGTCTCGTTATTAGCTTCGTTTCTACGGTTTGATTTTATATTTCGCAATCCGGATTAGAAGATAGCATTTCAAGGTTTGATGATTGTATTTCAATTCCATCTACATTTGGTAAGTTCTCTTGAATTCTCTTGTTTTAATCCATAATCATGATGTTTAGATTGTTAATTGTAGATTTTCATTACCAATTAGCCATGGGCTAATTCCTAGTTGCATGGTTGTATGATTACTATGGTGAATTTAGTCTCTTGTTAATCCTATGCATGAATTAGTAATCTTGATTGATTAGTTCTCTTATTAATGACTTGTATGAATGCTTGGGATGTTTAATTGGAATGTATGGCTTATATGGTTAGCTATGAAATGAGAATTGAGCTATAAGAACTTATTGCATACCAAGTATTTGATATTTAGCTTGTATGACCAATGAGAATTGCATATTAGCCTAGACCTCTTAAATGGAGTATTGGAAGTTGTAGAGAGATCTAGACATCCAATAGAGCCCTTAGCTTGTGTTGTAGAAAGATCTAGACATTAGTTGGCTTGACTAAGACATCAAGAGACCTTTTGCATGCTAGGATGGATAGGACACTAAAGGAACCATAGTAGGATTACTTCCATGCACTCACTCCACATTTGCTCACTTCTTTGAGGTGATAGTTAGTTTTTACTTTACTTTGTGAAGTAGATAGAAATCATGATCTTTTCTTGCTTTCCTAGCTATCCACCTTTGTAGACATTCAATACTTGCTTGATATCGCATCGTTTCCCTGTGTTCGATATTTAACTTGGTTAACTTGCCACGACAACAACGACCACGTACACTTGCGTGGAAATCATACACGATTTTGGCAAACATTTATTTAAAATGAGTATATTAATTAAATGAAATTCAAGTAATATCATATAATAAATATAAAAATTCTTTCTCAAACTATATTACTATATAGACAAAAGAGTGTTACTAGAAAGTAAAATTTATGTTACTAATCCTTAAAAAATTAATTTTTGTATTTTTAAAGTAACTATAAAGAGAATATATAGTTTTGTAAAAATAATATGTGTTACTAAATTTCTTTTTTAATTCTTCTTATTGATTTATGTTGTTAATATAATAGTAGTAGTACATTTTTAAAACCTTATATATGTTATATAAGTACAATATGTATTTGTCTAAGGACAAATAAATATTTGTAAATATAGTAACACACATTTGCTCTAATTGTAATACAAATTTTCTCCCTAGTTTGTGTTACTACATGGGCAAATGTGTGTTACTTTAAGGAAAAATGAGTTTTTATAAGAATAAATATGTGTTTTTTATTTATTCATCATCCCCTTAAATTCTAGGTATATTTAATCATATAGTAATACACTTTTTATTATTTTATATATGTTATTATATTAATAAAATAATTATTTCTATAAAAATAAATAATATATTTGTGAAAAACTAATATTTATAATTATAGTAACACACATTTGATTTTTATATTATATAATTATTCTATAAAAGTATTTATTCTATAAAAATAAATGAATATATGTAAAAAGAATAACATTTTATATGATAGTAACACACATTTGCTCTAATTGTAACACAAATTTGCTAACTTGTTTGTGTTACTACATGGGCAAATGTGTGTTACTTTAAGGAAAAAATAGGTTTTATAAGAATAAATATGTGTTTCTTATTTATTCATGATCTCATTAAAATCTAGGTATATTGAATCATGTAGTAATACACTTTTACTATTTTATATGTGTTATTATATGAAAAATTAATTACTTCTATAAAAATAAATAATATATTTGTGAAAAACTAATATTTATTCTTATAGTAAAACATATTTTACTCTTTATATTATATAAAATATTTATTGTATAAAAATAAATGAATATATGTAAAAAAGAATAACATTTTATATGATAGTAACTTACATTTGTCTTAATTGTAACACACACTTGCTCCTCATCTTGTGTTACTATATATGCAAATGTGTGTTACTATATGGACAAATACATGTTTTTAATTTATCATTATATCTTGAAATCTAGGTATATTAATTCATGTAATAACAAATTTTTTACAATTTTATATGTGTTACTATATGAAAAATTAATTATATCTATAATAATAAATAAATATTTATGAAAAAATAATATTTTTCTTATAATAACACATATTTTACTCTTATATTATATGAAAAATTATTTATTCTATAAAAATAAATGAATATATGTAAAACAACAACATTTAAAATAATAGTAACACAAATTTTATCTTTCAGTAACATACATGTGTGTATATAATAATAAAGTTTGGAAGCGAATTTTTAATTTGTAATATAATATTACTTAGTTTTTTTTAATTAACACATTAATTTAAAAAAGAAAAAAAGTTACATAATTATAAAAAGAAAAGAAATTAGATGAACATATACCTGGGACAAGATTAGGGCAGTTGGACGCCTGCCTGGGAGATGCGCAAGAATAAGAAAAAAAACTTTGAAAGGGCATGCACGTCCTTCTCATCATTTTTAAGTTTACTTTTAGAAATTTCTATGGTAGAAATTTCTATATAAGTTTTTGTCATATATATATAAAAGTCACCACTCGACACAAATTGAGGGGGAAGTTATGGACTTAGTCCATATAACTCTCTCACTCACCTTTTCTTTTATTAATATATATATTATTTTCTTTTAATAATAAAATAATATTTATTTAGTAATGTAATATTAAGAATATTTAGTCTATAGAATTTAGTATAATTTTTTTTTACATATTTATAGAGATACATTCATGATTAGAATATTAAAATAATTCAAATATGCTATATTAAATTTTGTAACCTAGTAATTATGAAGAATTTATTTACTGTAGTGAACATTTTTCATATAAAATATTTAAGGTTTAATTTCTATTAGTATCATAACATATATAAAAATTCTTATTATATACCCTTTTTTTTGTAGTAGATTATTTCTAATTAGTTCATACCTAATTTATTTCTCTTTTTTTTCTTAGTTGTTTGCGTCGAGTGAGTCGCAATCAAGCTCGATCTTCTCAGTAAGTCATCCTGCTAAACTTTTAAAGTTCATAGAAAATATTAGCTCTTCAATTTAGTAAAATAAAATTTCCGAACTAACAAATATTTTGTTTTAAAATTTAACATTAAAAAATTAATTAAATTATTTAAATATATAGAATATAATATATTTAAAAATAGGGTGTTACAACTCTCCCCACCTTTTAAAAATTTTGTCCCCCAAATTTACACCTAATTTGCCAACAATTCAGTGTATTTACTTAGCATATCTCCTTCGCGCTCCCATGTTGCCTCTCTTTCTCCATGTCTATTCCACTGCACTAGGACTAGGGGTATTTCTCTATTCCTCAAGGTCTTAACCTTTCTACCAAGAATACCTATGGGCCGTTCTTCATATGTAAGATCCTTGTTGACTTCCAAATCATCGAGTTTGATATGGTGACTGGGGTCATGAACGTATCTCCGAAGCATCGATACGTGAAAGACATTATGAATAGAAGATAACTCCGGAGTCAAAGCAAGTCGATATGCCATATCTCCAACTCGTTCCAAGATTTCAAATGGTCCCACATATCTCAGTCTTAACTTTCCTATTTTTCCAAATCGAATTATTCCTTTAATGGGTGAAACCTTCAGAAATACCTTTTCCCCCTTTTCAAATTGTAAGTCCTTCCTCTGCGAATCTGCATATGACTTTTGTCGATCTTGGGCAATCTTGATTTTCTCACGAATTGTATTAATTGCTTCCACAGATTTCTCCACCAGTTCTGGGCCCAATATTTTCTAACTCCAACCTCATCCCAGTGGATTGGTGTCCTACATCGTCGTCCATAACGTGCTTCATATGGTGCATATTTCAATGGTAGACTGATAGCTATTATTGTAGGCAAATTCAACTAAGGACAAATAATCTTCCCAACTTCCTCCAAAATCCACAAGAAATGTCCTTAATAGGTCCTCCAGAATTCAGATTGTTCACTCCGATTTTCCATCAGTCTGTGGATGGAAGGCTGTACTGAAATTTAATTTGGTGCCCATAGCAGATTGCAAGCTCTTCCAAAATTTTGAAGTGTAACGTGGATCACAATCGAAGATGATCACTACTGGAACTCCGTGCAACCGTACTACCTCATCGATGTATAATTTAGCCAGTCGATTCATTGGATAGTTCATCTTGACTAGTATAAATTGAGCGACTTTTGTTAGTCTATCGACTATAACGCATATGGCTTCGTGTTGTTTAGGACCTCTTGGTAGACCCGTCACAAAATCCATTGTCACATGTTCCCATTTTTATTCTGGAATTTCCAGTGGTTTCAATAGTTCGGCTGGTCGTTGGTCATTTGGAAAGTAAGACATCTTTTAACGAACTGAGTGATTGAATGCTTCATGTCCCTCCACCAAAAGTTACTCTTGAGGTCTTTGTACATCTTTGTTTCACCAGGATGTGCAGTTTATGGAGTATAATGTGTTTCTCTCATTATCTCATCCCCCAACTCATCCCTTTTTAGTATACAAATTCTACCTCTAAATATTAGTGCTCCGTCCGAGGCTATAGAAAAGTCTTTCGTTGCTTCTTCTTTGACCTTGTTGCTCATCAGTTGGAGAAATCGATCACCTTTCTGAGCATCAATGATTTGCTCTCTCAATATCGGTTGAACCATCATTGTGGCTAGTATTGAAGTTGACTTATTCGGTTCAACAATGGTAAGCTTCATCCTGCCAAATTCTTCAATCAAATGATCTAGTTGGGTAGGTAATGATGCTAATTGACCTTCTCCTTTCCTACTAAGAACGTCTGCTACCACATTTGCCTTGCCTGGGTGGTAGTGGATGTGCAATCATAATCCTTTGCCAATTCTAGCCACCTCCTTTGACGCATGTTCAACTCTTTTTGTGTGAAAAAATATTTCAGGCTTTTATGGTCCGTGTAGATCTCACACTTTCCCCCATACAGGTAATGTATCCATATTTTTAATGCATGTACCACCGCGGCTAACTCTAAGTCGTGTGTTGGGTAGCTCTGTTCGTGCACCATTAATTGTCGTGATGCCTAAGCAACAACTTTTCCATGTTGCATTAGGATACAACCCAATCCTGACTTAGAGGAATCCGTGTAGATTACGAATCCTTCTGATCCTTAAGGCACTGTTAAAACTGGTGTAGTTTTTAGCTTTTGCTTTAACTCTTGAAAACTAACTTCACATTCGGGTGTCCACTCAAACTTTTCACTTTTCCTTGTCAAATGTGTGAGTGGTTTTGCAATACGAGAAAAGTTTTGTATGAATCTTCGATAATAACCCGCCAATCCAAGAAAATGGCGAACTTCGTTCGCATTGGCTGGTACTTTTCAATTCAAAACTATCTGAACTTTGGTTGGATCAACTTCAATTCCTTGATTCGTGATCACATGCCCCAAGAAGGCTACTCTGTTAAGCCAGAACTCACATTTGCTAAATTTAGCGTACAACTTCTCTCGTCACAAAACTTCTAATACGAACTTAAGGTGTCCCCTCATGCTGCTTAGTATCCTTTGAATAAACCAGCAAATCATCAATGAACACGATGACAAATTTATCTAGGTATTCATGAAACACTCGGTTCATTAAATCCATGAATACTGCGGGCACATTTGTAACTCTGAATTGCATTACAGTGAACTCATAATGACCATATCGAGTTCTAAATGCAGTTTTAGGAATATCACTTTCATTGACCTTGAGTTAGTGATACCCAGACCTAAGATCAATCATGGAAAACACTCCCGCATTTTTCAATTGATCAAAAAGATCTTTAATCCTTGGCAAAGGATATTTATTTTTGATCGCCAACAGATTAAGCTCTCAGTAATCGATGCACATTCTCATCGTTCCATCTTTTCTCTTCACAAATAGCGCTGGTGCTCCCCATGGTGAAGCACTAGGTCGAATGAACTTCTTGTCCAACAATTCCTCTAACTGAACCTTTAATTCCTGCAGTTCTTTTGGTGACATTCGATATGGAGCCTTCGATACGGGTGCAGCTCCAGGAATCAGGTCGATAGTGAATTCAATGGATCAATTTTGTGGGATTCCAGAGAGATCTTCTGGAAAAACATCAGGGTAATCCTTTACTATTGATATATTTGAGGGTGTCAACTTTTCTTTCTGTACCTTCACAACATTCACCAAGTATGTCTGACACCCTTCTTTCTTCAATAGTTTAATTGTCTTCATAGTAGATATGACAGGTTCGTACCCTTGTTTATTTGTTCCACAAAAGGTAAGATGTTGCCCATCTACTGTTTCAAGGCTTACCTTCCGTTCCACGCATCGAATTACAGCTTTGTGTTTGCTCAATCAATCCATTCCTAAGATGATATCAAAGCCCTTCATTCCGATCACATGCAGATCGACAGGTAGGTCATTGCCACATATATGTAACTTAGTGTTCTTCACTAAACTTCTAATTCTAATTTCTCCTGAAGGCAATCTAACTTCTAGATTTACATTCATAATGCAATCTAGCTTAAGTTTCTTCTTAAAGGTGTCAGATATGAAAGAATATGATGCTCCAGTATCAAACAAAACATATGCGGACACATTTGAGACAAGTATTGTACCTGCCATAGTTTCATTCGCTCCATCACCTTCCTCCGGCTGCTCCTCTTCTGGGTATCCCTCTTCCTCAGCGTACTCAACATTGGGAATTGCATTCAACTTTGCTTTCCCCTTTTAATTCGCTCCTCTAGGATTCGACACCCTTGACGGTCGTGGTCCGATATTTCTATCATTTCTTGTTTGAGCACCTATCACTTCTGGCCAAGCATTGGCCAAGTGACCTGGTTTTTTTACACCGGTAACATGTACGTGTCCCTAGAAGGCACTCTCCCTGGTGATTCTTATTGCAAGTTGGACAGGGCGGGGTCATTCTTGGAAGTATGGCCATAAAAGGTCGAACATTTCTAGCCATAGTACTCCCCTTTAAACCAAATTGTGGTGCACCCTTCCTTTTAAATTGATTTGGTGCTTGTCGTTGTTCATTCTCCAAGCCCAAACTTATCGACACAATTCTTGCTCTCTCAAAGACATCTCTAAAGTGGGGTAGCCTTAACCCAGATATTATCCCTCCCACTTCTGGACGTAATCTTCTCTTAAATCTACGTGCCTTCCTATCATCGGTATTCACTAGGTGCGGAGCATATTTGGATAGTGAGTTGAACTTGCGCTCGTACTCAGTAACAATATTGGTTCTCTGCCGAAGATTCATGAATTCGATTTCATTTTTATCTCTCAGTGGTTGTGGGAAGTAAAGGTTGATGACATTCTCCTTGAATTCCTCCCGTCCAAGTGCACGTCTTGCTTCTATTATCGGGGTCCTTTCATGGGATAACCACCATTGCCCTACATCTGCAGATAATTGGAACCTCGCACACGAAACTTTTTGTGTCTCGGTCAACTCCATGTGCTCAAAGATCCTTTCAAGCTCAGCAATCCACTCTTCAACTACTGCTGGTCCTTCCTTTCCATTGAACTTGGGTAGTTGGTAATGTCTGAATTGTTCCACCACTGGTTTCGACCTCGAGTTTGTTTTGAGCGGGTGCAGGTGGCTGTTGCTGCATGAATTCTCGCATTTGTGCGAAGAAATCCCTTGCTAAGTTAGCACCTGCATTCTGGCCAGCAGACTGCTCTTCGTATTGTCTTTCTCGTGGTGGTCAGGCCATAGTAATAGCCCTACATGAAAAGAATAAATCTTCCTTACTCCTTCAGTTTGATTAGTTAATGTCCCTTTAGTAACAATCCCAATACTATATCTCATAGCACCCTCTACGGGCCGCATCACGATCCATCCTAGTCATCTAATTCTAGGTCAGGTTTAATCGCATCATCTCAGGGGTCAAATGTAATCACACATGAAATATTAATGTAATAATATTCAAACCGGAAAAATAAATTTTATTTTTAAAAAAATTATAATGAATTAATTAGAAATAAATTACCATAAGTAGAATAAAATAATGAAAATTTTATCAATTAAAAATTTATAATAATTTTTATTTTCATCACATTCATAGACATTTCTCTTCATAAGTCCTTCAAAATATAAGTCTCTTGACATAAACATCTTTTCTGTAGGACTCTCATAACAAATTCTTTTTTCTAAAAAGCTATAATAAGTTATCTGGTGGTGATGTGGATGTGTACCGACTGCGGACTCCATCGATATCAATTTTCATTTAGTGATAGTTAATTTCATATACCTTTATCATGCATAATAATTAAAATTCAAAAAGTTTGACTTAGAGCCCGAGGAGAAAAATCCAACCCCGGCTCTGATACCACGCTGTGACGCCCCCTATGGTAGCGTCATCTTTTTTCATTATATTTATTTAAAAAGACATATTATTTGTCATAAAAAAATTAAAAATAGTGATTGTATTTGAAATTGAAAACAAGTTGACTTTGAATTTTCATCAGCGGAACACTATATCGTATAAACTCGAGTTGATTTTTTTATTTCAAGTGTCTGTTAGTCCCGAAATGAGTATAATCAGTGTATGGGGGGAATATACTGATATTAGATTTTTTCGAATACTCAGAAAAATGCTCTAACACGCTCAGTCAGGGAGATCCTGAATTACTCAGCAAAACTGATAGTCCGCAGGGGCAGCAGGGACAAGTCAGTAATGGAGTCAGATAGGCTGAGTGTGAGTAATGTGCTCAGAAGCACAGTAGAGATAACAAGCCTACTAACTGCTTGGAAGCAAGTCAGTTGGACTACTATCTCAGTAAGCTAGAGTACGTGCGGAATGTGAGCCCTTAGAATTTACTCATTTTAATTTTTGAAAACGTTTTCTCTGAGTTTGCTTAGTAAATGGTGGTTAAGGCTGGTGCACAATTTTACTGATCAGGATGAAGAGTCAGTCCTGATAGTTTTCAAAATAATGCAAGATGCTCAGTTTAATATGATGACAATAATGATCCTGAACAATAATGTAAATCAGCACACAAAGGTCTTTTTAACGTGGTTCGGAGATAACCAACTCCGACGTCCATGACCTGATTTAACAGGAAGCTACCCTCAAAATCCTGAGGATAGGTACTTGGTTTTTATGTGCCAAGGGACACGAATAGCCAACTTCCTCTCTTAGGAACTGTCCCCTGGGCATTTTACAAGTCCCAGTCCTTCTAACCAATCAATCTCACACCCTGAGTAGTTTGGAATTCTTGGTTTCCAACTAAGGATAGCCCAAGCAATACAAAACAGTGCTAAAGGTTAGAGCAATCAAACTAAGCAAATATAGAGTGAATCCTACTACAACACTAGGGAAATTTAATTGCAGAGTGTTGTTCAAAGTATGCTTTGAGTGCTTGGATTCTTGAGAGCTTTCGCTAGGAAATTTCCCGTTAGCCTTGAATGGGTGCAAGTGTTGGTCCCAAAGGCAGGTTTTGGGAAGAATACACTTGAACAAGTCTAGAAGGGGGGAGGTTGAATAGACTTGTTAGGATTCAAAAACCTTTTTCAAATTTACTGATTTATTCAGAAAATCAGTAGACTACTTAAGGTAATCTGAATTCTGAAAATAGTGCGCTGTGTATAGTGCGGAAACGTTTTAAAGAAAATTTGATTTAGAGTGATGTGCACAGATAAGAACCGAAAGAAATACGAAGAGACACAGGGGTTTATAGTGGTTCGGACCAACTGTCCTACATCCACTCTCCTCA
>JAPKLY010000351.1:265052-286313 GCA_026898435.1 Prunella vulgaris | reverse complement strand
CTTCCTTTTATGTCGCAAGTTATCCCTTCAAATTGATTCCAAAGAATATGGGCTGAGCACAGGACCTCAGCTGATCTGTCTCCTCAGCTGGTGTATCTGTCTGCTGATACTTGGACCTCAGCTGATGTGCAAGGCTGCTGGTGTGCATTTCAGCTGGTCTTCTTGACTTCGTCTGAAATAAGTCTTTTATCCATGGTCCTTGTCTTGTCTGCGACGAGCTCTTAGCTGATCAGCTATTCTTCTGATATCAGCTGATCTGCTCATCAGCTTATCGGCTGATGTAAACTTCTCTGATGATCTGCTCTCGATACTCCAGTGTCAGCTGCTTAAATCTTTTGTCTTCTAAAATCGGCTAAGTCCACAAGGTCTCAGCTGGTCTTCTCTTCTATGAAAGCTTCGGATCTTCTAGGCAGCAAGGTTGGTTCCCCCTTACTTGAACCTATCTAATCCTAACTACTCATCAGCTGACTAACATGTTCAGCTGGTCCTATTACAAGCTGATTTGTTTTATATCATCAAAACATCTAACACAGATATCCTAACAGCAAGGCTCTCTGTATTTATAGGTAAGATTTGAAAAAGATCCGTTGGAGGAGATCTTTACAAATCTTTCCTATTTAGGGTGGTTGCAGGCTAGATGTACTTGTTGACCTTTTTCCCATGCTTAAACTGGAAAATTCTGTCCCGCCGCCTGCAACACTGAGACGCATTAAATGCCGCATTAACTGTTGGGTAGACTCCGTACATATGTGTCAGAAGACGATTGGCTCTCCGTACAAACGGCTAGTTGTTCGTCTGACACTTGTCCTTCTTCGTTCATTCAAAGCTCCGAGTTTCTTGTCATTTACTCAGCATGAATGTTTGTCTTTATTGGAGTACACTGCCATTCTCTTTGTCTCTCAGGTGTTAACATAAATGTCAACTGTCCCATAGCATAAATAACCTTTTTGCTTTGGACTTACATGAGTCAGATAAACTGACCAAAGGCCTTAGTCAGGTCTTACGAGCATTTAGCTCAGCCTGATAGGTAACACTACTCTTCACTGACTAAGTTCTGTCCAGAGTATGCTTAGTGTACTCAGTAGAAACATCAGTCAATGGTACTCTGGATTGTCTTCAGGATGGATCTTCAAGCTTCAGTTCAGACAATCTTCAACGAGACTGACTCTGACCTTCTTCAGAGTAAGATGCATTTCAGACTTCAGGCAATTGGGTCGACTCCAATATTCTTCAATCTTCAACACGTTCCCCCTGAACTGAATCTCTAACCTGACAATCCTGATCTAGACAATCCTGACTAACTGTACTTAGGCAAATTCATCAGAGGTTTTGGGATTTAATCAAAACACTCAGATTGTCCCAATAATTTCCCCCTTTTTGATGATGCCAAATCCTTAAGCAAATTCCTATTCATCTAAACAATCAACTGACTTAGTAAGTGAAATAAGCTCAGTACCTCCTGACAAATTAGGCACTTAGTCTATAAGATGAAAACAAGGAATGGGTTAATACAGTTCTTGATAAGAGTGCAGAAAGATAGATCAAGAGTCAACAAGAAGTTGTACTTAGGAACAATAAATAACTTCATTGATATTCAAGAAAGGTACATAATCCTGAAGCTATTACAATAAAGTTCCTGAACAACTATTCTCCTGATCTATTCACTCTTCTTCTCCTTCCCAGCGGCTGGCCGAAATTCCGTACATGTCAAGTACCCTTCTCAGACAGAGATCCAACTTGATTAGATCAGATGCAATATTCGCAACTTGGGCTACTCTGACAACTTCGGCCTGAATGGCTGCCCTGTCCAGCTGATTAGTATTTCCAATGAGACGAGGGAAATACCTGACCAATTCAGGAGGAGTGATCTCTACACCTTGTGCGTCAGCATGTCGGATAATGTCTATCCAGAGATTTGGATACTCCTCCATCATCCAGTAGTGGAAGATGTCAGCCTTTTCTTCATTCAGATCACTCCATATCTCCACAATGTCGAAAAGATAACTCCACCTATTCCGGACTGGAATCCAGTATTCCATCATCTCCACCGGAATGATCTCCTCAATCAGCATGGACTTCGGGGGTCCCTGACCCTAAACAACCTTCATCTTCTGCTCAGTCTTCTTCTTCGGAGCATCAGCAGACTTGTACTTTTTCAACTGAGCTGATAAGTACTCATTGGATTCCTTTAGCCTCTGAATCTGACTGAGGCGCGCAATTTCTTCTAATTTCGCAATCCTCTCCTTCTCGGTCATTTCAGGAGCCTTCTTCTGAGTCGAACCCGGAAACTGAGCTTCCTCCGATTCTTCCCAAATGGCAGCCAAAGGATCCGCAGTCTGCTTCAACTTCTTCTGAGGGGTTCAGACTTACATTGACACCCTACTGCCGCTACCACGAACCTCGTCCGTTTCTGAGCTGCTCCACTGGGACCAGGAACTGAAGGGGCAGACTTCTTTTTCAGCACAGATCTCAACTTCGTCTTACCTTTCCCCTTTTTGGCATCATCAGCATTGATTTGCTTGATGACCTTCTCAAGGGCTTAAGCAAGGAATTCAAAACCCCGAGACATGTGGTGCTGAACACCTCAATATCCCCGATGCCTCCGGCCAAGAAATTGACCTCACTACCATAAATCTTCAGTTGGTCCTTGGCCTCAATGGAAACCGCCTTGGTGATGTCCTTCTTCATTGTGGCACAGGTGTCACTGACAGTTTTCTGAGTCTCAGCAGTCAGTTCAGCCTTAAGCTTTACCTTGATCTCATCCTTGATCTGAGCAATTTTGTCGCCAATTGCCCGATTGACTTTGTCCTCCATCGTCTGATTAAGCTAAGTGCTGAACTTTGCATCCTGCTCAGATAATGTGTCAGCTGTCAATTTCTTGCAGGCTTAAAGTGCTTGCGATGCTTGCTCTGCAACAGCCGTGACCTCAGTGTCAACAAATACTCCAAGACTGGCCATCGCCTCTGCCCATTCTGCATCCATGCGAACCTGGCCTTAATCCAGCAATTTCATCCTTTTGCTGATGAGATCAGCAACGTCTCTGAACCGACTGGTCTTTCTCTCAACGAGGATTACTCACCTGTGAAGATTGGCAAGCGCTCGTGAGGAGTTTTGCACGTATAAGGATTGCAGAGTGATCCAACCGCCTTTCACACAGACCAGACCTGATCAACCCTCTCCTGAAGCCTTAGCAGTCCCGGGTCCAGGGAGTGCTTCATCGGCCGGTGCACTGACCCCTTCAGTGCCACCTTGCTGATCATCCGCAGCAATCACAACTTCCTTTCCTTTCACCTCTTCTTCTGACTGAACTCTCGGAACTCTCACCAGTTCCAATCCAACACCTTCAGCCTTCTTCCGCTCAGCATCAACAGACTTAGGATAGATTTTCCTGATAGTTGCAACAAAATCATCTATCCTAAGAAGTGGAGTAATAGATCTGACCTTAAATGCATCAAACAATGCAGTCTCTTCCTCAGCAAGCCTTTCCCATCCTTTTTTTTCCACAACAGTGGCAACTTCTGGATAGGTTGCTCTTCTGGTCAAAGCGTATGTTCGGAGCTGAACTGTTTCTTCTTGCTGAGCTTCGGTCAGATCAGAGAGATGCTGTGAGACAACTTTTTTAGCCTGATTTCGAGTCAGCACCTCGAAAGGAGTCAGGCTGCTTTCAGCTGGAGCTGGGAATCTCCAAGGCATTTCAATCATCAGCGGTGTCACTTCAGCAGTAGACGGTTCAGGCTGATGCTCAGTCTCCGCTAGAGACTTTTAAACCTCCATGGGTTCCCCCCTGTCAGGTTCCCCCTGAGCATCAATATCTTTCTCCATTGGTTCCCCCTGAACCTCTACTTCCTTCTCTTTCTCCACTTCCTCCACCTTCTCTTCCTCTCCAGAAACTGCCGGAGTTATCTCCAACCCGGCCACCATGTCAGGAACTGCGATCAGAGCAGACTGAATCTGCTCATCAGCCTTATCGGTTTCCAAAACAATGTCTGGTTCCTGAACAGGTACAACAACAACTGGTGTCGAAACTTCACCAGTTTCTTGTTCTCCCTCCTGAACACCTTGTTGCTCAGCTTCCATAGCAATCTCCTGATCTTCCTCAGGAACATCCTCCTGTTCCTTTTCCTGCTCAGTTTCTACATCAGCAACCTGAGCATTCTCAGTATCAGAACCCTGATCAGATTGCTCCTTTCCCTTTGGATCCTCCACCACAACCTCATCCTCCAACACCTCATCCTCAGTAGGCTTCCTTATCAGTCTGTCCTTAGACGGTGATACTGACTTGGCCTGAGAGGTGTTCTTCAATTTTACAATAATGTTCTTGATAGAGGTGGTGGCCTTCTCCGTCACTGACTTCTCTGAGGGTTTCTTCGTCTGACCCTGTTTCTTAACTGCCTTGCCCTTCCCAGCTGACAAGCTTTTGAAGAGAGTTTGCTTGCCAGTAAGGTCAGTAAAGTTCTCCTTGTCCAGATCTCCGAGGGCCAGAGTCTGAAGCATCAGAGAGATTCGAGTGCCATAGTGAACCGGCTTCGTAAATGTGAAGGTTCCATCCGGACCCTCTATCACCTTGTTGCTTTTAGCAATCAGTTGCTGAATGAAGAACTCCTCCCAATCAAACAGCTTGTTCTCCACCACAACCTTCATGAGATACAACTTTGGCCTTGACATTTGCCCTTTACCTCCAGCAGTTGCCATAATGGACTGACTCACCAAGTCCAGCAAATGTCGTGCCACCGAAGTCAGAACAGACTTGTTGAGCCTGGCATTGATTACGGGCTTCCCCTCAGCAAATGAATTCAGGATCTGTTGCTCTTTCCCAACACCAAAAGTGTGAGGAGGGTCTAGCTGCTTCTCATCTTCAGAATGGAGCAGGTTGAAGGTATCCCTGACCAATTTCCTCACGTTGATTTTGATCCAGGTTCTCTTCACCCCTGTTTCTACATTTACCTCAGCAGAGTTTTGGGTAGGAATGGAAGAAACCAACTCACCCTCTGCGTTCGCCCGCAGCCTGATAAAAAACCCAGCAACAAGAAATGGGCATAACTTCTCCGGCATCTTCGAAACCCAGTCGAGAATTCTAGCCTTCGTGACCCATTCTTGAATGGGCATGATGTCTGGGTGCCCATATGAGAAATCAGCCATCGGCTCACAGTTAACTTGGCCCTTCAGTGCCTCCAAATTGGCAAGGAACATGGTGGTCTTGGAAGGCGCCATTGAAATCTGAAAAGTTAGAGTAGAGAAAGAAATATAGTATAGGATGCACAAATCTCAGAATGTGGAAAGTTTCCTCAGAATGAGATCGACCCCTATTTAAACCAAAAATTCAGTTATATCGGACGGTTCAGAATAAAAGACCATTAATATTCAACGGTTGAGATTAATTCTTAAAACTGCATGTACGTGGATTGAGCAGTTTCGGATTTCAAAGATCATAATTCAAAAACTTTATCGGAAACCGTTCCCGCCTCCTTCGCATTTAATGCTCATCAGAGGATGTTCGTATTTAATTCAAATTATTGTAATAAATAATAACCGAATAATAAATGAACGGCTGAGATTGTACGATAAAAAGATATGATTTGACAACTCGGCAGACAGTATCAAAGATGATGCAAGCAAGATATGATGACTAAAATAATTCAAGAAACATACCAGTCAGTCAGATTTCGATATCTGACTGATACCACATTTGACCTATCAGGGTGACAAGCCCTGAATTCAGTGTCCTGAACTTTAGTCAGTCTATACTGACCATCCTTTCTTACTGACTGATCCTCCTTCAACTATTCATCCTCTCTCTACTGACTTCTCAAACTGATCCTTAGTTGGTCATTCCCCCTGACCTTATGCATACTGAGCGGAGGTTCATACTGCACCTTCTAAGCCTGGGTCAAGGAATCCTAACTCTACTGACAACTCAACAAACCTGATTTCAGGCAAGGTCATAGTCAGGATGTCAGCTCTCTGCTTGTCAGTAGGGATCCTTTCCATCCTTATATCCTTCTTCTCAACATGATCTCTTATGAAGTGATTCCTGATGTCTACATGCTTACACCTTGTGTGTAAGACTGGGTTTTGGGATATGGCTATGGCACTATTATTGTCACAATAAATTGGGACATCAGTGGCCTCTATTTGGTAGTCTCTCAGTTGTTGCTTCAACCAAAGGATTTGGGAACAACAACTGCCTGTCGCCATATACTCAGCCTCAGTAGTAGACGTTGCAACACTTGTTTGTTTCTTAGAAAACCAAGAGATCAGTTTACTCCCTAGAAACTGACATGTGCCTGTAGTTGATTTCCTATCAAGCCTACAGCCTCCATAATCTGCATCTGAATAGCCAGTCAGTTCTAGGTTGTCATCAGAGGGATACCAACGTCCTAAATTGACAGTACGCTTAAGGTATTTCAGTATCTTTTTGGCACTCTCAAGATGACTCTTCTTCGGATCAGACTGATACCTTGCACAAACTCCGACTGCATAGGTGATGTCAGGACGACTTGCAGTCAGGTACAATAAAGATCCAATCAGTGCCCTATATTCAGTCTGTTTCACTAAGGTCCCCTCCTTGTCAGGATCCAGCTTCTTATTTGTGTTCATCGGAATGCATGAGACTTTGCTGGTCTGAACTTCGAATTTCTGAATCAAGTCCCTCGCATACTTGGACTGATTTATGAAGATTCCAGAGTCAGTCTGCCTGACTTGAAGACCTAGAAAGAAATTCATCTTTCCCATCATTGACATCTCAAACTTCCCCGTCATCAGCTAAGAGAATTTCTCACGAAGCTTCAGGTTAGGTGATCCAAATATTATATCATCCACATAAATCTGAACCAAGAGAATGTCCTCCCCTTCGGATATCTGGAAGAGGGTCCTGTCCACTGTTCCTTTCACGAACCCGTGGTCTATCAGGAATTGGGAGAGTGTATCATACCAGGCTCTCGGAGCTTGCTTCAGACCATAGAGAGCTTTCTTCAGGTGATATACCTTGTTACCAACTTCGAACCTTGGAGGCTGTTCCACATAAACCTCCTCGTTCAGTACACTATTCAGAAAAGCACTCTTCACATCCATCTGATACACTTTGAACTTCTTGAATGTTACATATGCCAGAAACAACCTGATTGCTTCCAACCTTGCGACCGGAGTAAAGGTCTCATCATAGTCGATCCCTTCGGCCTGAGAATAACCCTTTGCCACTAGTCTGGCCTTATTTCTGACAACAACATTCTTCTCGTCCCTCTTGTTCTTGAAAACCCACTTGGTGCCAATAACATGTTGACGCCTAGGTCTATCAACTAACTCCCAAACCTGATTCCGCTCAAACTGATTGAGCTCATCCTGCATGGCTAAGATCCAATTAGGGTCAGCAAAAGCTTCTTCTATGCTCTTGGGTTCCTGATCACTCAGGAAACAACAAAACTTAGCGCTCTCACCAAAGGACAACCTTGTCCTGACCCCCTCATTGATATCACCAATGATATCAGCCAATGAGTGATCATCAAGCCATCGCCTCCGGCTGACTGTTGCACTGGGAGCTGCTGACGTTCCCTCACCTGATCCTGAAACATTAGTCTCGATAATAATAGACAAAGAAGCAGAACGAGCAAGAACAGGGGAGACTGAGTTATGCCCTGAGGGTTGGCCAATATCAGAAACATTATTTCCCCCTACAGTGTTAGACTCGGTAACTGTCTCAGGTGCAGAAGCATCATCACCGACAGTACGTACCTCAGGTTGAGTCTGTGCCTCCGTCTGATACTCAACATTCTCCGAGGCTGGGGCTTACTGAGGGTTGGCCTGAGGTCCATCCTGATCGTCATCATCATCCCATCCCTTGGGAGCATTCACGAATTTGACCTTGAACTCAGGATTCTTCAGGCTCAGTCTTGTCACCCTCTTGGTAACCCCCTCAGTGTCAGGAATTGGAACCTGTTTTCTACTCACTGATGCAGTCTCATCAAACACAACATGAGGTGTTTCCTCCACACAAAAGGTCCGACACTTATACACCCTGAAAGCTTTGCTGACTGAGGAATATCCTAAGAAAACTCCCTTATCAAACTTGCTATCAAAGGCTTTAAGCTGGTCTTTCCCATTGTTCAGGATGAAATACTTACACCAAAAAATATGGAAATAGGAGATGCGAGGCTTCCTTTTGTTCCACGTTTTATAAGGTGTCTGCGCATGTTGTTTGTTCAGCATAGATCGGTTCTGAGTGTAGCAACCAGTGTTGATTGCTTCAGCCCAGTACTTCTTGGGCAGTCCTGACTCAGCCAACATGGTCCGGGCAGCTTTGTTCAGGGTCCGATTCCTTCTCTCAGCTACCCCATTCTGCTGAGGGATCTTGGCTGCAGAAGTCTCATGAGCAATACCAAGGTCAGTACAAAAATCAGTTATAATGGAATTAATAAACTCTGTTCCCCGATCTGATCTGATCCTAACGATGCTCTGACCCTGTTCAGTACTCAATTTCTTGAGTAACTCCAGAAGCTTGACCTGAGTTTCCTTCTTGTTCAGCAAGAAAATAACACATGTGTACCTGGAATAATCATCAACAACAACAAGGGTATATTTCCTACCATTCATGCTGACAGGAGTAATCAGACCAAAGAGATCCATGTGCAGGAGCTGAAGCACTCTGTCAGTTGAGAAGGCATCTTTCTCCTTGAATGAGGCTTTGGTTTGCTTGCCTTCCTGACATGCTACGCACACGTGGTCTTTGCTAAAAACTTCATTAGGTAGACCCTCTACAAGAAAAAATCGAGAGATTTTGTTAATAATCTTGAAGTTTAAGTGACTCAGGCATTTATGCTAAAGCCAACTGAGCTCAGAAGAGCTCTTAGCGACCAAAAAAGTTTCAGGATAGCTGCTCTTAAAGTCAGCAAAATATACGTTCCCTCTCCTTACACCTGTAATCAGAACCTGCAGTGTAGATTTGTCCTTCACAAGGCATATGTTAGATGTAAACTCTACACTATATCCACGATCACAAAACTGACTGACCGAAAGCAGGTAATGCCTAAGACCCTCAACATAGGATACATTAAGCACTTTAACAGAACCAACAACAAGAGTACCGAATCCTCTTGTGAAACCCTTAGAGTTATCACCAAAGGTTACCTGCGTGCCTTCCTGAGCTACATAATCCTGAAGGAGATCACGAAATCCGGTCATGTGCCTGAAACACCCTGAGTCCAAGTACCAGTCCTTCATCAGATCCTTCTTCCTCTTCATGTAGCCCGCAGCGACCTGAAAATAATCAGGCCTCAGGTACCCATCTCGTATTGGGTCCTACATTGTCAACCATAACCTTCGGGATCCAGATTTGTTTTACAATTCTGATGGCATCAGAAGTGTAAACCTGTCTCCCAGAAACATCAACATATACTGTCCTCTTCTTCCTTTGTGCCTGGGAAGTTGAGGGTGTATTGGTGTCAGCCTGAGTCTCAGGTGCCCCGGATTGATTCCTGGGGGCGGGCCTCCTGTTCCTCCTTGGCCTGGGTGCGTTGGGCTGAGGTCTATCCTGAGAAGGAGTAGCTCGAGCCTGACCTCTAGGCACTTGAGGTCTGGCCTGAGTGTTATCGGAGTCAGGTCTCCGTTGCCCTTCAGAGGCCAGTGTTTGCCTATTCGGTGTTTGTTAGGGTTATACTAGAAAGTATGCTTTTTCTTTGTATAACTAAAACTGAATCTTTGAGCTTTATCTGAAATAAATCTTTTATCACTGTGCTTTAGATAAATATGAATGTTATTTATTTATTGCAATCTGTTCATATAATAGTACAAGTTACACTATAGATAAATGTGGTGATCCCTGGATAACTCACAGCAAGATCACATTATCAGTTTCTTGTAACAAGTACTAAATTCACAACCTAGATGGGATTTGAATACTCCATTGGTAAACGGTTGATGTGTAGATCCCAGATTGGCATATCTTGACCAAGGGATTGCACTAGTGCATGATGATGCATTGAAGAGGACCTACAGAGAGGTAATTCTTCCGTACTGATTTATGGGATGAAGAATTAGACCTCAGTGGTCGTTTATTTCTAAACCTCTGTCCCTTAAATAGGACTGTGTGTGATCCGTGCATGGCACTTTATTTTGTTATGGGTAGAGAGTCAATAAGACTCAATACTTTGCATCTTGGGTGACGCCATTGAAAATATGGCAGTTGCTAAGATTTAATACAGAGGAACATGTGCTTGGAGAGTCTTGCATGATTAGTCCCCTTGGTGGGCTCTAAATGTTTGTCATACTAAATCTTGCAAGTGGAATTTGTTTCCGGTATGATGATAAAGTAGAGTTGTCCTTACTCCAAGGATAAGATGTTAAATTAATTAAAGCGTTCAGTGGCTTGATTAATTAACGGACAAGAGAATCTTAAACACGGGAAATAATGACCGGGAGCCATATAATTGTAATATGGGTTAAGATGGATAGTGCAACATTAATCCTATAGTGGAGTGAGATTAATGTTAATGGGTTGAATGACATTGGGCTCAATGTTAGAATTCAAGGCCCATTAGGAGGTCCAATCTTAATTCTCCTAAAGGCCCCTCAAGTAGCCCAATTAAATGTCCAACAATGAATAAGGTGATTAAAATAAAAGAAATAATTTTGGGCCCAACTAATTATGAATTTTTGAAAATTATGTATAATAAATAAGTGAGAGATTTTATGAAAAATAGATATGTATCTTGGATACAAAAATATCTAATAAAATCAAGATCTCATGGAATTATATACATATTGTTTTTTTCGAAAATAATAAAGAAAGAAATATCAAGATTTGAATATTTAGTATTCAAGATTATCAAGAATAGAATATTTGATACTCATGATAATCAAGATTTGAAATATTAGATATTCAAGATCTTGTATTCTCATTATAAATATGAGATGATACAAGACTTCATAATTATGATTATGAAACAGTGATTTTCGAAAATCACAGTGTTGGGCAACAAATATTTTTCTTTCCTTGTGTTGTGATTATTCGTGTGGCCTTCCACCGGGTGCACGAATAAGGACAAGGGAATACTTGAGAAGGTTTTTGGGTTTGTTAAATTGAAGGTCACAAGAAGTACGCCTTCAAGTCCATTGCTGATACCATCTGCCTATAGAGGATCTCAAAGGACGCATTTTGTCTCAGAAACCTCTTCTTTCATCTCAAAGGACGTCTTTTATCTCAGAAACAGTCTTTTCTCCAAGAGGTATAATTCACTAAATCCCTTAATTCTGCATGTTTAGGGCTTTACGTGATATTATTTGTTCATATGTTTTGCATGCAAAGCCTGTTGTTGGGTATACAATTATTTTATTTAATTATGTTTAAATCATGATATTAATTGTAGGCTTAAATTTGTATTTATCGTAAATTTGTTTACGTGCAAGTGTACACGATCGTTATTGTAATGGCAAGCTTAACCAAGTTTATATCGAACACAGGGAGAGGGGGATTTGTAAGGTAAGACTATTGTTCTTAATTCGAAAACACAAAGCAAGTAAAGGGGATATGGTATCTATGTCTACGAGTGCGTCAAACTTGTAAACTACCTATCACCTTGGGTTGCAACGTGAGCGAGTGTGAGAGATATGTGCTAGTGTACTATCCAATGTTTCATATGGTGAGGTATCACTTTATCATGCTATGAAGTTGTGTACAATCAATTGGTAAGCCACTCTAACATGCAAAAGGTCTCCCTAATAACACATTAAAGCCTCTAATTGGTCTTCCTATTCACTAAGGATAACTCTCACTATCTTAGGAATTTAATCAAACACTTAGCATGCATTTGGCCTAATGTAAGAAGATTTAGGAAAATAGACCAATTCTCATTGAGACTACCTCCTAATGGCCCTTATGATCAACTACACATGCAAGGCATTCATACAATCCATCAATGTAGAGAATTGATCATACAACAATTCATAGCAATAAAAAAATCAACATAATAACCACACTACTCCATAGGAACCATACACCAACACATGAAGGAATTAGCCCATGGCTAATTTGGTAAACAAAAGAGAAATTGAAGTAACTACAATCATGATTATGCAGGAATTATAAAGAGTATACAAGAAAGTACCTATTACAATTGGAATTGAAAAGATACAAGATTACCTCTAGAAGCTAGATAGATCCGACAATAGAAATTGCAAATCAAATGGTAGAAATGTAGCTTGAGTTATGCTAAGAATGCTGGAGAAGACGGATTGAAGATCCGTACGGTAGATCGAAAGTAATCAAAGAAATCATAAATGGAAATATAAGAACACCCAATTGGAAACTACCTCTAACTTCTCCTAATCTAGAGAGAGAATATGAATCTAAGAAAATGATAAAAGTCCCTTTGAAAATCTGAGATTGAAGTATATATAGTGCCCTTGGATCATTGACTAAGATGCCCTTCATTAAATGCGCAAAAATACGAAAATAGCCCTGAAAATCAGAGTAATTTGAACGTGTGTCGCCCAAAAGCTGCCAGTGTATCGACCGCTTGGTCAAGCCCTTGCTCGAGCCTTGGCATTTTTGTCGCGCAATAGCTTGTGGAGTGTCGACCAAGCTTGGTCGAGCCCTGGGTCGAGCTGAGCGCGTCTTTCCAGCGGTCTGGTCGAGCCAAGCGTGTCTTCTGACAAAGGGGGTTGTGTCGACCGGGGCCTTAGTCGCGGTCGATGCGTGACTTCCTCATTTTTGTCATATCTTGAGCTCTAGAACTCCGATCGACTCGATTCTTCTTTCGTTGTGACCCCCTCTTCAAGCTCTTGAATTTCTCCATTTTGCTCAACTCTAGAATTTAAGACTTTTCTCAATTTTGCTCGTTTCTTCCTCATTTTGCTCGTTTTCACCTACAATCACAACTTTCTAGCCAAAAAGGGTTAAATACACAAAGTATCGCATTTTAGGGTCAAATATGAACATAATGTCACCAAAAGCATATAGAAATGAGTGCTAAAACATGTAATTATGACCCTAATCACACCCCCAAACTAGATTGTTGCTCGATCTCGAGCAACGAAGCGATAAGATAGAGGAATAATTGTATGTATGAAGCATCAAGAACAAGATCAATGCTATAGTATCATCACTCAATATCTAGCAAATCTAAAACATAATTTCATCCAATCAACTATCAAAATCAAATCAATGAGCACAATATCAAGTCAATGAGTCATGATCCTCTCGAGATACGTGTTTCACTCAACACTCAAGTGTTTAAGCTCTCTCATTCATCACACAATGATACAAATACTACCATAAGCTTGGCTCAAGTCCACATTCTCCACCACTTGGAATGACAATTCAATCACACATCAATGAGGACTTTTAAAGGTTGTAGTGTTAGCTCTTTGGTAGGGAAGGGACATATGGATAAAAGTGACTAAGTATGATTAGTAAAGCATAGAAGGAATCATCATGTAGAACATATCTTCATGCCAATAGCAATCTCATCTTCATGCTCTTTCAAAATCACACTTCAAATAATCACTCTTCCCTTTTTCCAAAATTGTGAACATACTCACAACACTTTAGTCAAACTTGACCAAATTTTCATGAAAAGTCAACCTTTTTTCAATTTCTTGCAAGCACTTGCCTTTTGAACCTTCTTTTCACATCAATCCATACACACTTGAATTTCTTTCCACATTGGCCACCAATTTCTTCATCATATCACCAATCTTCCTTCCTTCTTTTCACTCTACTAATCATAAGGACAAGAGAGTTCCAAAAAAGAAGGAAAATGGCTTAAAGTGTGGTTAGCCAAATGAAAGGTCTATAAGCACAAAATGGGTAGCAAAGGATATCAATACCAATGGTAGGCTCATAGGGCTAAGTGGCTCAATATAAATCAAAGAAAATGCCTCATATCATCTCATGTGAAATCCTTATCTAATGTAGCCTCAAATAAGACTAAAGTCAAGTTCTAGAGTATAATGCACATGTGTGGAACTCACATCAAAGAATATCATCCGTTCAAGATTGAAACGGAAAAAATTGGCTCAAACCTCACGGGTTATAGGCGATCAAGACTTAAATCATATCAATATGGTCATATCAATGAAATCTCAAGAATCATGAAATCAAAAGTATCAAAGATCTACAAGAATCAAGCAATAAAACCACTACACTAATCAAGACTATCAACTCACCCACACAACAATAAGCATATCTCACGCATTCACTACTCAAAGCAAGTAACAATATGGCCAAACTAACAAGCAAAACAAGGACTCATCAATACAATAGGCATCAAAGCATAAGAATATTTCACAAAATCAATCTAAAAATAGCATTGCCATGAGAATGACGAAACGATCACACCCCCCGAAACTTTTTGGACCAAGGGTCTAAAAAGTTTGGCAAAGAAGTGGAGGCAAGAATCATGCAATACACAATAAAGCTCAAAGCATACTATATCAAATAGCCAATAAGATCCATAGTCATCATCATCCATCACAAGCACAAATACCAAGAGAACACTACCTAAAAGGTAAAACAATCTTCAAGCAATATCATTACAAACCCAAATTAAAAACCTAAAAATTTGGATAGAAGCATGAGATAGAGTTAAGAATGAGTTACACATCCTTATAAAGTTAGATCGTAATCATCACTTCACGAAGGAGGGTCCATCGGTGGGTAGGTGAAGTGCCCTTCATCTATGTGCCAATTCATCATTGCATTTTGAGCTCTTAACAACTCCTCAATGTTAGCACCCATGGTTGTCATGGTCGATTGCATTGAACCCACATCTCGGCTTATTGTAGCAACATTGGAGTTGAGAGTGGTGTAATTGGCGTTCAAGGCGGTAACATCGACACGGAGAAGTGAGTAGTCCGACTGAAGAGCTGAGACATTGGTCCTAAGAGATGTGAACTCCCGACCCCAAGCATTGTAACTTCCAGACCCTCTCTCATACTCATCTTCATCCTCAACTTGCTCTCTATCACTCTCTCTGTGCACGCTAGTACTTCATCTTGCCCTCTTAGTTAGCTTCTTTCTCCCTTGCTTGAATTCCCGAGCAATATCGAAGTGCAACGGGCTACTCATGCTCCAATTTTTCTCATTCCTTACAGAGATGGTTTCGTAGTCCACAAGAGGAAACAGAAGTTCAATAGATGGTCGATGTGCTAGACAAAGTTTCTTCTTTCGCCTTACAATCATGTGAGTGTCCATCAAGTACCGCAAATCAAGGGAAGAAAAATCCTTTCCTTCCTCTCTCGGTTCCCACCCTAGGTCTCTTGCTAGGTGAGCAATCATCCCACCAAAAGCACAATCTCCCTTTGAATTGACGTAGGAAAGATTCTTGCAAAAATAGGCTCCAAAATTAGCCTTCAAGCCCGTAATCATAGAAAAGAGGATATAGAGTTCCTCATGCTACATCTCCTCCATATCACTCCTAGCGAAGACCGTGTTTGCCAAAATCTTTTGTGCATACATGAGGATGGGATTACCGATTTGAGTAACCTTTGACTGATAGGCGATAAAATCATTTTCATCATCTTTTGTAAGAGCCTTCCAAAATGATTGATCTTGCCCAAACCGTTCCCTTTTATAAAAATGGCTAGGCGAAACCTCTTCTTCACGATCGAATATTCGGTTTACCTCTTGGATGGAAAGTGTGTGAGCTTTGTTGTCGATATGGAATTGAATCTCTACAGGAATTCCACAATTCTCAGTAATTCGAAATGTGCTAAAAAATTCAATGTTAAGATTCCGGTACTAGTTGTCATGGACTTGTAGTAATCCACTCCATCCGATATTATTGAACAAGTACTCCACATCTTCTCCAAATTTTAGAAGCTCAGTAATCTCCTTGAGGAAGTATCTCGAACAAATAAATTCCATGTTAACAAATCTTGCAAACTTGATGTAACAACCTCTGTTGATTCCAAACGACATTCCAAACCAAGAGGGTTTGTTACGACAAGTCTTAAAATATTTCTCTTCCAGCTCAACAATCTTACCATCCTCCCAACTTAAACCTTCAGCAATACACTTACCTTTACGAGACATGGCCTACAAAAGATTTTTTAAGCATGAGCAAGATATATGTAAAATTGGCTCAAATATCACACTCCTAAAGAAATTCTACACATGAGCATAGGAAAATCAACACACTTAAGTCATCCATTAAATAAAGTAGATTGAACATGATGGGTCTAATTCAAGAATCAAAGGAAATCATGCCTCAAATAGTCATGCTAATGCCATATCGCAATTAAACAACAATTAGGCAAAATCATAGGTGAATTAACTTTATTAACTCAACCTAGCATCAATATACTCATACCCATTAACAATTAGCACAACAATATCTTGGCATTTCAAATTTAGCATGAAATTCTCAAAAAATTCGTCACTAAGCCTACCCCTATTTTTCAATCATCAATTAACCTCATAATACTCAAAATTGGCATGCAATTGGGCTCCCAATGGATTACCCATCAACAATGTAGCATAAATGCATAATCAATTTCATGAAAACTCAAGAAAATAAAAAATCCCCAATTTCATGCTCAAGAACCCTAGATATTCAATTTCAAATTCCCAACAATGCAACCATGGAATTCTTGTAAAAGTGAAAGAGATAGGTAGAGGAGAGTGAGTAGAACATACCTGTAGAAGGATTAATCGAGAGGAAGTCAAAATTTGAGAAGCAAAATTTTCTTCTCCTTTCTTCTCTTTTTCGTGAGTTTTGAGAGAGAGAGAGATGTGCAAGAATCTTGTGATTTAAGTGTGTGTTTGTGTGTGTAAGAGTGTATTAGAATGAGTAAAGAGTGAGTGGGCTTACCTTGGAAAGTGTAGTCAAAATATGGCCCACATTAGTCAAATTTCGGATTTCAAAGTATGGGTGTCTGCCAAGAGCTGGCAGCGTGTCGACCTAGAGCTCGACACCTTGGTCGAGCCAAGGCAATTATATTGCGTAACACCTTATGGCTTTTCGACCAAGCTGGTCGACACCTAGGTCGAGCCAAGCGCATCTTTCTAGGTAGCTTGGTCGCGCCAGGTGTGCTGTCCGAGGCTTTGGGTGCTGTCGCCCGAGGCCTTCACTTCGAAAATTTTCAATTTTTCACCCTTTTTCTTGTACTCTTCCTACACAACTTCACTTAACACTCAAAATATCACAAAAATATCAACAATCATGAATCAAATATGGTAGCTAATTGAGGGAAATTTAACACGAACACACCCCCCCAAACTATTTCGGATTGTAAATCCTAATAAAGTTTGGAAAAGTGGTAAATTACAAATTTGCTAACACATAAAACCAATTAATCACAAACTCTCAACTCAAAAACAAAGATTCATCAAGATTATATCAAAAATCCACTTCTCAAACTCTTCCTAGTCAGTTAAGCACAAAACCAATCAAGCAATTATCATAAAAAATTGGCCAAAAATACCAAATAACCTCATGCTTCCAATCTTACAAAAAAAATAAATCAATCAAGTCAAAACTAATAACAAAAGAAATAAAGGATACGGATGGGTTGCCTCCCATCTAGCGCTTGGATTTAACGTCCCCTAGCCGGACGACTCTTAAGCTCAAGTAACATCAAGATCGATGAGAGTAGAGTCACGTACATCACTCAATTTCCTCTTCCAAAAATAAGCTTTCTTCACCACTTGTTTCACCCCCTTGTTTTCATTCTCCTTCTTCCTCTTTTCAAAAGGATCATCAACAATAGACTCACTCTTGAGATCAAATTTTCTAGCCTTGTCATTTTCTTCACTTGCCATATCATCTCGTATGACTTTGTTCATCACCCCTTCAATCTTCTTTGGGGAACTCTTGGAATTACCATGGATCGAAAAAGTGGCTTTCTCACCATTCATTCCAAGAGTAACCTCTCCTCGCTTAATATTAATTAAAGCATCCGACGTAGCAAGAAAAGATCTCCCAAAAATGATAGGACTCTCAAAATCTTCTTCAATATCTAGCACAACAAAGTCAACGGGATAAACGAACTTACCAACATGAACGACCACATCCTCTATAACTCCTCTTGGTCTCACTTTTGAACCATCGGCCATTTGCAAATTCATCCTTGTTGGCTTCATGTCATGCAAGCCCAACTCTTTGGTAATAGATAATGGCATCATGTTCACACTTGCGCCCAAATCACACAAAGCCTTCATTTTCTTGCTCTCTTTAATATGGAAACTCAATGTGAAACTCCCCGGATCTTTAAGCTTTTGTGGCAAATGATTTAGTATCAACTCACTACTCTCACGAGTGAGCTTAACCATTTTCGGTTCATTTCCTTTCTTTTTCTTTGCCAAAGCATCTCTCAAAAACCTTGTATAATTTGGCATTTCTTCAATAGCTTCATGAAAAGGCATCTTTGAGTATAACTTCTTGAAAAGTTCAAAGAACTTCTTGAATCAATCGTCAAGCTTGTCTTTCATTCCTTTTGAAATTTCCACCTTCACCTCCTTTTCCACTTTCCCTTCTTCCACCTTTCATTCCACACCCCCTATTTTATCTAATTCCTCAAATTTTTCTTTCTTTTCCATCTCTTTCTTCATCACCCCCAAGCCTTTCTCATTACTCCTTACCAAGTTCACATTCTCACAACTAAATACTTCTTCCACCATCTCATCATGAAATTTTTTTAAAGGAGAATTCCCTACAACCTCATTTTGAACCTCCACACATGATATCAAATTACAATGCTCACGAGAATTTATCTCGGTTGTAGGATGGAACTTACCTTTATTAACTTGTGGGCTAAAAGATGAAGCAATTTGCCCCATTTAAAATTCCAAGCTCTTAATTTGATTACCTTGTGAAGCATACAAGTCATCAAACTTCTTGTTCGTTTCACCATTCATCTTTCTAAATTCCACCCTCATATCTTCCATGTTCTTCAAAATCAATGCCAAGGTGTCCTCCACACTCCCCTTACCCTCATTGTTAGGCGTCTTTGACCCCGGATCAATCCCGGGTGGCAATTGGATTGCCCCCTTAGGATTGGAATACGAAAAATTCTCATGCCTTCTATTAGGATTGTAAGGAGGATTTCCTTGATTCGGATATGGACTTCCTTGTTGGCGAAAAGGTGGAGCAACATATGATCTTTGATTATTTTGGAAAGAATTGTTGTATTGAGGTCGACCCATATAATTCACTTCTTCTAGAGTAGAGGTAGTAGGAGGAGGAAGACTTTCGAATAACACTAACTAGCATAGGAGCTGGAGCTTGGTTTTGATTTTGGCCTCCATAAACCAAATTTATCACATTTGTCATCTTTTCCTCAAGAAGTGCAACTCGATCACCCGTTCCAACTATTAGCTTCTCTTTGGAAAGCATCATTTACAACAATGTTTTCGATGATCTTGTTCACTTGACGAACGGTCTTTGTCCAAACCAAGCCTCCGGCACAAGAATTCAAGTAATTCTTGTCACCTTCATGCAATACAATGGTGAATGTCAAGAGTATGTCTTCATCCCTCAAACCTTGTTGAGGACAAGCCAACAACAAGGTTTGGTACCTCTCCCATGCACTAGATATGGTCTCTCTCGCCTTTTGTCAAAAATTCTTTATCTCTTCCCTCGCCTTTAGCATCTTTGATGGAGGGTGTTGGGACAATCTGAGTGTTTTGATTAGATCCCAAAACCCCTGATGAATTTGCCTAAGTATAGTTGTTCAAGATAAAATAATTCAGGATAGTTAGGTTAGTAATTCAGTATAGGAGGACCATGCTGAAGACTGAAGAATATTGGAGTCGACCCAATTTACTGAAGTCCGATGTGCAATCCATCCTGAAGAAGTCATAGTCAGTTCTGCTAAAGACTGTCTGTACTGAAGCTGAAGAACGAAGCCTGCTGATCCATCCTGAAAGACTATCCTGAAGTACCATTGGCTGATGCTTCTACTGAGTACACTAAGCATACTCAGGACAGAACTTAGTCAGTGAAGAGTAAGTGTTACCTATCAGGCTGTGCTGAATGCACTTAAGACCTGACTTAGGCCTTGGTTCAGTTAACCTGAATCATGTAAGTCCAAAGCAAAAAGGTTACACATACTGGGCTGAATAACCCATCAGGCTGTGCTGAATGCACATAGGACCTGACTCAGGCCGTGGTTCAGATCACCTGATTCATGTAAGTCCAAAGCAAAAGGTTATTTATGCTATGGGACAAGAGACAAAGAGAATGTCAGTAAGACTCCATTAAGACACATGTTCAGACCGAGTTATTAACAAGAGACTCAGAGTATTGAATGTACGAGGAAGGACAAGTGTCTGAAAGTCAACTAGCCGTTAGAGCGGAGAGCCAATGATCTTTCAACACGTATGTACGGAGTCTACGCAGCATTTAATGTGGCATTTAATGCGTCTCAAAAGTTGCAGGTGATGTGACAACTTGCCAGAATAAGCATAGCGGGTAGGTCAAACAGTATTTCTAGCCTGCAATCTACCTAAAATAGGAAAGATTTGATTTGATCTCCTCCAACGGATCTATTTTGAATCTTACCTATAAATATGGAGAGCCTTGCACCCATTCAAGGCTAACGGGAAATTTCCAAGAGAAAACTCTCAAGAATCCAAACATTTAAAAAATACTATAAACAACACTCTACAATTAAATTTCCCTAGTGTTGTAGTAGGATTCACTCTGTATTTTCCTAGATCGATAGCTCTATTATTTAGCATTGCTTTGTATTGCTAGAGCTATCTTAGTTGGAAACCAGAATACCAAACCACTAAAGGTGTGAGATTGGTTGGTTAGAAGGACTGGGACTTGTAAAACGCCCAGGGGTCAGTTCCTAAGAGAGGAAGTTGGCTACTCGTGTCCCTTGGCACGTAAAACCCAAGTACCTATCCTCAGGGTTTTGAGGATAGCTTCCTGTTAAATCAGGTCGTGGACGTAGGAGTTGGTTATCTCCGAACCACGTTAAAAAGTCCCATGTGTGCTGATTTATTGTTCTGTTCAGGATCATAACTGTCATCATAATAAACTGAACATTCTGCATCGTTTTTCTATTCAGGACTGAATCAATCATCCTGAATCTTAACACTGTGCACTCAGCCTTAACCACCAGTTTACTAAGCAAACTCAGAGAAAATGTTTTCAGAAAGTAAAACGTGTAGAATCTAAGGGCTCACTTTCTGCACTCACTCTGGCTCACTGAGATAGTGGTCCAACTGACTAGCTTCCGAGCTGTCAGTAGGTTTGTTATCTCTACTGAGCTTCCAAGCACTTTACTCACACTCAGCTTATCTGACTCGTTACTGAACTGTCC
>JAPKLY010000351.1:230260-264652 GCA_026898435.1 Prunella vulgaris | reverse complement strand
CCCCCCATACACTGATTATACTCGTTTCGGGACCAACAAGTGGTATCAGAGCAGTGGTTCAAAAGATCACTGACTTTGTTTACCAACAGTTTCTGAGGAGAAACTTTTGGTGGTCTACTGAATAGATCTTGTTTCTGAAAAACTGCATACCATGGCATCCGGTTCTAAATGCCTCGAAGGCAATCCTCCTGAATTCTCTATTGACAACTATGACTATTGGAAATTCAGGGTACTTGCACATCTCTACTCTATCCATGATCAGATGCCACAGGTGATTGAGCATGGCCCAATCAGATTTATGAGAAATCTTCAGACGACCTGGCCCGTTGCTGGCAATGTACCTGTTCCAGCCGCCGGAGATGAAGAGGTGGAGAGGTTCGCGCTTAATTCTGATCAGATTAAGCAAATCGGACTGGATAATGTTGCTAAGAACATTATACTCCATACCGTTTCTTACGAGAATTCGGTCAGACTCATGCACCTGAGGATAGCTAAGGAGATCTGGGATACCTTGAGGGAAATGAGTGAGGGATCAGAAAAGATCAAGGAGAACAAGAGAGATCTTGCTATCAGGAAGTTTGAGGCCTTCAGGATGTTAGAGGGTGAATCCATCGATCAGATGGAAGCTCGGTTCATTAAGATGATGAACGAGCTAGCAACCCTTGGGAAGGAGTTTCCCAAGAGGGAGGTGTCTTCTAAAATCCTAAATTGTCTCCCTGAAAGATGGGACATAGGAGTAATCTTGTTGAAAAACACTCAGGATCTTACAAACATTACTCACTCTCATCTATTCTCAGAGTTAAAGGCTCTGGAATTTGACCTCGATAAGAGGAAGAAGATGGGTGTTGTCAGTGAGGAAGTTAGTGAGGAGAAGACACCTGAAAAGGAAAAGAGCGTGGCTCTTAATGCTACTCCTGAGCCTGAGGCTGGATCTGGCTCCAAGTCTCTGAAGGACATGAACAAAGATGACCTAGCCTTGGAGTACAGCCTGATGGCGCAGCGCTTCGAGAAACTGAACTCTCGATTCGGAAGGTATAAGAAATTTTATACTGACACCCGTGATCGTAGGTACTCCAGCCCCAGGAGATCAAGCCCCCGAAGAGAAAAAATGAGGGGTTCAGATTCCAGGAGGGATCGCAACGAGCCTGAGCGATGAAGAGATGAGAAGAAGAGAGATGATGTGCCCAGAAGATCCAGCTCCAAACCTGAACGATCATCAGGGAGCAGGAGGGAGTCATCTGATAAAAGGTACACTGACAAGAAGTTTGCTTCTGATATAGATCAGTGCTACCACTGCAAAAAGATCGGACATTATCAGTATGATTGTCCGGAGCTCAGTGCTCGTGAGTGAGAGGATCGGGGAGCCAAGAGAGAGCTCAGGGCATCGGACCGGAGAGCGTTGCTTGCTGAGGATTCCTCATATTCAGATGGCCCAGGACGCCGGTCCCCTAAACTCTTCTCCGATGAAGAGTATGATGACCTTTGCCTGATGGCAGATGACGAGGTATGTTCTTCTGCCTCTTCTCCTGATCACGCACCTGAGCTTAGCTCAGATTCAGCAGGAGAACTCGACCTTCAGCTCGCCCTAGAGCAATTGATGGTTGACTTCTCAAGGCTGCAGGAGACTCATACTCACACAGTGGATGTGAATGCACATCTGAGTGAGGAGAATGATCGGTTAACTGAGTCTCTCAGAGTAAGAGATACTGAAGAAGCCCTCAGATTAGTACATCTTCAGGAAGAGCTACTTCATGCTCGGAACGAGCATGATGAAGCTCCACTGGAGGTAGAAAGACTGAAGGGTGTAATCAGCTCGCTGATTGAGACTCGTGACACGGATCTGTTCCCTGCTCTGAGAGTGATGTTCGAAACTGAGTGGCAAGCTCGCATTTGTGCTGAGCAAACTGCTTGGGATCTTGAGCTGATCTCAAAGGAGAAAGCTCATGAAGAGTTGGTGCTTCAATACACCTCTGAAATTGAGGCCCTGAAAGAAACAAATGGGCATCTTGAAGTTAAGCTGAAGAAGTTATACACATCTACCCAAGTGGTTGATGAGTTGACAAGTTTCTCTCAGCTGACTAATGGTGCTAAAGCTGGGTTAGGCTACGATGCCTCAAAAGACCCAAAGGGCAAGAAAAAGAGAGGTGCTTCAGGGAGCAACTCTCAGAAGAAGTTTGTCCCTGCTCTAACTAATGACAAGAGCTCAAGTGTTGCTCATCAGAATAAAGGCAAAGGGAAAGAGAAAATGCCTGCTGAACCTGTCAGGCAAAGGACTGAGGAATCTAGGCCAAAACCTAAGGGAAAGGCCAAGGCTCCTCATCCTGAGTCAGGAAAGACAGATCAAGGGAAATCCAAGGCTCAGTCTAGGAATCCTCAATCTGGGAAAAATTCTGCTTCCAGCACTTCTCAGGCCCAGCCTAGAAATGTTCAGAGCAGAAGAAACTCAGGACAGAGGAGGCCTCAGGCAAGGCCAAGGACTACTGAGGTCCAGATTTCTCAGACAGGGCACAGAGCCCATCAGGAGCGTTCTAATCCTCAAATGAGAAGGACAAACCAGGTGGCCTCTGAAAGGCAAAGGAGACCTGACTCCAGAAACACTCAGGCTAGACCTCAAGTGCCAAAAGGTCAGGCCCGAGCTGCTCCTTCTTGGGATCAAACTCAGCCCAATGCACCCAGGCCAAGAAGGAACAGGAGGCCCACCCCCAGAAATCAATATAGGGCTCCTGTATCTCAGGCTGACACCCATACACCCTCAACTTCCCAGGCACAAAGGAAGAAGAGAACTGTGTATGTTGATATTTCAGGGAAACAGGTTTACGCTTCTGATGCTATCAGAATTGTTAAACAAATCTGGATCCCGAAGGGTATGACTGACTCAGTAGGACCCAATACGAGATGGGTACCTGAGGCCTGATTCTTTTCAGGTCACTGCGGGCTACAAGAAGAAGAAGGAGGATCTGATGAAGGACTGGTACTTGGACTCAGGATGTTCCAGGCACATGACCGGATTTCGTGATCTCCTTCAGGATTATGTAGCTCAGGAAGGCCCGTAGGTAACCTTTGGTGATAACTCTAAGGGTTTCACCAGAGGATTCCGAACCCTTGTTATTGACTCTGTCCCGTGTACTGAATGTATCATATGTTGAGGGACTGAGACATAACTTACTCTCGGTTAGTCAGTCCTGTGACCGAGGATATAGTGTAGAATTTACATCTAACATGTGTCTTGTGAAGGACAAATCTACACTACAGGTTCTGATTACAGTAACAGGAGGGGCAATTTATATTTGCTGACTTCAAGAACAGCCCTCCTGAAACCTGTCTGGTCGCTAAGAGCTCCTCTGAGCTCAGTTGGCTTTGGCATAAACGTCTGAGTCACTTAAACTTCAAGATTAATAACAAAATCTCTAGACTCTCTCTTGTAGATGGTCTGCCTAATGAAGGTTTTAGCAAAGACCACATGTGCGGAGCATGTCAGGAAGGCAAGCAAACTAAAGCCTCATTCAAAGTGAAGGAAGCCTTCTCAACTGACAGAGTGCTTCAACTCCTACACATGGATCTCTTTGGTCCAGTTACTCCTGTCAGCATAAATGGTAGGAAATATACCCTTGTTGTTGTTGATGATTATTCCAGGTACACATGGGTTATTTTCTTGCTGAACAAAAAGGAGACTCAGGTCAAGCTTCCAGAGTTACTCAAGCAATTGAGTACTGAACAGGGTCAGAGCATAGTCAGGATCCGATCAGATCGAGGAACCGAGTTTATAAACTCTATTATAACTGACTTCTGTACTAACCATGGTATAGCACATGAGACTTCTGCAGCTAGGACCCCTCAGCAGAATGGGGTAGCTGAAAGAAGGAATCGAACCCTGAAGGAAGATGCCAGGACTATGTTGGCTGAATCAGGACTGCCCAAGAAGTACTGGGCTGAAGCAATCAACACTGCCTGCTACACTCAGAACAGATCTATGCTGAACAAACAACATGCTCAGACACCCTATGAAACTTGGAACAAGAGGAAGCCTCGCATCTCTTATTTCCATATTTTTGGGTGTAAGTGTTTCATCCTGAACAATGGGAAAGACCAGCTGAAAGCCTTTGATAGCAAATCTGATGAGGGAGTTTTCTTAGGATACTCCTCAGTCAATAAAGCCTTCAGGGTGTATAATTGTCGGACCCTTTGTGTGGAGGAAACACCTCATGTTGTGTTTGATGAGGCTGCATCAGTGCATAGGAAACAGGTTCCAAGTCCTGACACTGAGGGAATTACCAAAAGGGTAACAAGACTGAGTCTGAAGAATCCTGAATTCAAGATCAAACTTGTCAGTGCTCCCAAGGGATGGGATGATGATGATGAAGATCAGGATGGACTTCAGGCCAACCCTCAGCAAGCCCCTGCCTCGGAAAATGTTGAGTCTCAGACGGAAGGACAGACTCAACCTGAGGTACGTACTGTCGGAGATGATGCTTCTGCACCTGAGACAGTTACTGAGTCCAACACTGTAGGGGAAACAATTTCTTTGATATTTGTCAACCCTCAGGAAATGACTCAATATCCCCTGTTCTTGCTCGTTCCGCTTCTCTGCCTATTATTGTCGAGACTGATATTTCAGGATCAGGCAATGGAACTTCAGTAGCTCCCAGTGCTCCAGTCAGCAGGAGGCGGTGGCTAGATGATCACTCATTGGCTGATATCATTGGTGATATCAATGAGGGGGTCAGGACGAGGTTGTCCTTTGGCGAAACCGCTATGTTTTGTTGCTTCCTGAGTGATCAGGAACCTACAAGCATAGAAGAAGCTCTAGCTGATCCCAACTGGATCCTAGCCATGCAGGATGAGCTCAATCAGTTTGAGCGGAATCAGGTTTGGGAGTTAGTTGAGAGACCTAGGCGTCAACATGTTATTGGCACCAAGTGGGTTTTTAAGAACAAGAGGGATGAGAAGAATGTTGTTGTCAGAAATAAGGCCAGACTAGTAGCAAAGGGTTACTCTCAGGCCGAGGGTATCGACTATGATGAGACCTTTGCTCCAGTCGCAAGATTGGAAGCAATCAGGTTGTTTCTGGCTTATGCAACATTCAGGAAATTCAAAGTGTATCAGATGGACGTAAAGAGTGCTTTTCTGAATGGTGTACTGAATGAAGAGGTGTATGTTGAGCAACCTCCTGGATTCGAAGTTGGTAACAAGGTATATCACCTGAAGAAAGCTCTTTATGGCCTGAAGCAAGCTCCGAGAGCTTGGTATGATACATTATCCCAATTCCTGATAGACCACGGGTTCGTGAAAGGAACAGTGGACAGGACCCTCTTCCGGATTTCCGAAGGTGAGGACATTCTCTTGGTTCAGATTTATGTGGATGACATAATTTTTGGATCTCCTAATCTGAAGCTTTGCGAGAAATTCTCCAAGCTGATGACTTGGAAATTTGAGATGTCAATGATGGGAGAAATGAATTTCTTTCTGGGTCTCCAAGTCAGGCAAACTGACTCCGGAATCTTCATAAATCAGTCCAAGTATGCGAGGGACTTGATTCAGAAATTCGGAGTTCAGTCCAGTAAAGTCTCACGTATTCCCATGAACACGAATGAGAAGCTGGATCCTGACAGAGAAGGAGTCTCAGTAAATCAGACTGAATATAGAGCACTGATAGGATCTTTATTATACCTGACTGCTAGTCGTCCTGACATCACTTATGCAGTTGGAGTTTGTGCAAGGTATCAGTCTAATCCAAAGAAGAGTCATCTAGAAAGTGCCAAAAAGATACTGAAATACCTAAG
Organism: Prunella vulgaris; assembly: GCA_026898435.1. Classification (NCBI taxonomy): domain Eukaryota; kingdom Viridiplantae; phylum Streptophyta; class Magnoliopsida; order Lamiales; family Lamiaceae; genus Prunella; species Prunella vulgaris. The sequence continues at coordinate 258,872 of JAPKLY010000351.1, read as the reverse complement.
AGGTACAGTCAATCTAGAACTTTGGTATCCCTCTGATGACAACCTAGAACTGACTGGCTATTCAGATGCTAATTATGGAGGCTGTAGGCTTGATAGGAAATCAACTACAGGCACATGTCAGTTTCTAGGGAGTAAACTGATCTCTTGGTTCTCTAAGAAGCAAACCACTGTTGCAACGTCTACTACTGAGGCTGAGTATATGGCAGCAGGTAGTTGTTGTTCTCAGATCCTTTGGCTGAAACAACAACTGAGAGACTACCAAATAGAGGCCACTGAAGTCCCAATCTATTGTGACAATAATAGTGCCATTGCCATATCCCAAAACCCAGTCTTACATACAAGGTGTAAGCATGTAGACATCAGGCATCATTTTATCAGAGATCATGTTGAGAAGAAGGACATCAGGATGGAGAGAATCCCTACTGAAAAATAGAGAGCTGACATCCTGACTAAGGCTTTGCCTGAAACTAGGTTTGTTGAGTTATCAGTAGAGTTAGGACTACTTGACCCAGGCTTAGGAGATTCTATCTGAATCTCTGATCAAAATGCATAAGGTCAAGGGGAATAACTATTTTGGACTCAGGATAAAGGAATCTCAGAGAGAATGTGAATGGTTGTAGAGGGAACATTCAGTATAAAATGGATGATCAGTATAGACTGACTAAGCTTCAGGACACACAACTCAGGGCTTGTCACCCTGTTAGTGCAATAAGTGGTATCAGTCAGAATACAAATCTGACTGACTGGTATGTTTCCTGATTTTTATCTAGTCATCTGACCTTGCGTGCATTATCCTTATATTGTTTGCTGTATTGTCAAATCAATTTAATTTGTCAAATGATCCCAGCCATTCGTTTTAATATTCGGTTATTATTTAATACAATTTATTTGAATTAAATACGGACATGATTTAATGAACATTTAATGTACTGTGGGCGGGAACAGTTTTCGATAAAGTTTGACCAATTACTTTTGAAAAACCGAAGAGTCTACATACTTTTTGAGTTTTGATCTTAATCGTTGAATCCCATAAGTCATTACTTTCTGAGCCATCCGATCCAAACCGAATTTTTGTATAAATATGGGAAGATTGTGCTATTAAAACTTTTATGCACCCAATATTTTCCTAACATATTTTCTCTAAAACCCGATTCTCTTCAAATCTTCAAACTTATTTTCATGGCTTCTCCATCTGCAGATTCTTTCTTTGGAAATCTTTTCCCCTTAAGAAATGAAATTCATTATGAACCCTATGGGGATTTTTCTTCTAATCACCCGGATATTTTGCATGTGCGAGAATTATACAAAAATGCAGGTCTTCTGCAATTCATAACAGCCAGACCACAGAGACTCCACTCGAGACTTGTTGCTGCCTTCTACCTGAAGATGGCGCAGAACAAGGACTCCCAGGAGTGGGAGACATGTATACCCCTTTCTTCATGTGTGAAGGGGAAGGATGGCGAGGAAGAGATGACCAGGAGATGGGTCACTCTCAACCTCAGGCAGAAGATCAGAGAGGTTCTGAATCTTCCTCATACAGGACGAAGCCCAGTGGACTATGGGTTTGGAAACGAGAAGGACTATCTCCAGTCCCTTTGCGATGGGGCTGTGGTTCTGAAATCTGGTCTGAACAAATCTGTCCTGAGAATAGAGAATAGACACTTCTTTGATCTGACAAGTCAAGGAGTGATGGGGATTGCCAGAGGATTGGAGCAGATCTCCAGGCTAAAACTGTACACAATGATGGCCATCTCAGACGCCTCAATTCATAATTTTGATTGGGAGGAATACTTTCTCCAATTGCTGGTGGCTGAGACCAACAAAATAAAGTATTCGCCTGAGGGTCAGGCTACGTTCGAGGCCAAGATGCATTTTGGCACCAAAATCTCACTGATTTTGGAGACCCTGGACCTCGGGGAAGTAGATCAGGCCCAGTCCCTCGAGCTTCCACCCAAAACTGACCTCTTCAGAGCTTATTCCAGTGATGCTGGCACCAGAAGAAGAAGGCCCAGGCGAGCATGACTGAAAGAGTCAAGGCTCAGGCAGGCAAGTCTTCAGAGTCCGATACAGCAAAGCCTGCGGAGGATAAATCTAAACCCTCAAGACCCAAGCAACAAAAACTGAAATTTCTTTATTCAAGGTCAGCTGAGCGAGAGAAAAAGCTTGTGGAAGAGCGAGAGAAAAAGCTTGTGGAAGAGAGAGATGCTGAAGAAGCTGTTCAGCATGCAACTCCGGAGAGGGAACCAGCACAGGCCGCGCTTGAAATTGCTCCCATTACGTCTGTTCCGGATATTGCATCACCTGATCCTGATCAACTGACTCTCAACATTGCCGCAACCTATCAGAGTGTCAAGAAGGATGAGGGGGAACCTGCTCAGGAAGGAGGAGATGAGCAGGAGGCTACAGAACCAGTTCAGGCAGAAGCCCCATGGCCGTTCCCTGCGCCTGATATGAATGACCTATCAGATTTTGAGATTGTAGCAAGGGGAGATGTAGCTGAAATGGTGGAGAGAAGGTTTCCTGACCTCTCTGAAGCTCAGAAGGAGGTAGTGGTGCAACTCCGCACTTTTGCCATGATCAGAAACGCTACATGGTCTGAGCTCAGTCAGCTAGGAGAGTCCAGAGGATGGGACTGCATTGCAGAGTTAGAAGCCGCCCTCTTTGATCATTTTGGTGTGAACTCTCTACATCAATTGATTAAGATGGTGGATTTTATCAAAACAGTCCGCCGAACTTATCCTGAGCCTGAGATTCAGAAAGCTGAGGGAGAGTAGGTAGGGGAGAAGAAAACTGAGTTGGAGGTTGTGGAGATTGCTGATGATGATCAGCAAGGTGGCACTGAGGGAGTCAGTGCACCGGCCGATGAAGCAATCCTGGGACCCGGGATTGCGGAGGCTTCAGGAGAGGGTCCACCAGGCATGGTCCGAGTCAGAGGAAATAGACCTCACCCGAATCTCTATATCTTCAGAATTCCTCACGAGCTCTTGGCAATCTGCACAGGAGGGTGATTCTCGTTGAGCGAAAAGCAAGTAGGGTTGGTACAAATTCTGAGACTCTGAACAAGAAAGTGAACAACCTGGACTGTAACCTAAATGATATGGCCACTGATATGCATGCTGTAATTGATCTTCTTGGACAAGTCAGAACACAACATTCAGTGGATCTTACTGCTATCTCCGAGCAAGCTAAAAGTGTCATACAAAGCTGCAATCAGATGGTCTCAGATGTACAGACTCAGCAGGAGACTAAGCTTGCCACTTTTCTTGATCAACAATTGTCTGAAAAAGTTGATCAGCTGGTTGATGAAGAGTTTGCCAAACTGAAAGCTGAACTGAAAGAGGAACTGCTGAATGAAATGTCTGAACAGGAGAAGGATGCAATTGACACTGCCCTGAACAATTGGATGATGAGGTTTGAAGGACGGCTAAAAGCTGAGCACAATTCAGCCGTCGACAACCTAAGTGTTGGCCTGAGAGGGATGGCCAGGCAGATTGGACAATTGCAGGGAAAACAGACTGAGATGGATGGTCAGTTTACACTATTGGCGGAGTCAGTGGATGAAGTTGTCAAACGGATAAATGTCGATGATGCCAAAAAGGGGGAAGAAGGGAAGAAGCAGATTGCCATTACTGGTAAAGCAAAGAAGAAAAACTTCCCCCCTGAACTGATAGCGGCAGAAAGAAAGAGGACAAGGTCCGTCGCTGCCATCGAAGCTGCTGAAGGTTCAGAGCCGAAAAGATTGAGGTCGTCTGAGGACCCCGCTCTGGAGCCTTTGTATAAAGAAATGGAGGAGCAAATGCAAACTGGGCTGACCACTCAGAAGAAAATGGTGATGACTGAAGCTGAAAAGATAGCAAAGATTAAGGATTTCGCTCCTCAGTAAGATCCAGCGCTTGAAAGAGTCCAATGAGTATCTGACTTCGCAGGTTCAGAAGAAAAAGTCTGTGACTTCTGGATCTCGGATGAAGACTCAGAGGAATTTGGTGGTCAGTTCAGATCAAAGCCCTCCTCTGAAGTTTGTGGAAGACTTCATTCCGATAGAGCTGTTGGAGGTGTGGATTTCGATCCGGAATAGGTGGGCCTACCTATTCTATGTGGTGGGGCTATGGGACGATCTAACTAAAGAAAAAGACGTCATACTCCATCACTGGATGGCACAGGAGCATCCTGATCTCTGGGCTGATATCATCAGACATGCTGACATTGAAGGTGTCGAGATCGCTCCTCCGAAATTCATCAAGTACCCTCCTCCACTCTTTAGGAACTCCAAGCAACTGGACTGGAAAGCAATATCTGAAGAAGTCGTCCGGGTAGGACGAGCTGCCGGGGCCATTGCTGATCGGAACAGGATGAAGCAGGTCCTGAACCGGGTATTGGAGATGTACGAGATTCCACTGACTGCTTGGAATAAGGATGAAGACTAGATCAGGAGCTAGTTGTTCAGAAATTTTGTAATAGCTTCAGGATACTTGTATTTTCTTATCAATCAATGAAGTTATTTATTTTTCCTGAGTACAACTTCTTGTTGACTCCTGAATCTACTTTTCTGAATCCTTATCAGGAACTGTACTAACCCATTCCTTGTTTTCATCTTATAGACTTACCTAGTTTGTCAGATGGTACTGAGTTGTTCTCACTGACTAAGTCAGTTGATTGTATAGATGAATAGGAATTAGCTTAAGGGTTTTGGCATCATCAAAAAGGGGGAAATTGTTGGGACAATCTGAGTGTTTTGATTAGATCCCAAAACCCCTGATGAATTTGCCTAAGTATAGTTGTTCAAGATAAAATAATTCAGGAGAGTTAGGTTAGTAATTCAGTACAGGAGGACCATGCTGAAGACTGAAGAATATTGTAGTCGACCCAATTTACTAGAGTCCGATGTGCAATCCATCCTGAAGAAGTCAGAGTCAGTTCTGCTAAAGACTGTCTGTACTGAAGCTGAAGAACGAAGCCTGCTGATCCATCCTGAAAGACTATCCTGAAGTAATATTGGCTGATGCTTCTACTGAGTACACTAAGCATACTCAGGACAGAACTTAGTCAGTGAAGAGTAAGTGTTACCTATCAGGTTGTTCTGAATGCACTTAAGACCTGACTTAGGCCTTGGTTCAGTTTACCTGAATCGTGTAAGTCCAAAGCAAAAAGGTTACACATACTGAGCTGAATAACCCATCAGGCTGTGCTGAATGCACATAGGACCTGACTCAGGCCGTGGTTCAGATCACCTGAATCATGTAAGTCCAAAGCAAAAGGTTATTTATGCTATGGGACAAGAGACAAAGAGAATGTCAGTAAGACTCCATTAAGACACACGTTCAGATTGAGTTATTAACAAGAGACTCAGAGTATTGAATGTACGAGGAAGGACAAGTGTCTGAAAGTCAACTAGCCGTTAGAGCAGAGAGCCAATGATCTTTCAACACGTATGTACGGAGTCCACGCAGCATTTAATGCGGCATTTAATGCGTCTCAAAAGTAGCAGGTGATGTGACAACTTGCCAGAATAAGCATGGCGGGTAGGTCAAACAGTATTTCTAGCCTGCAATCTACCTAAAATAGGAAAGATTTGATTTGATCTCCTCCAATGGATCTCTTTTGAATCTTACCTATAAATATGGAGAGCCTTGCACCCATTCAAGGCTAACGGGAAATTTCCAAGAGAAAATTCTCAAGAATCCAAACATTCAAAGCATACTATAAACAACACTCTGCAATTAAATTTCCCTAGTGTTGTAGTAGGATTCACTCTGTATTTGCTTAGATCGATAGATCAATTATTTAGCATTGCTTTGTATTGCTAGAGCTATCTTAGTTGGAAACCAGAATACCAAACCACTCAAGGTGTGAGATTGGTTGGTTAGAAGGACTGGGACATGTAAAACGCCCAGGGATCAGTTCCTAAGAGAGGAAGTTGGCTACTCGTGTCCCTTGGCACGTAAAACCCAAGTACCTCTCCTCAGGGTTTTGAGGATAGCTTCCTGTTAAATCAGGTCGTGGACGTAGGATTTGGTTATCTCCGAACCACGTTAAAAAGTCCCCTGTGTGCTGATTTACTATTTTGTTCAGGATCATAACTGTCATCATAATAAACTGAACATTCTGCATCGTTTTTCTATTCAGGACTGAATCAATCATCCTGAATCTTAACACTGTGCACTCAGCCTTAACCACCAGTTTACTAAGCAAACTCAGAGAAAATGTTTTCAGAAACTAAAACGAGTAGAATCTAAGGGCTCACTTTCCGCACTCACTCTGGCTCACTGAGATAGTGGTCCAACTAACTAGCTTCCGAGCTGTCAGTAGGTTTGTTATCTCTACTGAGCTTCCAAGCATTTTACTCACACTCAGCTTATCTGACTCGTTACTGAACTGTCCCTGCTGCCCCTGTGGACCTTCAGCATACTGGGTACTTCAGGAAATCCTGACTGAGAGTGTGTAGAGCATTTTTTTTAGTCTTTCAGAAAAATCTGACATCAGTGTATTCCCCCCCCATACACTGATTATACTCGTTTCGGGACCAACAGAGGGTAAAATTTCTTAAGAAATTGGGAACTCAACTCCTCCAAAGTGGCAGCTTTAGGATTCATAGCTCTTATCCATGCTTTAGCTCTCCCGGTCATTGTGAAATTGAAGAAACAGTCTCACTATCCGACATTCCTTTGTACTTAATCGTGTCACATATCTCCATGAAGTTATTAAGGTGAGCATTTGGGTCTTCTCGATCACTCGATCCTTCGAATGGAGACTACTTTAACAACTTCAAAAGATTCGTACTAAGCTCAAACTTTTTAGCATCAATTGGAGGTCTTTCTATTCCATCATATTACTCATTAACTCTAGGCTCAAAGTAATCTCGCAGCAATGGTTCATGGTTTTGAGGTGGATTTACAATTTGTGGTCTTCGGTGTTGAGGTGGTAGTGGATATGGATAGTATGGGTAATTATGCGGTGGTGATGGGTAGTATGGTTGGTTAATTAGGTAATTTGGATAGTTAGGATATTGAGGTGGGTAGTAAGGTTGATTTGGCGGTGGATAAGGTGGGTATTGGTGTGGTATAGGTTGTGGTTGGAGTGGAACCTCTCTTTGAGCAAAATTCTCTTCTCCTTGATGTACTTGTCCTCTCAAAGGCTCTTCTTCTCTTATCTCATCTCGAGCTTCATTCATATTATTCTCCATGTTGATTTGATTCAAACGAGCTTCTCTTCTTCTTCTTCTTAGGCTATTCTCAAGATCCGAGTCTAAGCGTAGAAGATCTCCCCCTTGACTTCTTGTGTGCATACACCTAGAAAGAATCAAGTATCAAAACTTCTCACACCAAAAATAGTAAAAGAAATCGAAAAATAAGAATAAAAATCAAGCAACCAAACAAATAAGCCGTCTTCCCGGTACCGGCGCCAAAAACTTATTTGCCTATTCGGTGTTTACGTGCAAGTGTACACGATCGTTATTGTAATGGCAAGCTTAACCAAGTTTATATCAAACACAGGGAGAGGGGGATTTGTAAGGTAAGACTATTGTTCTTAATTCGAAAACACAAAGCAAGTAAAGGGGATATGGTATCTATGTCTATGAGTGCGTCAAACTTATAAACTACCTATCACATTGGGTTGCAAAGTGAGCGAGTGTGAGAGATATGTGCTAGTGTACTATCCTATGTTTCATATGGTGAGGTATCACTTTATCATGCTATGAAGTTGTGTACAATCAATTGGTAAGTCACTCTAACATGCAAGAGATCTCCCTAATAACACATTAAAGCCTCTAATTGGTCTTCCTATTCACTAAGGATAGCTCTCACTATCTTAGGAATTTAATTAAACACTTAGCATGCATTTGGCCTAATACAAGAAGATTTAGGAAAATAGACCAATTCTCATTGAGACTACCTCCTAATGGCCCTTATGATCAACTACACATGCAAGGCATTCATACAATCCATCAATGTAGAGAATTGATCATACAATAATTCATAGCAATAAAAAAATCAACATAATCACCACACAACTCCATAGGAATCATACACCAACACATGAAGGAATTAGCCCATGGCTAATTTGGTAAACAAAAGAGAAATTGAAGTAACTACAATCATCATTATGCAGGAATTACAAAGAGTATACAAGAGAGTACCTATTACAATTGGAATTGAAAAGATACAAGATTACCTCTAGAAGCTAGAAAATGATCCGACGATAGAAATTGAAAATCAAACGGTAGAAATGTAGCTTGAGCTAGCTAAGAATGCTGGAGAAAACGGATTGAAGATCCGTACGGTAGATCGAAAGTAATCGAAGAAATCGTAAATGGAAATCTAAGAACACCCAATTGGAAACTACCTCTAACTTCTCCTAATCTAGAGAGAGAATATGAATCTAAGAAAATGATAAAAGTCCCTTTGAAAATCTGAGATGGAAGTATATATAGTGCCCTTGGATCATTGACTAAGATGCCAATCATTAAATCCACGAAAATACGAAAATAGACCTGAAAATCCGAGTAATTTGAACGTGTGTCGCCCAAGAGCTGCCAGTGTGTCGACCACTTAGTCGAGCCCTTGCTCGAGCCTTGGCGTTTTTATCGCGCAATAGCTTGTGGAGTGTCGACCAAGCTTGGTCGAGCCCTGGGTCGAGCCGAACGCGTCTTTCCAGCGGTCTGGTCGAGCCAAGTGTGTCTTCTGACGAAGGGGGTTGTGTCGACCGGGGTCTTAGTGGGGGTCGATGCGCGACTTCCTCATTTTTGTCATATCTTGAGCTCTAGAACTCCAATCGACTCGATTCTTCTTTCTTTGTGACCCTCTCTTCAAGCTCTTGAACATGAAATATTAATTTCTCCATTTTGCTCAACTCCAGAATTTCGGACGTTTCTCGATTTTGCTTGTTTCTTCCTCATTTTGCTCGTTTTCACCTACAAGCACAACTTTCTAGCCAAAAAGGGTTAAATACACAAAGTATCGCATTTTAGGGTCAAATATGAACATAATGTCACCAAAAGCATATAGAAATGAGTGCTAAAATATGCAATTATGACCCTAATCAGCCAGCCGGTTTGTCCTTCTCCTCTGAGGATTAGGACGCTCCTGATGGGCTCTGTGCCCTGTCTGAGGCCTCTGGACCTCAGTATTCCTTGGCCTATCCTGAGGCCTCCCCTGACCAGAGTTCATCCCACCCTGAGCATTTCTAGGCTGAGCCTGAGAAGTACTTGGGGCAGAATTCTTTCCAGCCTAAGGATTCCTAGGCTGAGCCTTGGAGTTTCCTTGGTCTGTCTTCCTCGACTCAGGATGAGGAGCTTTGGCCTTTCCCTTAGGTTTTGGCCTTGGTTCCTCAGTCCTTTGCCTGACAGGTTCAGCAGGCATTTTCTCCTTCCCTTTGCCTTTTTCCTGACGAGCAACACTAGGGCCCTTGTCGTCAGTTTGGGCAGAGATAAACTTTTTCTGAGAGTTTCTCCCTGAAGCACCTCTCTTCTTCTTGCCCTTTGGGTCTTTAGAGGCATCATAGCCTAACACAGCTTTGGCACCATCGGTCAGCTGAGAGAAATTGGTTAACTCATCAACCACTTGGGATGATGTGTGTAACTTCTTCAGCTTTTCCTCAAGATGCCCATTTTCTTTCTTCAGGGCCTCAAGCTCAGTGGGGCATTGAAGCACCAGTTCCTCATGAGCTTTCTCTTTTGAGATCAGTTCAAGATCCCAAGCAGTTTGCTCAGCACAAAGGCAAGCTTGCCACTCAGATTCGAACATCTCTCTCAGAGCAAGTCGCTCAATCATCAATTGTTCCTGAACAAGGAACATATCAGTGTCACGAGTCTCAATCAGTGAGCTGATTACACCGTTCAGTCTTTCAACTGCCAGTGGAGTTTCATCATGCTTATTCCGAGCATGAAGCAACTCTTCCTAAAGATTTACTAGTCTGAGGGCTTCCTCAGTATCTCTCAATCTGAGAGACTCAGTTAACCGATCATTCTCCCCACTCAGTTGTGCATTCACATTCACTGTGTGAATATCAGTCTTCTGCAGCCTCGAGAAGTCAACCATCAATTTCTCTAAAGCGAGCTGAAGGTCGAGCTCTCTTGCTGAGTCTGAGCTAAGCTCAGGTGCGTGATCAGGAGAAGAGGCAGAAAAACATACCTCATCATCTGCCATGAGACAGATATCATCATACTCTTCGTCGGAGAAGAGTTCAGGGGATCAGCGTCCTGGGCCATCTGAATCTGAGGAATCCTCAGCAACTAGGGCTCTCCGATCTGATGCCCTGAGTTCTCTGTTTGCTCTCTGATCTTCTCTCTCACGAGGACTGAGCTCCGGACAATCATACAGATAATGTCCGGTCTTGTGGCAGTGGTAACACTGATCTACATCAGAAACACCCTTTTTGTCAGTGTACCTTTTATCAGATGACTCCCTCCGGCTCCCTGATGATCTTTCAGGCTTGGAGCTGCATCTTCTGGGATCAGCATCATCTCTCCTCTTGGAGCTTTTCTCATCTCTGCGCCGCTCAGGCTCCTCTCTTTCTCTCCTGGAATCTGAACTCCTCCTCTCTTCCCTCCGGGGGCTCGATCTCCTGGGGCTGGAATACCTGCGGTCACGGGAGTTAGTATAAAACTTCTTATACCTGCCGAAACGAGAGTTCAGCTTCTCGAATCTCCGCGCCATCAGGCTGTACTCCAGGGCTAGCTCATCCTTGCTCATATCTCTGAGTGATTTCGAGCCAGATCTAGCCTCAGGCTCAGGAGTAGCTTTAAGAGCCACGCTCTTTTCCTTCTCAGGTGTCTTCTCCTCACTTACGTCCTCACTGGCAACACCCTTCGTCTTCCTCTTATCAAGGTCGAATTCCAGAGCCTTTAACTCTGAGAAGAGGTGAGAGTAAGGAACATTTGAGAGATCCTGAGTGTTGTTTAACAAGATCACTCCTGTGTCCCATCTTTCAGGGAGACAGTTTAGGATTTTAGACGACACCTCCCTCTTGGGAAAGTCCTTCCCAAGGGTTGCTAGCTCGTTCATCATCTTAATGAACCGAGCTTCCATCTGATCGATGGTCTCTCCTTACAATATCCGAAACGCCTCAAACTTCCTGATGGCAAGATCATGCTTTTTCTCCTTGATCTTCTCTAAGCCCTCGCTTATCTCCTTCAGGGCCTCCCAGATCTCCTTTGCAGTCTTAAGGTGCATGAGCCTGACCGAGTTCTCGTAAGAAACAGTGTGGAGTATAATGTTCTTCGCAACATTATCCAGTCCGATTTGCTTAATCGGGTCAGATGTAAGCGCGGACCTCTCCACTGGCTCCTGACCAGCTGCGGGAACTGGGACTCCTCCATGCACAGGCCACGTCCGAGCTCGATCAGTCATGAACTCAATAGGACCATTTTCGATCACCTTGTACATCTGATCATGGATGGAGTAGAGATGTGCCAGAACCATGAATTTCCAATAATCATAATTGTCAACAGAGAACTCAGGAAGACTGCCCTCAAGGCGCTTAGAACCGGATGCCATGATATGCAAGTTTTCAGAAACAGATCTGTTCAGTTGACCACCAAAAGTTTCTCCTAAAAAAATTTTGGTAAACAAAGTCTGTGGTCTTTTGAACCACTGCTCTGATACCACTTGTTGGTCCCGAAATGAGTATAATCAGTGTATGGGGGGGAATACACTGATATCAGATTTTTCTGAATACTCAGAAAAATGCTCTAACACGCTCAGTCAGGAAGATCCTGAATTACTCAGCAAAACTGATAGTCCGCAGGGGCAGCAGGGACAAGTCAGTAATGGAGTCGGATAGGCTGAGTGTGAGTAATGTGCTCAGAAGCTCAGTGGAGATAACAAACCTATTGACTGCTCGGAAGCAAGTCAGTTGGACTACTATCTCAGTAAGATAGAGTACGTGCGGAATGTGAGCCCTTAGAATTTACTCGTTTTAGTTTCTGAAAACATTTTCTCTGACTTTGCTTAGTAATTGTGGTTAAGGCTGGTGCACAGTTTTACTGATCAGGATGAAGAGTCAGTCCTGTTAGTTTTCAAAATAATGCAAGATGCTCAGTTTAATATGATGACAATTATGATCTTGAACAATAATGTAAATCAGCACACAAGGGTCTTTTTAACGTGGTTCGGAGATAACCAACTCCTACGTCCACGACCTGATTTAACAGGAAGCTACCCTCAAAATCTTGAGGATAGGTACTTGGTTTTTACGTGCCAAGGGACACGAATAGCTAACTTCCTCTCTTAGGAACTGACCCCTGGGCGTTTTACAAGTCACAGTCCTTCTAACCAACCAATCTCACACCCTAAGTGGTTTGGTATTCTTGGTTTCCAACTAAGGATAGCCCTAGCAATACAAAGTAGTGCTAAAGGTTAGAGCTATCAAACTAAGCAAATACGGAGTGAATCCTACTACAACAATAGGGAAATTTAATTGCAGAGTGTTGTTCAAAGTATGCTTTGAGTGCTTGGATTCTTGAGAGCTTTCGCTAGGAAATTTCCCGTTAGCCTTGAATGGGTGCAAGGCTCTCTGTATTTATAGGTAAGATTTGAAAATGATCCGTTGGAGGATATCTTTACAAATCTTTCCTATTTAGAGTGGTTGCAGGCTAGATGTACTTGTTGACCTTTTTCCCATGCTTAAACTGGAAAATTCTGTCCTGCCGCCTGCAACACTGAGACGCATTAACTGCTGCGCAGACTCCGTACATACGTGTCAGAAGACGATTGGCTCTCCGTACAAATGGCTAGTTGTTCGTCTGACACTTGTCCTTCTTCGTTCATTCAAAGCTCCGAGTTTCTTGTCATTTACTCAGCATGAATGTTTGTCTTTATTGGAGTCCACTGGCATTCTCTTTGTCTCTCAGGTGTTAACATAAATGTCAATTTTCCCATAGCATAAATAACCTTTTTGCTTTGGACTTACATGAGTCATATAAACTGACCCAAGGCCTAAGTCAGGTCTTACGAGCATTTAGCTCAGCCTGATAGGTTATTCAGGCCAGTGAGTGTAACCTTTTTGCTTTGAACTTACATGAGTCAAATAAACTGACTCAAGGCATAAGTCAGGTCTTGCAAGCATTTAGCTCAGCCTGATAGGTTACGCTACTCTTCACTGACTAAGTTCTGTCCTGAGTATGCTTAGTGTACTCAGTAGAAACATCAGTCAGTGGTACTCCGGATTGTCTTCAGGATGGATCTTCAAGCTTCAGTCTTCATCTTCAATTCGTACAATCTTCAACGAGACTGACTCTGACCTTCTTCAGGGTAAGATACATTTCAGACTTCAGGTAATTGGGTCGACTCCAATATTCTTCAGTCTTCAACACGTTCCCCCTGAACTGAATCCCTAACCTGACTATCCTGATCTAGACAATCCTGACTAACTGTACTTAGGTAAATTCATCAGAGGTTTTGGTATCTAATCAAAACACTCAGATTGTCCCAACAGTGTCTAATCATGCTTGTGCCTAACTCGTGTCTCACCCACATATCTAAATCAAACCCTCACTTAAATAAGACATCACTAAAATAGACTATCATGCACGTGATAAAAAAATGTATAACTAACACAATATAATAAGACACACAACTATGTGATAGACTAACCATGCATGTAAAATATTATTCGTAATATTGTCGTAACATTCTCGTGGTTTGGAAAAAGACTCGACGACTTAACTAAGTAAAAAAAGCAGAGAATTTCGTAAATTATCTTCAAAACGATAGCATAAGAAAATACTTAATAAACTTCTTATAGAGGACTTAAGACATTTTCTATTATTTAGATGAAGTCGACCCAGTCAGTCACACGAACTCCTCACCGCCAACGTTTTCTGAAATAGTTAAATTAGCATCATGAGTCTTCTCCCGGAGGAGAAGCCCAGTGGGATAACATATAATGTAGAATGCATTAAAGACACATAGTCCGTAGACCTGTCTTGATTCACACACAGTATAGCCCGTCGACTAGCCAAAATTCACACAGAGTATAGTCCGTAGACTTGCATAATTCACACAGAGCATAATCCGAAGATCTGTCTGCTCGTACACACACAAATTATTCTAATTAATGCATAATGAATTAGAGGTTACCCACTTTTCAGTCTGACAATGTGAGGTAGCTTCCTGAGAGTCCAGCTGTCGCGCACTGCACTCGACAAATTGACTGACTGGTTAATCTTTTAATCGTTAAATCATATAATTGTAGAATATAACTCGTTCAACACTTTTAATATCTTATTATAAATGTACACTTCATACATATGTGTGATTAATAATATGATAATATGGTCTAAATATTTATACTAACTTAATTACACTTAGGGAAAATACTAATTGTCAAACATTAATCAAAGCTCACACATAAAAGGCATGTTGCGTCATAACATTAAATTAAATAAGTCTACCTTGTTAAATTTTAGGTACTCATAAATCATTAACAAAGTGATCAAATACAACATATCACTAACTCATCTTCTAAGTCAAATTCCCTAAAAGACACATTGTAGTAGATAATTCATTATAAAATATACACATGTTAGAATTAGATAAAATTTATACAGTAGGTTATTCACTCTAATATTTACATACTGTAAAAATTTTATTTAAACTATCTTGTGGATCTTTTCTTGGGATTTTCACAAGTTCGTTGAAAAATGAGTTATTAATAGGGTCTATGTCATATCATTTTCCAAAATTTAGTAAATATTGAATATTACTTAGAAAAATGTAAAATAAATTTTTAAATGATTTCAAGAGTCAGTATTAACATATTTCAAAATCTCACGTTTTAATCTTATCTATTTTAATTTCTACGATTTTTCTAATAGAGTACAAAAATATTTTACATTTATTGCAAGAATACTATTTACTTAAAAAATCAAAACAAATCAAATATAACTTCAAATGCATCCAAATAAAATTCCTATGAAAACTATAACATAGGGGAACAACATAGTTGAAAATCAACCACAAATACAAAGCCATCTATTTACAGAAATTTTTGTAATCATCAACAAAAACAGGGACGTTTTTCTTCACCGTAGCACCTCAAAGGAAAAATCATATAAATTCGAAAATAACTTCAAAAATTCTGAAATTTTAAATACATGTTACTAACTTATATTAGTTCAATGTGGTAAAAGTATTTTGTCAAATTCATTGAGAAAATGTCAGAAAAATTTCTGGAAAGTGACATGCAATTAAATAAGCAAATTTAATCATCAAAGTAATACACATGCAAACATAGTTGGGACACCCAACTCAATTCAATCATCTAATGCCACCAATAAGCCCTCACACAATAGAGAGTGAGGTTTACAGTAAAAAATACAAAGCAAAAGTCACATGCAATGACGAAAACAACATGCAATCAGCAAATCCACATGAAATCTCCTGTTCTAAATCAAATGGCTTCATTCTTGGCAAGTTCGTAGGAAAAAAAGAAAATTTTCATTTTAAATTCTCAATCAAGTGCTAAATAATATTTTTGGGCTTCAACACCAATATTTAATTATCATTTCATAAGAAAATATTGCAGAAAATCATGAAAATAAAAGAATAAGATATTTTGTGAAAGAACGTTAAATTTCTGTGAAAGCTGATCTTTGAAAAATAGAAGTTGGAGAAGATAGGATTTTCTCTAATCTACCTTGAAACCTCTAAATGTCGATGTAACTTTTAGTTTCAGCAGAATCAATGGCGGAGTTTTATTTTAGAGAGAGAGTGTAGAGAGAGAGAGAGTAGAGAAGAAAGAAGATGAAACATCTCCGAGAGTAAAAATGATGAAACTTCTCGATAATGTATTTATTTAAAGCTAATTTTATCTTTTAATTATAATATTAATTAGTCCCATTTTATTTAGTAACTTTCGTTTGTATGTATGTATGCATATATATATATATATAGTTGTATCATATATATAATATATATAATTGTATACACACATAAATAAACATAGATACTATATATATACTTAACTATTAATATATTTATATATATATATATATATATATATATAGCGCAACACTTGTGAAAAGATTTCTACGGTAGAAATCTTACTAAAAATAATGAAAAAGACGCCGCTACCTTAACTATGAAGATAATCCATTTCCGCGAAATTGATAACATAGTTTACAAATATCAACTTTCGGTGATTGACATGCATATAATAATGTTACCTATTTCAATTCTCATTGGTCAGGTCCAAGGTAATACTTCAATTCTCTCTTTTTTTTAGTTTTTTTTATTTTTTTATTTATTTCATCTTTTAGCATCCATTTCTATATGATTTTGATGAGATTATATTCATATTTGACCCTAATTTGGTATAAATTGTGCTATTTAGCCTTTGTTGGCAAGAAAATGTGCATTATAGGTGAAAACGAGCAAAAACGAGGAATTCCCGATTATAGGAGGCCAAAGGATGGGATCCGAGCTCATGGAGATGTTTATAATACTCAATCGGAGACCCTAGGAAGATCGAATGAGCCATGGGATCGAAAACTGATTAGGGTCATAATTGCATGTTTTAGCACTCATTTCTATATGCTTTTGGTGATATTATGTTCATATTTGACCCTATTATGCAATACTTTGTGTATTTAACCCTTTTTGGCTAGAAAGTTGTGATTGTAGGTGAAAATGACCAAAACAAGAAAGAAACGAGCAAGATCGAGAAAAGTCTGAATTCTGGAGTTGAGCAAAATGGAGAAATTAATATTCCATGTTCAAGAGGTTGAAGAGAGGGTCACAACAAAAGAAGAATCGAGTCTATCAGAGTTCTAGAGCTCAAGATATGATAAAAACGAGGAAGTCACGCATCGACCGCAACTAAGGCCTCGGTCGACAGGACCCCTTCAGCAGAGGGCAACCTCCGTGCGACCAAGCTACCTGGAAAGACAGGCATGGAGCGATTTGGCTATCGACCAGCTCGGATGGCACACAGCCAAGTCTTGCACGACAAAATGTCAACCTGTCGACCAAGCGGTCGGCAGCCCTTCAGTTCTTGGGCGACAGAAGTGCAAAACACTCGGATTTTCAGGGTTATTTTCATACTTTCGAGCGTTTTAATGAAGGGCATCTTAGTCAATGATCCAAGGGCACTATATATACTTCCATCTCATATTTGCAAATGGACTTTTATCATTTTCTTAGATTCATATTCTCTCACTAGATTAGGAGAAGTTAGAGGTAGTTTCCAATTGGGTGTTCTTAGATTTCCATTTATGATTTCTACGATTACTTTCGATCTACCGTACGGATCTTCAATTCGTCTTCTCCAACATTCTGAGCATAGCCCAAGCTACGTTTCTACCGTTCGATTTTCAATTTCTATTGTCGGATCGATTTATAGCTTCTAGAGGTAATTTTATATCTTTTCAATTCCAATTGTAATAGGTAAATTCTTGTATACTCTTTATAATTCTTGCATAATGATGATTGTAGTTACTTCAATTTCTCTTTTGTTTACCAAATTAGCCATGGGCTAATTCATTTGTGTGTTGTTGTATGACTCCTATGGAGTAGTGTGGTGTCTATGTTGATCTTATAAATACTTGAGATGTTGTATGATCAATTCTCTATTTTGATGGTTTGTATGAATGCTTATATGCATAATTGATTGTATGGGCCATTAGGATTTAGTCTCATACGAGAGTTGGGCTATTTTCCTAAACATTCTTGTTATTAGGCTATTGCATACTAAGTGTTTATTAAAATTCCTAAGATAGTGAGAATTACCTTAGAGAATTGGAAAGACAATTAGAGGCTCTTATGTGCACCTAGGGAGACCTATGCATGTTAGAGTGGCTTGCCCATTGATTGTACAATACCTTAGTGCATGAGTAAGTGATACTTCACCACATGAAACATAGGATAGTACACTAATACACTTCTCACACAAGTTGCTCACTTTGTGAATCAAGGTGATAGGTAGTTTACTTGTTTAACGCACTTGTAGACATAGATACCATATCCCCTTTACTTGCTTTGTGTTTTCGAATTCAGAACAATAATCTACCTTACAAATACCCCTCTCCCTGTGTTCGATATAAAATAAACTTGGTTAAGCTTGCCATTACAATAACGATCGTGTACACTTGCACGTAGACACCGAATAGGCAAACAAGTTTTTTACGCCATTGCCGGGGAGATGGCGAGTTTGTTTGGTTGTTTTATTTTTGTTCTTGTTTTTTATTTTGTACTATTTTAGTGTGAGAAGTTTTGATACTTGATTCTTTTTAGGTCTATGCACACAAGAAGTCAAGGGAGAGATCTTCTACCCTAAGACTCGGATCTTGAGAATAGCCTAAGAAGAAGAAGGAGAGAAGCTCGTTTGAATCAAATCAACATTGAGAATAATATGAATGAAGCTCGAGATGAGATAAGAGAAGAAGAGCCCTTGAGAGGACAAGTACATCATGGAGAAGAGAATTTTGCTCAAAGAGAGGTTCCACTCCAACCACAACCTATACCACACCAATACCCACCTTATCCACCGCCAAATCAACCTTACTATCCACCACAATATTCCAATTACCCAAATTACCCAATGAACCAACCATACTACCCACCACCACAACATAATTACCCATACTATCCACATCCACCACCACCTCAACACCAAAGACCACAAATTGTAAACCCACCTCATAACCATGAACCATTGCTGCGAGACTACTTTGAGCCGAGAGTTAATGAGCAATATGATGGAATAGAAAGACCTTCGATTGATGCTGAAAAGTTTAAGCTTAATACGAATCTTTTGAAGTTGTTAAAGGAGTCTCCATTCGAAGGATCGAGTGATCAAGAAGACCCAAATGCTCACCTTAATAACTTCATGGAGATATGTGACACGATCAAGTACAAAGGGATGTCGGATAGTGAGAAGAAGCTCCGTTTCTTCAATTTTACATTGACGGGGAGAGCTAAAGCATGGATTCGAGATATGAATCCTAAAGCTGCCACATGGGAGGAGTTGAGTTCCCAATTTCTTAAGAAATTTTACCCTCCATCAAAGATGCTAAAAGCGAGGGAAGAGATAAAGAATTTCCGACAAAAGGTGAGAGAGACCATATCTAGTGCATGGGAGAGGTACCAAACCTTGTTGTTGGCTTGTCCTCAACATGGTTTGAGGGATGAAGATATACTCTTGACATTCACAATTGGATTGCATGAAGGACGAAGACCGTTCGTCAAGTGAATGAGATCATCAAAAACATCGCTGCAAATGATGCTTTCCAAAGAGAAGCTAATAGTGGAACGGGTGATCGAGTTGCACTTCTTGAGAAAAAGATGACAAATGTGATAAATTTGTTCTATGGAGGCCAAAACCAAAACCAAGCTCCAGCTCCTATGCAAGTAAGTGTTGTCGAAAGTCTTCCTCCTCCTACTACCTCTACTCAAGAAGAAGTGAATTATATGGGTCGTCCTTAATACAACAATTCTTTTCAAAATAATCAAAGGTCATATGTTGCTCCACCTTTTAGACAACAAGGAAGTCCATATTTGAATCAAGGAAATCCTCCTTACAACCCTAATAGAAGGCATGAGAATTTTTCATACTCCAATCCTAAGGGGGCAATCCAATTGCCACCCGGGATTGATCCGAGGTCAAAGCCGCCTAACACTGAGGGTAAAGGGAGTGTGGAAGAAACCTTGGCGTTGATTTTAAATAACATGGAAGATATGAGAATGGAATTTAGAAAGATGAATGATGAGACGAACAAGAAGTTTGATGACTTGTATGCTTCACAAGGAAACCAAATCAAGAGCTTGGAATTTCAAATGGGGCAAATTGCTTCATCTTTAATCCCACAAGTGAATAAAGGTAAGTTCTCTTCTACAACCGAGATAAATTCTCGTGAACAGTGTAATTCAATATCGTGTGTGGAAGTGAAAAAGTAGGTTGTAGGGAATTCTCCTTTAAAAATGTTTCATGATGAGATGGTGGAGGAAGTATTTTGTTGTGAGCATGCGAAATTGGTAAGGAGTAATGAGTAAGGCTTGGGGGTAGAAGATAGGATGATGAAGAAAGAGAAGGAAAAGAAAGAAAATATTGAGGGATCACATAAGATAGGGGGTGTGGAAAGATAGGTGGAAGAAGGGAAAGTGAAAAAAGAGGTGAAGGTGGAAATTTCAAAAGGAATGAAAGATAAACTTGATGATCTATTGAAAAAGTTCTTTGAACTTTTCAAGAAGTTATATTCGAAGATGCTTTTTCATGAAGCTATCTAAGAAATGCCAAATTATACAAGGTTCTTGAGATATGCTTTGGCAAAGAAGAAGAAAGTAAATGAACCAGAAATGGTTAAGCTCACTCGTGAGAGTAGTGAGTTGATACTAAATCATTTACCACAAAAGCTTAGAGATCCGGGGAGTTTCACATTGAGTTGTCATGTTAAAGAGAGCAAGAAAATTAAGGCCTTGTGTGATTTGGGCGCAAGTGTGAACATGATGCCATTTTCAATTGCCAAAAAGTTGGGCTTGCAAGACTTGAAGCCAACAAAAATGAATTTGCAAATGGCCGATGGTTCAAAAGTGAGACCAAGAGGAGTTATAGAGGATGTGGTCGTTCATGTTGGTAAGTTCATCTATCCCGTTGACTTTGTTATGCTAGATATTGAGGAAGATTTTGAGAGTCCTATCATTTTTGGGAGACCTTTTCTTGCTACATCGGATGCTTTAATTAATATTAAGCGAGGAGAGGTTACTCTTGGAATGAATGGTGAGAAAGCCACTTTTTTGATCCATGGTAATTCTAAGAGTTCCCCAAAGAAGATTGAAGGAAAGGTGAACAAAGTCATACGAGATGATATGGCAAGTGAAGGAAATGAAAAAGGAAGAAAAATTGATCTCAAGACTGAGTTTAGTGTTGATGATCCTTTTGAAAAGAGGAAGAAAGTAAATGAAGACAAGGGGGTGAAACAAGTTATGAAGAAATCATATTTTTGGAAAAGGAAATTGAGTGATGAACGTCACTTAACTCTCATCGATCTTGATGTTACTTGAGCTTTTAAGAGTCGTCCGGCTAGGGGACGTTAAATCCAAGCGCTAGATGGGAGGCAACCCATCCGTATCCTTTATTTCTTTTGTTTTTAGTTTTGACTTGATTGATTTTTGTGTTGGAATGGAAGCATAAGGTTATTTGGTATTTTTGGTCATTTTTTTATGATAAGTGCTTATTGGTTTTGAGCTTATATGACTAGGAAGAGTTTGAGGAGTGAATTTTTTATATAATCTTGATGAATACTTGGTTTTTGAGTTGAGAGTTTGTGATTAATTGGTTTTTTGTGCTAACAAATTTGTAATTTACCACTTTTCCAAACTTTATTAGGATTTACAATCCGAAAAATTTTGGGAGGTGTGTTAGTGTTAAATTCCCTCAATTTGCTACCATATGTAATTCATGTTGTTGATATTCTTGTGATATTTTGAGTGTTAAGTGAAGTTGTGTAGGAAAAGTACAAGAAAAAAGGGTGAAAAATTGAAAATTTTCGAAGTGGAAATTGAAGGCCTCGGTCGACAGCACCCTGAGCCTCGGTCGGCAGCCTTCGCACGACCAAGCCCTCTAGAAAGACAACCTCCGAGTGACCAAGCTGTCGACTGGCTTGGACGACAATCCACAAGCTCTTGTGCGACAGCCTTCGCGCGACCAAGCTGTCGAGCAGCTTGGTCGACAGTCTGCAAGCTATTGGACGACAGTCGAGCTTGGAATGCGAATTTTGACTAATGTGGGTCAAACTTTGACCACAATTTCCAAGGTAAGCCCACTCACTCTTTACTCATCCTTATACACTCTTACACACACAAACACACACTTAAAACACAAGATTCTTGCATCTCTCTCTCTCAAAACTCACGAAAGAAAGCAAGAAGAAGAGAAAATTTAATTTCTCAAATTCTACACCTCCTCACTCGAATTCCTTCCATAGATGTTCTCCTCACTCTCCTCTACCTATCTCTTGCATTTTAATAAGAATTCCATGGTTGCATTGTCATAAATCTAAAATCGAATATCTAGGGTTCTTGAGCATGTAAATTGGGGATTTTTTATTTTCTTGAGTTTTCATGAAATTGATGATGCATTTATGCTACATTGTTGATGGGTAATCCATTGGGAGCCCATTTGCATGCCAATTTTGAGTATTATGAGCTTAATTGATGATTGAAATATTGGGGGTAGGCATAGTGACGGGATTTTGAGTATATTGTGCTTAAATTTGATTTCTATCATAATTTTGTGCATAATGCTATCATTTGTGAGCTATATTGATTCTAGTATGGATTTAGTAACTTAATTCATGAAGAGATGATGCTTTTAGGAGATTTACTGAGAATGGCATTAGCATAAAAGGTGAAGATGCATGTTTATCTCTTTAATCCTTTTATTGAAAACCTATCTTTTCAATCTTAGTCTTTGATGTGCTTGAGGATTGATTATTTTATATTTCATCCTATGCTTTTGTTAACATGAGGAATTTTGTAGGATGAGTAAGAAAGGAAAAGAAAAAGCTTCGAGTTCCTCCACAAATAAGAAGTGGAATGATCCCGATTTGGAGGAAGCTTGTTTTAAGAGTTGTGGAGACAAGTCGTCTAATCATCAAATCTACTTGGGAAATAAAGAAAACTGCTTCAAAATCTTTACGTATGTGTGGAATATCAAGTACTACGCGGGTAGATATTTCGACAAGAGGGTTACCACAGAATGTAATTTTGGGGATAATGTAGAAGCTTTGTTTGAAAGAATAGGTTGGAAAGGCCTACTCACCATACCTTCCTATGAGGTTAATGAAGATTTATGTATTGAGTTTTTGTGCACATTAGACATAAAAGAGATTGATGGAGTTCCGACCAAAGTTAAATTCCGGAACGACAACGTGGAATATGCTCTAACAACTGATCAAATCAACCAAATGTTTGGTTGTGAGGAGAATGTGCGAAGGCATAATTTCTATTCTTGGGAGACGTTCACCCGTGCTCAAGAGACTTGGGACTTGATAAGTAAGAATGGAGGTAGATATGTGGCTCAAAGCTCGAGGGCCTCCAACATTGCTAATCCTATCTTAGCATATGTGCACAAGATCTTAGCAAACACTGGTTTTGCTATATTGGAAGAGAGTTGAGTTAGGAGTGAGGAATTGTTTATTCTTCACTCGATGCTGACATCCAAAAAAGCGGATTTTGGGGCCTATCTACTCAAAAATCTTAGCCAACAAATCACAAGGACCAATTGTTCTTATGCAGGTATACTGACTCATATCGTTCAAAAGGTGATTCCATCAAGAAGAAGAGTGGTTTGTGAAGGAGAGCCTCTTGATTTGAAACACATGGTCAGGACAAAGATATATAAGAGGAAAGGGAACATTATTTGCTGCATTGGTACTAGTTCAAGTGACCTCTTTCCTTTACTTGATTATGATCTTTTGACGGTAACAAAGGATGAGAACTTGAAGCTCAACTCTCCTTTGCACCTGCAAGTTAAGGAGGAATTCAATAGGAGGGCATTCGAAAGACCAAGGGGTGAATCGAGCTCTCAACCTCAAGGGGAAGCACAAGAGGAAGGACATGATCCAATGCTAGAGGAGTACTACGGGCAACAGGCTTACTACAATCAAGGGGGTGGACATGTGTTTGAATAATTGACTTACGACGAATGGGGCCACGAGGTACGATCTTTGAGGATGGATGTGGACGATCTTAGGAACGACTATTCCTTCCTTTGATTGGATATGACTAGATTGACCGATCGTTATCACCGCCTCAACACTACCGTGGATTCCATCAACGATAATGTGAACACTATGTCCAACAATATGGAAGAGATCCTCGAAGCCCAACGAGCTATGATGCAGTGGCACATTGACGAGCGACATTTCACTCATCTTCGTTATCCACCTTCGTGAAGTGATGATTTCAATCTAACTTCATAAGGATTGGTAACAATGTGCTTATCCCTATATAGCATTCCGTTCCATTTTTCTAGTCTATTTGTTTGATTTGACATTGTTATGATTCTTGGGTATTTGTAGGAGTTTAATATTTTGGATGGTTTATTTCTTTGTGGTATTGATTATGATGTTTTGCTTTGCTTATTTGATGATGGTTTAGTTTTGAGCTTTATTGTGCATTGCATGATTCTTGCCTCCACTTCTTTGCCAAACTTTTTAGTCCCTTGGTCCAAAAAAGTTTGGGGGGTGTGATCGTTTCGTCATTCTCATGGCAATGCTATTTTTAGATTGATTTTTGGAAGTATTGTTATGCTTCGATGCCTATTGTATTGATGACCCCTTGTTTTGCTTGTTTATTTTTGGCCATATTGTTACTTGCTTTGAGTAGTGAATGCATGAGATATGTTTATTGTTGTGTGGATGAGTTGAAAGTCTTGATTAGTGTTGTGGAATTATTGTGTGATTCTTGTTGATCTTTGATACGTTTGATTTCATGATTCTTGAAATTTCATTGATATAAGCATATTGGTATGATATGAGTCTTGATCACCCATGACCCGTGAGTTTTGAGCCATATTTGCCCGTTTCAATCTTGAACGGATGATATTTCTTTGATGTGAGTTCCACACATGTGCATTATACTCTAGAACTTGGCTTTAGTCTTATTTGAGGCTACATTAGATAATGACTTCACATGATATGATATGAGGCATTTTTTTTTATTTATATTGAGCCACTTAGCCCTATGAGTCTACCATTGATATTAATATCCTTTACTACCCACTTTTGTGCTTATAGACTTTTCCTTTGGCTAAACCACACTTTAAGCCATTTTCCTTCCTTTTTGGAACTCTCTTGTCCTTATGATTAGTAGAGTGAAAAGAAGGAAGGAAGATTGGTGATATGATGAAGAAATTGGTGGCCAAGGTGGAAAGAAATTCTATGCATGGATTATTATGAAAAGAAGATTCAAAACGCAAGTGCTTGCAAGAAATTGAAAAAAAGGTTGACTTTTTGAAAAAATTTGGTCAAGTTTGACTCTAGTGTTGTGAGTATGTTCAAAATTTTACAAAAAGGGAAGAATGATTCTTTGAAGTGTGATTTTGAAAGAGCATGAAGAGTGCACAATTGCATGAAGAGGTGAAAGATCTATATTTTGATTCCTTCTATGCTTTACTAATCATACTTAGTCACTTTTACCACATGATCCTTCCCTACCAAAGAGCCGACACTACAACCTTTAAAAGTCCTCATTGATGTGTGATTGAATTGTCATTCCAAGTGGTGGAGAATGTAGACTTGAGCCAATCTTATGGTAGTATTTGTATAATTGTGTGATGAATGAGAGAGCCTAAACACTTGAGGGTTGAGTGAAACACTTATCTTGAAAGGATCATGACTCATTGACTTGATATTGTGCTTATTGATTTGATTTTGATAGATAATTGGATGATATTGTATTTTAGATTGACTAGATATTGAGTGATGATTCTATGGCATTGATCTTGTTCTTGATGCTTCATACATACAATTATTCCCCTATCTTATCGCTTCGTTGCTCGAGGTCGAACAACAATCTAGTTTGGGGGTATGATTAGGGTCATAATTGCATGTTTTAGCACTCATTTCTATATGCTTTTGGTGATATTATGTTCATATTTGACCCTATTATGCGATACTTTGTGTATTTAACCCTTTTTGGCTAGAAAGTTGTGATTGTAGGTGAAAACGAGCAAAACGAGGAAGAAACGAGCAAGATCGAGAAAAGTCCGAATTCTGGAGTTGAGAAAAATGGAGAAATTAATATTCAATGTTCAAGAGCTTGAATAGAGGGTCACAACGAAAGAAGAATCGAGTAGATCGGAGTTCTAGAGCTCAAGATATGACAAAAATGAGGAAGTCACACATCGAGCTCAATATTCAATGTCTACAGGACCCCTTCAGCAGAAGGCAGCCTCCGCGCGACCAAGCTACCTGGAAAGACAGGCATGGAGCGAGTTGGCTGTCGACCAGCTCGGACTGCAGACAGCCAAGTCTTGCGCGACAAAATGTCAACCTGTCGACCAAGCAGTCGGCAGCCCTTCAGTTCTTGGGCGACAGAAGTGCATAACACTCAGATTTTCAGGGCTATTTTCGTTCTTTCACGTGTTTTAATGAAGGGCATCTTAGTCAATGATCCAAGGGCACTGTATATACTTCCATCTCAGATTTGCAAAGGGACTTTTATCATTTTCTTAGATTCATATTCCCTCACTAGATTAGGAGAAGTTAAAGGTAGTTTCCAATTAGGTTTTCTTAGATTTCCATTTACAATTTCTACGATTACTTTCGATCTACCGTACGGATCTTCAATCCGTCTTCTCCAGCATTCTTAGCATAGCTCAAGCTACGTTTCTACCATTTGATTTTCAATTTCTATTGTCGGATCGATTTATAGCTTCTAGAGGTAATTTTGTATCTTTTCAATTCCAATTGTAATAGGTAAATTCTTGTATACTTTTTATAATTCCTGCATAATTAAGATTGTAGTTACTTCAATTTCTCTTTTGTTAACCAAATTAGCCATGGGGTAATTCCTTTGTGTGTTGGTGTATGACTCCTATGGAGTAGTGTGGTGTCTATGTTGATCTTATAAATGCTTGAGATGTTGTGTGATCAATTCTCTATTTTGATGGTTTGTATGAATGCTTATATGCATAATTGATTGTATGGGTCATTAGGATTTAGTCTCGTACGAGAGTTGGGCTATTTTCCTAAACATTCTTGTTATTAGGCCATTGCATACTAAGTGTTTGTTAAAATTCCTAAGATAGTGAGAATTACCTTAGAGAATTGGAAAAACAATTAAAGGCTATTATGTGCACCTAGGGAGACCTATGCATGTTAGAGTGGCTTGCCTATTGATTGTGCAATACCTCAATGCATGAGTAAGTGATACTTCACCACATGAAACATAGGATAGTACACTAATACACTTCTCACACAACTTGCTCACTTTGTGAATCAAGGTGATAGGTAGTTTACTTGTTTGACGCACTTGTAGACATTGATACCATATCCCCTTTATTTGCTTTGTGTTTTCGAATTCGGAACAATAATCTACCTTAAAAGTACCCCTCTCCCTGTGTTCGATATAAAATAAACTTGGTTAAGCTTGCCATTACAATAACGATCGTGTACACTTGCATGTAGACACCGAATAGGCAAACAAAAATATAAAAGTTGAAAATCAGACGTCGAGAATACACTATGCTCGAGTGCCCCATAGCTCATGATCGAGCATAGTGATGAAGCCGATTGAGCAGAATTCACCTGGACGAGTTGATGAACCTGCGCTCGACCACAAGGGTAGAGCCGCTCGGCCTTACCGTTCGAGCGCCAGCAAGGGTGTGGCCGAGCGGCCTTACAATTCAAATGCTGATTTCCACCATTTTCGAGGGCATTCTCATCTTTTCGTGCGTTTAATGAAGGGTAAATTGGACCAAGCATTGTGGGCACTTGATTAGGGTCATAATTGCATGTTTTTGCATACATTTCTACATGGTTTTGATGTGCTTATGTTCATATTTTACCCTAAAATGATATACTTTGTGTATTTAACCTTTTTTAGCTAGAAAGTTGTGTTTTGTATTGAAAATGAGCAAAATCGGCAAGAGACGAGCAAGTTCGTAAAAGTCCAAAAATTGTGAGTTGATCCAATGGAGGAAAATGATATACCATGTCGAAGAGTTCGAAGAGAAGGTCGCAACGAAAAAAGAATCGAGTCAATCGGAGCTCTAGAACTCAAGATATGAAGAAAATAAGAAGTCGAGGATCGATCGGACGAGTCGAAGCCGGGCTCGTGCGCAACTAAGCCTGGGCTCGTGCGGCCACAAGCCCGGACTCATATGAAGGATCTCTGGTTCGGGCGAGGTTGGCTTGCACGAATGCTTGCTCGAGCCAGACTCGTGTGGCCACAGGCTTTCATTCGTGTGGATGCTCGGGCAGGCACAATTTCGAAGGTTGTTTCATCTTTTCACGCGTTTAATGAAGGGCATTTTGGACTAAACATTTTGGGCATTATAAATACTCCAAGGATCAGATTCTCAAGGCATCTAGTTCATAATCGTAGTTAGATTCTTAGATTAGGGAGAGAGAGAGGTAGTTACTAGTTGGGTTCTTAAGATTTCTTCTCACGATTTCTTAGATAACTTTTGATCTACCGCTTAGATCGATGATCCGTTTATTCCTGCATTCTCATCTTAGCTAGAGCTACATTTCTACCGATTGAATTTCATTTTCCATTGCCGGATTGTTAGATAGCATTTTAGAGGTAAATTGTATCTTTCCAATTTCATTGTAATAGGTAATTCTCTTTACATTTCTTGCATAATGATGATTGTTTCTAGCTTAATTGTTCTTATGTTTACCAAATTAGCCATGGGCTAATTCCTTTATGTGTTGGTGTATGATTCCTATGGAGTAATGTGGTGATTGTGTTGACCTTTTGAATGCTATGAGTTGTTGTATGGTCAATTCTCTATATTGATGGATTGTATGAATGCTTTGCATGTGTAGTTGATCATAAGGGCCATTAGGGAGTTAGTCTCATATGAGAGTAGAGCTATTTTCCTAAATCTTCTTGTACTAGGCCTGTAACGCCCAACTTAAATAAATTCACTTTATGAGGTTTTAAGTCTA
>JAPKLY010000351.1:206157-220260 GCA_026898435.1 Prunella vulgaris | reverse complement strand
TAATATTAAGAATATTTAGTCTATAGAATTTAGTATAATTTTTTTTTTTACTTATTTATAGAGATACATTCATGATTAGAATATTAAAATAATTCAAATATGCTATATTAAATTTTGTAACCTAGTAATTATGAAGAATTTATTTACTGTAGTGAACATTTTTCATATAAAATATTTAAGGTTTAATTTCTATTAGTATCATAAATATATAAAAATTCTTATTATGTACCCTTTTTTGTAGTAGATTATTTCTAATAATTAGTTCATACCTAATTTATTTCTTTTTTTTTCTTACTTGTTTGCGTCGAGTGAGTCGCAATCGAGCTCGGTCTCCTCAGTAAGCCTGCATCCTGCTAAACTTTTAAAGTTCATAGAAATTATTAGTTCTTCAATTTAGTAAAATAAAATTTCCGAACTAACAAATATTTTGTTTTAAAATTTAACGTTAAAAAATTAATTAAATTATTTAAATATATACAATATAATATATTTAAAAATGGGGTGTTACATATAATACCTAAAAAATAATTTATAAAATTCAAAGAACAATTTTTGGGTGAGTTTCAAAATCTAAGGTTTGAAATTTGGATCTTCTGTTTTGCTTAATTTTCCCATGAATTATTTGGATCTTCTTTTTAGTTTAATTATTTACTTTTTCTTGGGGTATTGTGAGTTTGTCTTGGGGTATTATAAATTATTTTTGGGGTATTGTGACTTGTTCTTGGGGTATTTACTTATATTTGTTCTTGAGGTATTGTAATTTGTTCTTCGGATATTGAGAATTGTTCTTCAAGTATTAAAAATTGTTCTTGGGGTATTATAAATTATTCTTAGGGTATTTACTTATATTTGTACTTGGGGTATTGTGATTTATTCTTCAGGTATTGTTATTTGTTCTTCGGGTATTGAGAATTGCTTTTGGGTATTTACTTAGACTTGTTCTTAGGGTATTATAAGTTGGTATTGGGGTATTTACTTACACTTATTCTTGGGGTATTGTGACTTGTTTTTGGAGTATTATAAATTATTCATGGGGTATTGTATGTTGTTATTGGGGAATTTTTGTATATAGTTGTTCTTGGGTTATTATGAATTGTTCTTGGGGTATCATAATTTGTTTTTGGGGTATAATAATTTGTTCTTTGAATGTTATAAATTTATAAAATCCAAATTTTAATTTAGAGAGAAAATCCAGCTTTTTGTATGAAGCCGTTTTGCTCCTTGGTTTGTTATTAATGAGTTTTCATCACTTTCTCAACAATGGTTGCTTCATGCCTCATATTCCACGAGTTAAAGTTGCAGCTAATCCTTTAATATTCTAAAAAACGTGTTTCACATTATTCTTGTTTTTTGGCATTCTGCTCTGATTTTTTCCTTTGTCATAATCTTTTCAGGTATATGATCCTATCCAGAAAAATTAGCAGAATGCACGACCAAGTTTATACTGTTGTGATGTAAAATATTGGTTGTCTTGTTTTTAAAAATCTGGGTGTCAAGCTTTATGGAAAAACCAAACATTTTGCAAATATTACAACCATTATCAAGGTACTGTATACAATTACTTCATGTTTAACTTAGTAAGACGTGCACATCAATGATCTTAAATTCTCCTAATTTTGTTGTTCACAAGGTTTCTCATTATCAATACCTCAAGAATAATTATTAATACCATAAGAACAATTTAGTTATACCCCAAGAACAACTTCTTAATACCCAAAAAATAAATGTTTGCAATACCCCAAGAACAATTTGATATACCAAAAAACACACAATGCGGTGTGTAGTGTGTGTTTTTGGAAAAAAACAAATTAAATTTAAAATTGAAGTAAAATCCAAGTGCATAAGAGTATTTGCGAAACAAAAATCACGCACGCATTGCATAAAGTATACTTAATTTATCCATAATTTACACTTTATTTATTTATATAAGTTTAGAATCAACAATTCAAATAATAATTCATAATTGCTAATTTGATAAAATAACAAATATTTAAAATTGGACAAACACTCATATAGAAATTTCTACGGATCTAAGATCCGTAGAAATATCCATACCCATGCCCATTTACCCACGAATCCATAACCCATGACCCGTGACCCATGACCTTAATTTGACTAATAGTGTATTCATTTCAAATCTTCATTTCACACGACGTGTTCTCTCTCCTCATTCTCTCTCTGCTCGTTTTCTCTCCCACGTCTCGGTTCCCGCTTTTTTTCTCCGACTGTTTTCTTCAATTTTTCGGCGGTTTGAAGGCGGTTTCCTTTCCTTTTAAGGTGCGTAACTCTTATTTCATCCTTTGTTCTCGCTTTTGTGTTGATATTGGTGTGTTTTTCTTCGCGACAAGGTTAGTGAAAACCTAGGTTTTCTGGTTTTTTTATGCTTTTATGTTGATTATTGTAGTCGTGTTTGTGATTCGAACTTGTTTTTCCGTTTTGTTCATCGTAGGGTTTAGTTTTTGTTGATTTTTTGTTTTTTAGTTTCGTATATTATTGTTTCTGTTCTTTAGATTTTGTTGCATGTTAATGTTCTGGTTTATTTTTGTTTTTTTTAAGCTTAATGATCCTTTGGTTGTGATGTTCATGTTTGTAATATGAAAGTTTTTGGTAGTAACATAGATAGTTACTGTATTGTAACATATGTGTACGTATTTTGTAACACAGTTTCTGTGCATGTTATATTTATTTTATTATGAAGTTTTGTTAAATCTGTAACACAATGTTCATATTTTTGTAACATATTTTCTATTTTTGGTCTTATTAGTTGTTATTTACATATTTTTTCTTCTGTTTCATTTTAAGTTTTATATTATCATGTTTATATTCTGTAGTAATGTGCATATATTATTGCTTATTAACATCTATTGATTAGTAACACAGTTTGCATGGATAGTAACATGAATTATATTGTTTAGTAACATCTATTTTGTTTAATTGTAACACAGCTTATTATGCTTGCAGAAGTGTTATCCTTTTTATTTACTAATTAATATTTTATAATTACTGAGTAGTAACACATTTTACTGTTTTAGTAACATCTTTAAGTTTATTTAGTAACACATATGTTATTTAATTGTAACATAAATGAATTATTTCTAATGTTTATTTCCCTTTTTTAACAGAATATAAAATGGCTTCGGATGATTCTCCAGTTTTTATGTTAGAAGGCCCTGCTGCACCATCTCGGAGGCAGGGCAGGCCTTCTAAAGGTAAAAGTATCGCGCTTGTCACTGTTTCTTCGCAGCCGTCCAGGTATTTTTATTTTTCTTTGTGTTTCTTGCATTTTATGTTACATATATGTATTTTTATGTATTAATGCTCTTTTATTTTATATTTTGAAGGGATTTTACTCCTCACTCTAGACCGACTGCTTTATTTGAGCTTCTTCGGATTCTAAATGATGAACAGAAAGAAGCTATAAAGAGCATTGGTTTTGGTGGGCTGTTGAATTTAAATCTTCCCAGGCTGTGTGGTTATCCCATGTTGAGGTGGTTGGTTGATAACTTTAATCCTCACAGTTGGCAGCTATCAGTTGGGCGTTCTAGGAGTTTTGTCATCACACCTGATGATGTGCATGACATATTTATGATTCCTAGAAATGATGGCTAAGAGGTTGAGGTTTTTAACAGGGGGAAGTTAATGTTCTGCTTGAGAAATATTTTGTATTGTATGATATTAGGCCGTCTTCGAGGTTGTCTTCACTTGCTGATCTTTTCAGAACTACGTTGAAGGATGGATGTGATGATTTTAAAAGGTTGTTTGTGTTTTTCTGTCTTTCTTCATTGTTTACTCCTGCTGCAAATCATGCAGTTTGCAATCCTGTTATATTTAAGTCTATTGTTGATGTTAGTCGAATTGGGAAGCTTGATTGGTGTTCGTATGTATTTTCGAAGTTGTGCGAGAGTGTTGAGTCTGTCCGTAATGGAGCCCACAATGTTACTGGTTGTTTGTTGTGCATAGGATTAAATGGCGTGGTGTTGATCTGCCTTGCTCCATCCCATTGATACAATATTGGGATGAAGAGAATATGCAACTTCGTTGCAAGCAAGAATCTGATGCTGGCTTGTATGGTGATAGGTATTTGATTTTGGATACTTATCCTGTGACAAGAAATGGTGCTTTGAGGATTTCAGCTGAGGTGAATTTGAAGACCTCTGTTTCTGGTAAAGTTGAGGTAATAAACACTAACCCTTATATTATTGAATGTTAACATATTTTACATGTTTTAGTAACATATATTTTATTTTTAGTAAGAATAATATGTATATTAATTAATTGTAACATTAATATTAGTGAATAGTAACATAGTTTTTAAATATAGTTACATTAATTTTATTTAATTAGTAACCTATTTTATTAAATATAGTAACATTAATATTATTGATTAGTAACATAGTGTTGTGAATACTGTAATATAGATTTTGTAAGTGTAGTAACATTAAATATCTTATTTTAGTAACACAACCATATTAATTTAGTAACATATATTATTTGTATACAGTAACATATTCTCGAGTATTATATTTTGGTGTAGGCTGTGCAGGTCAAGCTGGAGAATCTGTTGAAAGAAATAAACCAGTCGTCATCTGGTTTTATAACTAAATTGTCTGAATTTAAAAGCAACCTGCCTGAATCTAATCCGGATTCTGATTCTCAGTTTTGGGGAGACGAGTCCTTTCTTTGTATAGTTGATGATCTTGTTGAGAATTTCAATCGTGCAAAAGATTTATCAGATGCACCTAATTTTGAATTGTTTCCTGATAGTCCTTTGTTTAAATATCATTCTGATAATCCGACTCTTAAGGGTGAGCAGGTTTTGGGAGAAAATGTTGAAGTTGGTGGAACGGGGAAGGATTCTGTTGGGAAAAAAGATTTGTCTAAGGAGGTTGGTGATGAAGGTGCAAGAAGAACAAGGAAAGCGAAAGGAAAAGTTGTAGTGGAGATTGAGGAGGAGACTGAGTACATTGAAAGTGAGAGTGAGGAGGAGGAAGATCCTGAAGAGGATGGAAGTGAGGAGCAAGAGGAAGATCCTAAAGAGGGCGAAACTGAGGAACAAGATGGGGGTGGTGATCATGAGGAAGAAATTGGTGGAGAAGAGGAAGATGAGGCACAATTTGAAGAGGAAGTTGGTGTAGAGGAGGAGGAAGAAGTTGCAGAGGAAGAGGGAGAAAAAGAAGAAGAAGCAATTGGTGATAAAGAAGAAGCTGGTTTAGAAGAGGAAGTTGGTGATGAGCAGGAGGGAAATGCTGGTGATGAAGAGGAAGCTACTGGTGAAGGATCTGGGAGTGAGAATCGGGAGGAAGATGATCAAGGTAATGAAGCTGATGTAGAGGCTGAGAAGGCAAAAGCTTTGGAGGATGAAGAGGTTTCTGTTTTTGAATTTCTTGTTGCAGGTTTTGGTCCGCCACATGGGTTTTTGAGCCCTCTTTTTATGATTGAGAAGAAAAACTTGGTTAGGTTGGAGCGCTATGAGAGAGAACTTCTTGATTACATTTTTCACTACAAGGAAAATCTGCTGTAAGTTATTTTCTTTTTTGAGTAACATTGATTTTTAAATATAGTAACATATTAAGTATGTAACATTATTTTTAAAAAAAATAAAAGTAACATATATATCTTTTATATAGTAATATATAGTAATGTAACAAGTAATATTTTACTTATATAATAAAATTATTTATTTTTATTCTTTTTTATCTGTATAATATGTATTTTAATTCTTTTTTTTATTAGTGAGGAGTTTTTTCTATCCAAATACGAGATGTATCTTGTTACCCGGGAAGATATGCTGACAATGCTTCCCTAGACCGATATTGCTCATAATATTCTAAATGCAATTTGTTATGTTTGTTCGTGTGGAAGCAATGTATCGTCATCCAGTTCTAGTTTGTCTCGATTTGTCTTTGGGTTGGATTACAGTGTAAGTTTTCAAATATTTCTTTTTTCTTTCTTTTGTAATGTCATTTGTTAAATTTATTTATTCTCTTTATTTTTTTCTGTAGAGGCCTTTGAATGACATATTGAGGAAGCAAGGATCTTTGTCGGATAATGAAAGCCAGGTATTTGGAGGTTGGAGAACTTGGGTTGAGACAACGTCAATAGAGAGGCTTATGTCTGCTGACTTGGTAATTAATTTATTATATAGTAACACTTCATATTTTATATAGTAACATATTTTTTGAGTAAGAGTAACATATATATATTATTGCATACTTTTTTTCTTTTTCAGATTTTTGTTCCTTTTTGTATTTATGAACACTATGTTGTTGCCGTTTTTAACTTGAATGTTGGGAAGATCCAGTACTTGGATAATAGAATTAATGTTGATCAGAGTTCGTATGATGAATGTTTGTTGCTTCTGGTTAGTTTTTTAAATTTTTTGATTATTTTTTATTTATTTTTGATTATGTTTTATATATTTTTTTGTAATGAATTTTTTTATATAATTTGTAGAGGAAGTACATGTCGAAGTTTCTTCGTGAGGTTAAGCATCCGAAAGCTGATGCTGTGAAAAAATACAAGATTCAGACAATGAGACTTTCATGGAGGTCAAGTGAAAATAACATGGATTGTGGTGTCTTTTTTATTAATCACATTTTGAATTTTCAAGGAGATTTGTATGACATGCCTGACTTGATGCAGGTAACACGAATTTTATGATTATGTAACATAGATTATATAGTTTAGTAACATATCATTTTATATATATTCTATTTTTTTTTTAATAGGCTAATTCCAGGATTTTTCTGAGGTCAAGTTACTGTTCGAAGTTTATTACATCAAATGTGAACAGGTACAGAAACATTATTTTGAAGAAGGTCCATGATTTTTATGTGAACAAACCGGCTCTGTTGACTGCTTCGAAGCAACAAGGTTCACCAGATAAGAAGAGGAAACATCAACCTGTTACCTATTCGAAGAGGAATTTAAGATCAAAGAAGAAAGATTGAGAATTGTTTCTGTGAATTTGATTTGATGAATTTGAATTGTTTGTGGTTATTGTGAATTTGGTGGCTGTGAATTTGGTTTTATACTTTGATTTTTGGGTTGGCATGTGGGGGGATAGTTTGTTGCTGAATATTAGGGTACAGATCTTTTTTGTTGTTACTTTGTAATTACCAAGTTGTGGGGGTTGGGTAAGTTTATTGAAGTACATGATACACTGGATCTTTTTGCAGTTTTAGGTTGAATATGTGGGTTGGTTTTTGCAGTTTTTGTTGTGTTTATATGGTACACTGAATATTGGGGTAGTTTCTGTATTTTTTTAAATGGTTTATTGAATATGCGGGTAGTTTCTGCAGTTTTTGCAGTCTATATTATCTTGGAATATTGTACATTTTATTATCCAGGTTCATATGCTTATTTCTGATATTTGTTATATTTTTGTTCACAGGATTTTTTTGGTAATACTTATGTTGGAAATTCATCCATCATAAGGTATATATTATTTTAAAAAAATTATATAGTAACACAGTTTGTTACATATTGTAATATTAATCTTTTGTTTTTAAAAATCAGTTTTTTTATCAAATGAGGAAGTACAAGGGAAGATTATGAAGGTAACTTTTTTTATTTTACATAGTATTATTTACATAATAGTAACATAAATTTAATTGAATAGTAATATTGAATCAAGCCAATAGTAACATACAAATTTATTTTTTTGTGAATTTTTTTCTAAACCATAAATATTATTATTTTGTAGAGAATATAATCAATTTTTAACGTTTTTAAAGATTTATAGTGATATTCTTTTAAAAAAATTTAAAGTAATACTAATATATATTATATAGTAACATTCACAAAAGTCACTTGTAACATATTTTTTTAATTAAATTTAACACAAATAATTAGTCAAATAAGTTTGAAAATGCTCTTTGATCTCAATTTTATACCAAGAGTAACATATATTTAAATGTATAGTAACATATATTCAATTGAGTATTCACAATTTTTTAATAAATTTACATTTTATAATTATTTGTTCAGCGCAAAAAACAACATGCTTATAATTGATAGTAACACAAAGTATCAAAATTTGTAACATTGAAATAAGGTATATGTAACATATTCAATAGTAACACAAATTGTCAAATTTTGTAACACTGGCATTAGGTAATTGTAACATATCTCTGTAGTAATTGTCCTTTTTATAATACTAACAAAAGTCAACAGTAACATATTTATATATTAACACAGTTTAATCATTTAGTAACACAAATAACAACACAAATTTAAGTCAACAGTAATATATGCAAATAGTAACACAAATTTATCCATTTTGTAACACTAAAATAAGACATCAGTAACATAATCTTCAAATCTAAAAAATATAAATGCAGTATAGAGAATGAGTTTTATATCAAATGAGCATTTGGTGTTTGTGTGCTATATTCCATTGACAGTTTTTTCTCCTTTTTTTGAGTTCCTTTAAAGTGACCTTTTATTCTTGCTTTCCTTCCCTTTGTTGTTGAGCGTTTAGGGTCCCGTATTTCAACTCCTTCCACAGTTTCTGCTGATTTTTCTGGCTGTTGTTTTGAGTAAAACTCTTTTGCCTTCATTGAGTCTCTTTCCATACTTTCTTCTAGCATTTTTCTTGTTTCAGCGTCTCTCTCGCACTCCAATATAAGGTTGTAGCTCCTCCTAGCCATTTGATGTCTCCACAGAATTGAACTTTGTATCTTTCTTGCTTCCATTTCTGTGTTTTTTTTCCAAATTTGTAACTTTGCGTCCTTTGTCCACCTTGTACGTATGTATTCACTCGGTATTTCTTGTACCGAGTTAATATGCAGCTCACGTATGCAGTGGCAGCACAATATGCCACACTCTTCAAATTTTTTGCAGCTGCACTGTATTCTAATCATCATCTATTCAAAAATTACCCTATTTGCTTCTCCTTTTACCGTTACATCATAAACAAATGTGGTATCTTCTCTTGCAATCTCCTGTGATGTACAAGATAGGCTCCTTAGGAATTCGTTCTCAAATGTTTTGAAAATGGTCAGCGTGTAATGTAATACCCCGAACCAAACTAGGATTTTCTATTATATATATTAAATGTTATTTTATATGTATATATATTTAACTTACTGATTTTTATCTCTTTAAGGACATTATGTTTTTTAAAAGGTTGATTTCTACTCAACGGTTGGTCCAAAACCAGAACCTGGAGCACTCCTAGCACCGTAACTGTGAATCGGACTTAAATATATCGATGGAATGAGTAAGATAAGGTCCTAAATAGGCTTTTAAAGGCCTTTAAGTTTAAAATAATTATTAAACAAAAATTTAGACGTTTGTTGCCAAATGTCGAACCGAAAACCCTAAATTTCAAAAATTGCCAATCCGGTGAGTAATTACAGTTCCTAATCAAGACTTAATTAGTAAAATGAGTTAAATACAAGGTTTGATTAATAAATACAAGATATAAAAATTTAGTGTGCCAAAACGATCAAAATATTAATTTTTGGAGCCCAAAACGCAACCGAATAATATCCGATTTCAACACCGAAAACCATATCGCGTCCCAAAATACAGTTAGAACTCAAATTCCCCTCCTAAATATCTCCATGACCGAAACCAATCTGATTTTTGAAGAAAATTGGGTCAAAATGCCCATACCCCTAAATTAAGGGGCCATACCTTCTTTCCTACTCCCTTACCTAACCTTGACTTCTCCTACCCTCTCCTACACACTCAAATTCGGCCAAGACAAGAATTTACCTCTATATATGCATTATCTTTATACTCTTCCTTCATTTTGACAAAAAACCAATGAAAGAAAAACAAGCAAAGCATATCTTCCCCCTTCACTTACAACTTTCGGCCATTATCATTTCAAGGGAGAAGGAAATTTTCTTCTCCCATTTACAACCATAAGAAGCTTTCATTCTCATGTATAAAGTCATCTATGAAGTTGTATTGAAGTTTTGAAGCCAACTCCAAGCAAAAAATAAGCTCTCCATCTCTCCTTCTCTCTTTAAGTTCATGTTTTCCTCTCTATTTTTCCTAACTTACTCTATTGCCTTGTTTTAGCTCAAAACCAAAGTATTCCTCCAAGTGGTCTCCATTCCTACAAGCTTAAGGGTCAAGGGACAAATAAAGCTTCTTTTATTAACAAGAAAAAGGCCCCAAAGGTTGTAAAACCCCAACTCAAAACATTTGGTTTTCTTGCATGTGTATGTAAGCTATGTGTGTTTATTGTTCCATATTTTTAGATACCATGAAACCTTAGGACTTTGTCACTTTTTAATGTTCAAATGCATGATAAATGAAGTCTTGGATGATGTTTTTGAAGGTGTTAAAATGTTGGTGGCATGGTAGTTATGGAATAGAAAATGTAAGTGAAAGCATGCACACAAACCACACACTCTATACACTGACCTCGGATTTCTTACAGGATTCGGAACTCATGTTTTATAAATGTTTGGACACTATTTATATGGTTAGAAACTACATCAAGTTAGCTTTCATTTGAATCTAGTTTGAGAAATTTTGGAGTTTTCGTTGATAAGTTATGAATTTTCAACGAACGTGTGACAAAATGCTCCTTATTTCGAAATTATGGATTTTCTGGGAGTAATCAGTTCATGGAAAAATATTTTAAAAATTATGGTAAAATACTAAATGAGCTTTAGTATCTGTATGATTTATTTCAAGAATTTTAGAGGTGTTTAAATATTTTTACCAAAATTATTTCGAAAGTTGCACAGTTTCTGGAATTTCTGGAACAATCTGCCATGTTTTGAAAACAAGCCTAGAGCTCATTTTTTCCTAAACAAAATTACGTGAAATAAATTTTATTTATAAAATAGACTTGATGAGGTAGCTACTGTAAAAATTTCACAACTTTTGGATGAGTTTTGATATTTTTATAAAATGCTCAAAGTTTGTATGAGTGTAGTCCAAAATGCAAACTGCCCTACTTGAATATTGTTGCTCATGTGTTACCTTCTTGTTAAAAGTCGAGTAAATGTTTTCCATGATAAAACTAGTCTAAATGCTATGTTAGTGAAGGCTATGTGTTGATAAATGCTATGTGAATGCATGATTTAAAAGAATGGCATGATGTTTAGTGTTGATTTTAGATTAGGGACTATATTTTCTTGTTTGCCTTGAGAAGTCCCCAAATTTGGAATTCTTTGAATTTTTGAGAAAAATCGGCTCGAGCACAACTTTTGTAAAATACACTATTAAATACTACGTGAACTTAGGGATCTCCATGATTTATTTAAAAAAAAAAATTGAACTAGCCTAAATATTTACAAAAATTATTTTTTGTTAAGGTCGTGCTGTTGGAATTTTCGATGGAAATTTAAGAAAATCATTGTCCTCTTTCTAAAGATGATCCAAAACCTAAAATTTTCACTTACAAATTGAATTGCCACAAATCTTGGGTGTTATACACCTAATTATGATATCATTAGACTAATTTTGTGATTTTTGGTTGTATTAAAATGTGCTTAGAAAATACTTAAGAATAGAAAATAAAAGGTATTTCTTTTTAAATTGTTTCTTTCTAAAATAGATCATATTTGATGAGCACGATGTGATAGTGATTTGGAGTTCTAAAATGCTATGTATGAAATTTTGTATGCATGGTTTTAAACTCATTATTCTAATTTTATGATGATATGTTTACCATATAAAGGTTTAGGACACTAGTTATTGCAAGTTAAAAACCTTAGCAAATTGCATACTATATGTTCTTTTATTTAATGTTTCGGACATTAAAATACTACATGTTCATCTATTTTAAGGTGTATATGCTATATACTCTTCAAGTTTATAATATTATATTTCCTTGCAAAGTTTAGGATATTATGTTTCCTTGCTATGTTTCGAACATCATGTTTTCTTGTTATGTCTAGTACATAAAGTTCTCTTGCTAATTTTAAAATGTTATATTCTCTTGTTTGAATTTATGACTATATGTTTTCTTAAGTGATAAGAATAAAGAGAATAAGACTTTAAGTGCTCAAAAGTCCCCTTTCGGACAAACGTGTATAAAACCTAAAAGAATTTCTAAGACGTCAATAACTGAAACGCAACGAATGGTGCTAGGCATAAGTGCGAGAATGGTGATGATGATTTCTAGGTGAAAAGAATGGCGATTGTTTTTACAAATGGAAAGCATTTAAGGTGGGTGGCATTTATTGTATTGCCTTGAATATTATATGGACTGTTGGTGTATGCGAATAAAAATGTTTTGACCTTTGGGTTCGATTACAAGGTTATTACCCAAATGCCTATGGGCGAAGTATCTCAAATGATATGTAGTGGTCTGGCTTGTGTAGCTAGGCGCCGCGGTGGACAGAACCTCAGGGCTATATCTCAAATGATATGTAGTGGTCTGGCTTGTGTAGCTAGGCGCCACGGTGGACAGAGCCTGAGGGCTATGTGATTAAAAGTATCTCAAATGATATTTAGTGGTCTGGCTTGCGTAGCTAGGCGCCACGGTGGACAGAGCCTGGGGGTTATATGATGAATGATGAGCCTTTGTGGCTATGAAAAATGTTTTTACAAAAATGATACGTTTGCGTACTACAAATCTGTATAGTAGCGTACAGGTCGCCCACACTGAGAATTCAAATCTCACCCCCCATATTTATAAATCTTTTTCAGGATATGACGAGGTGAAGTTCGTGCCAGTGGAAGAGTGATACGGTTTCCTGTATTGGTATTTTGTCATGCATCAAAAGAAAAGGAGTTGCGGACGATAACTTTTATTATGACTTTATGAATATGCCAAAGTGAAGAGCAGTTATAAAATCTTTGGATAATAATGTATGATAGTTATTTTGTTGTCTATTTTGTGCCAAACTTTTTATAAAGATCCTAGCATAGTAAATCATCAAAATGGCCACCGCGTCTTTCATAACAATAAAAAAAAAATTATTATCTTTCCGCTGTACATGTATTCTTTTAACAAAACACATGATTCCGCTATCTATTTAATGTCATTAAAAGTGTTTCATATTTTGGAAAAAAAAATAGTATGGTTTTTCAGTCACTAAGTGACGACTCAGGTTTCTAGAATGACGAAATTACATTTTGGAAAACTGGGGCGTTACAGGTGGTATCTGAGCGCGGTTAAAATTTTTGGCTAAAATTTACATTTTTTTTTCTTCAATTTTGCTTAATGTTTTAATAGTAGACATAATTTTTCAAAAAGAATTAGTGTAGATATTCTCATGAGATGTTTAGTAGATTGACGGAAACGTATCCTCTCCTACGGCTGAATACCCCCAAGGTATGATCCCTTGTTTTGAAAGTGTCTTAAAAATGTTTTACAAAAGGTTGAGTTTTATTATATGTATATCCCACTAGAACGTCGAACCCCATACCCTTTCCCTTATATAATACGATTAACATATTTTCTTCTTTTAACTTTTAGATCTAAACCTTTAGCTATGGAATCTTAAGTATTCGTCGTACTTCGGGTCTTCTTATTTTAACATAATATATTTTAAAGGAGGTTTTATTTCGAATCTATTTTAATATAAATATTAAGCACCTCTTGTGT
Source organism: Prunella vulgaris (assembly GCA_026898435.1). Taxonomy (NCBI): domain Eukaryota; kingdom Viridiplantae; phylum Streptophyta; class Magnoliopsida; order Lamiales; family Lamiaceae; genus Prunella; species Prunella vulgaris. The sequence continues at coordinate 206,735 of JAPKLY010000351.1, read as the reverse complement.
ATTATGTATTCTATCAGTTACTTTTATCTGGTTGTATGTTTGATCGCATATGTGTGGTTTCTAACTACTATAGTCGAGCCAATCGTTGGCCGTTATCTGCGCAGTAACGAGAGCTCACCATTGTCGTCCTATTTTATGTTTGGTGCCACACAATATGTTGTCACATTAATTGGATTCTTGTTACTTTTATCCAGTCACTTGTTTGATGGTGTATGTGTAAATCCCAACTACTATAGTCGATCCAGTCGTCGGCTGTTGACTAGCTACCAACGGAGCTCACCACTGTAGTCCTATTGTATGATTGGTTTACATGTTATGATGTCACAATGATTGGATTCTGATTTTGTTTTCACACCTATATAAGTAACCTATTTTCAGTTCTCTGCCACTCGACACCTAGTTGTTTGTTTAGAATAGTAGCCTCCTACTCCTTGTGTTTAAGAATTTGAGGATGTTTGGGACAGAAGGTATAGCCGAAGGAAGTTTGAATGTAGGTGCTATATCTATGTGTTCAATAAGGATCATGGTTAACATAGAAGTAAGAATGAATTTAATGGAGTCGAACTTGACCTTCTTAG